>OZ026618.1:78776465-78891924 GCA_964020975.1 Hermodice carunculata
TAAAACCTACAATACTTTGAGCTGTTTTTTTAGGGGGGGGGGGAGCTGCCCCTAAGGCATACATATCAGGGATTGCTGTAAAGTACTGTGTTGTATTGTACTCTTGTGGTATAGTGTATTATTTAGTGTATTGAGTTACAGATTACCATTTATTGTATTTATGGTGCAGTAATAAAGTCATTCATTCATTCATTCATTCATATGTGGAAGTGTTATCTTAATTGAGATCAACGTGTGTTTATGACTTAAGTAGACACAAACGCTTACCCGGGACGCTGGCAATCCAATATAAAGGGGTTGTTTGCAATGATGATGATGACGAAAGGGTTAAACGATTGCGTAGCTAGGGTATACCCGTGCTTGCTATTGGCCTACATGTACCCACAAGCTCACTTCCGCATCCCATTTCCGTCTGAAACAAAGTCGTTTTTGACATAAACTAAAGTATAGGCTATCGAAATAGAAACAGTGATTCCAAAATATATATGTCAAATGTTTTTCAATGAAATTTAAACCGGAATGAATCCCGATAAACTTTATTATTGATTTGATAAGTGACTCTCAATGGGACTAAAGTCAAGGCAACTACAGTTCCGCCTATCCAGTGGGCGTAGCTTTTCATTCAGAATGATGTCGTTTAACCATGTGCTTACTGAAGAGCAATAATCTTGCCAGCTTGGTTTCCGTATCCACCGTCATAAAATTTGATATATATGTCGCTTGCACTCAAAAAATGCCAGTCTATTTACTTTAGCGGACAATCTAGTATTCATAGGAAAATTAGCGAGTGAGCAGCTGTCGTCAGATTTACTGCCACAGCGCACTCTCAGCATAAAAACAAAATCGTTGTGTAGCGGGCAGACGATGGTAACGTCTTCATTATTATCGGCATCTTTTTGTCACGTATGGGAAAAACTGAGTGGAACAAAACAGTACAGAGACAACGTATCCATTAATTTTTTGTTGTTAGATGTATTGCGTAACAGATACTGATGGGAGAAGTTCATGACTTTAGATTTGACCAGGCAAATTACACCGTTGTTGTCGTTTCTTGCAGAAAATGTTGTCGTGCTGAACCCATACGAGCCGTGGGACGTGGACCAGAAATGGCACATAGAAGGGAACAAAATTCAGAATAGCTCAAAATCAACATTGGTATTAGATATAGCGAAAGTGGATGAACTCCCCGGAGTGCTTTGTCCCAGTCAATACGATGGTTCCTCGAGCCAGCACTGGACTTTTGAATATCAGTAAGAGATATTGTTAAGTCTTCATAATGACAGTTGAATCTTTCTCAGTGATTTGACTTGGAAAATTTAAAGTGTAAATCATCTGTCCAGAATTGATAAATCTTGTGAAGGGTGTTTGTCTGGTGACTGTTTGAAATTTGGTTTCATCTGTTCCAAAACGTATAATGTTTGATATAAATTTATGCGCTCAACACAATCCCATACATATTTCTTCACTAATATTTACTACTATACAGCAAAACCTGCGTGAACTAAACGTTTAAGAAAATTGACGTTGCATTGGCAAGTGTTGCGGATGTCTAAAGGCAAAGACCAGTGTTCCAAAAATGTTGCAAACATGTAAGAGAAAATATACTGAACCCCAATGAAAAGTATCCACATAAAAAAATTAACACATTAATTTTGTAAGTTACTAAGTACTGTGTGTGCATATATGCATGGTTTGGAGCCTACATCAGGGTCATTCAGGACAACTTTTTTAACTTTTGCTGGGTTGTTACATAATGCATGTGACTTTTGTGCACCGAATAGGGCTTCTGACCACCACTCCTATTGGATGGCTAAAATGACCTGATGTTTTCAGTGGCTTTAAAAAGGGATGTTCAGCCAAGAAAAAAGCCAGTGGTCTCAGGTGTGTTGAGGCGATCATGCCGCGTCTGAGCCAAGGTCAAAGACACCATGCTTTGGGGGCTTGCAGAGGGTGGAGTCCCAATCACTCAAATCGCACAAAGAATGGGGTGTACTCGGCGCACCATCCAACGACTAATTGAACGGCAACAAGAAACTGGATCCGTAGATGATCGGCCTAGGCCTGGCCGAGAAAGAGTGACAACACCTGGCCAAGACCGTCACATCCGGCTGATGCACCTGCGAGACCGTTTCCGTACAGCAGCCCAAACAGCCCGTGAGACTCAAGGGGTGAATCACCGTCCTGTCAGTAGTTCTACTGTGGAGAGGCGACTGAGGAGCAGTGGCCTAACAGCCAGAAGACCTTACAGGGGTAACCTGCTGACCCAACCCAGAAGAGAAAGACGACTGCAGTGGTGTAGAGCACTCTCCAGGTGGACTCGCCAGCAGTGGAATACCGTCCTTTTTACTGACGAGTCCCGTTTTTGTGTCAGCAGAGCAGATGGCAGAGAACGTGTGTGGCGCCGGACTGGGGAGAGATATGCAGATGCCTGTGTCCGTCAGGCAGATCGATGGGGTGGACCCTCTGTCATGGTGTGGGCAGGCATCAGCAACCGCTACCAGACACCCCTAGTGGTCATTCAAGGGATCCTCAATGCTAGGCGGTACATTGATGAGGTGCTGGAGCCGCACATGGTCCCATTTATGGAGCAGCATCAAGATCTGGCGATCTTTCAGCAGGACAATGCACGTGCACACTCTGCAAGATTAACAATGAACTTTCTCAATGAGAACAACATCAATGTCATGGAATGGCCAGCGTTCTCACCCGATCTGAGCCCTATTGAACATTTGTGGGATCAGTTAGGCCAAGGTATTCAACGGAGGACACCTAGGCCTACTACCCGAAACCAGCTGATCCAAGCTCTGCAGGAAGAATGGAATGATGTTCCCCAACACAGAATTCAAACCCTGGTCAGCAGTATGCGCCGCAGATGTATAGCATGTGTTGATGCTCGAGGTGGCCACATCCCATATTGAACAGAAAAATTTGTGTGACTTTCAATTAGGGCAGTTAATGACATTTTTTGCCTGTAAGTGACGTTAATGTCGGTAGAGCGTGACATTATTTTTACGCCAGAAAAGTGAATGCTTTGTTAAGTTCTAAGCACGTCTAGGTATGAAATGTTTCAAGTATAAACAATAAAATACTTCGAAATTGGCATGTGGATACTTTTCATTGGGGTTCAGTATATGTCACAAGAGGTAATCAGCGCTGCCAATCCAGAAATGTCATTTATTCTCAAGCTTATGAATTGACACGCTGAGTAATCACAACGACTCCTTTCCCATGGTGTTGAGAAACGTTCATATGTCACAAAAATATCAGCACTGCTTTTGACCAAACAAAACTTTCTAAGTGCACATTGTGACAGGACCGTTTTCGTTGTTTTAGGCCAGCAAGATACTTTTACATACGGAGCCAGCTGAATGGAAAGGTGGTAGACATAAGTGGTAATAATCGCAAACCTGGGGCTAAAGTAATCATGTACCAACAACATCACGATGAAAATGAGAGGTTGAATCAACTGTGGTATGAAGATGAGAGGAGCGTCATACGAGCCAAGTTGAATGGATTTGCTCTTGATACAACCGGTACGTGTCATCGACCCTTTTTTCGCGTGACAGTGGTGTCTGTAGTTTCACGTGCATTTGCAACATGACCCATTTGAACCTTTCCCACTCAAACTTCCCGGAAACAAAATATCGTCTGCAACAGCATATCCGTTTGAATATTTCGTTACCAAAAAATATTTTGAACTAGAATTGCAATGGGCATTACCATAGTGGCATGTCCAAGATCAATAACTTCACTTGACGAAATGCACCTAGGTTACGCTAGGGGTTGGGGCAGTTGTTGCCTCAATATTCTATCTGGCAAAATGGTACATGTGAAATTTCACGAAAATAACTTATAAGAAGTAAGCTATCAGATTCCTAACATCACACAACTAATTGTTTTTGATTGCACAAAAGTAAAGTGTCGTCTGCTACATGATGTCCCAAGTCAACAACTTTGCTTCGCGAAATACGCCTAGATTACGCCAAAGAGTGGACAAGCTGTTGTCTTAAATATATTCTATCAAGGAAAATGTAAAATTTGAAATTTTACAAACGTAACTTCATCCAAGAAAAGAAAGCTATCAGATTGTTGACATTACCCAACTTAACATTTACCACTCAGATTACCTCCGAGATACATCTATCATTGTGTTGTGCCATTTCTGAGTGAATTTATTCTTCTGTGACATCACTATTTTTCCCTTTTTTGTGTACAAGAGGGATTCAGGAAGGACGAGTCTCTTTTCAAAGCCAAACTAAGCCGTTCTGAGAATAATTTCTAAGATGAAACTTGCTAAAAGTGGATATATTTTAATGGAAATATTTTGCATATCAGATGACTAGAACAAAATTGACGGTAGTTCTTTTTCCCCATACTGCTCATTTTCCAATTCTGCCTTAGATCTTCGTCACTGAATCGACTTGCTATGGTAATTCTAAATGTCGGATATATTGTACCTGGAGTTTGTCCTTTTTGCAGTAATTTAGCATGGAGTGCAGCAGTGATGCATTGTAAGGCCCCTTTTAATATTTTTTTATACTAAAAATCTGCAAACTGTTTTTAAAATAAAAACCAGGATAACATATCATAATAATAACAGACAATGACCAAGATAACATATAATCATGCAAAAAAATAATAATAAATAAAAACGGTATATTTCTAGTGGACAATTGAAACATTCATAATTTGCCTGCGAGGACACAATGTCGTCACCGTTGCATGATGGGGTTGATCTTTGGTCAAGATGGCTGATTGCAGTGTTGAGGCAAAATATATAGGAACTTTGTGTTTAATTTGATCATAACTTACGTGCAATTGTTCTGACCTGAACCATGCTTACATTATAACGTTCCGGTTTCCATTGGATCTCATACCACATTAATTTCTGGTCAATCTTACTTTGGCTGTAAAACTTGTGCCTTTTGTATGTAAAAAGTTTAAACTAAATCGCCAAGAATTCCAGTATTCGACTTTCAATTTCCTTTTGTTTCGAGTTAAATTTCATTACGCAGACCGTTCCACTCTTTCAGGTCCGAAAGCGTGTTAAGAACAACTAGTTTTTCTAATAAAAGAAACCGCGATATGCAATTTCGTGAAAACGAAAGTTAGTATGACAGTTGAAGTAGTGACACACGTCAGTTTTTGTGTTTTTGCGCAGTGGACTGTCTATTTTCCCGCACTTCAGAAAATTCTCTGGGATTATCAAATGACAACCTTTTACTCTAACACTGAACACTTTCCCTGGTTTGAGGGTAGATACTTTATCTTTTTTGTTTCCATTTTTATTGTTTGTTTGTCTGTTGACTTGGTTTGCTGTTTTTTCTTTTCTTTTTTTTTTTTTTATTATTTTTAATGCTGATAGCCTTAAAATTCCGGTGGTCAGCATTCAATTTCAAAACCAGTAATTGGTGTGTTTACTGTCTTTTTTTATTTGTTTGAAATGACCACCTTCCTTCTGGCACAGTTTAAAAGTCAAATGTGGTAGGTTTTATATACGCCGCTTTCAATTCATATTTTGTTGTGAAATACGCTATCAGTAACTCAAATTCTGCTCCAAAGATCCCAGTGACAGTGGTTCATGATTTATGTCAGTGAGTTAAGTTCATTTCCACTACATTTACTCAGGAGTGTACCTTCTCTTCGAGGATATGTTAATGCTCACTTTCTCGCTTAATATGCACAATATTTAGATTTATTTTTGCAAACCTTCCACACTTTGATACACGTGTGTGTGTCACCGGGCCTTTTTTTGGAATTATTTGCTATATACTGCACATTACAGTTCCTTAATCCCAGCTTGACCATTACAGATGGGACCTTCAGGATGAAGCCATTCGACATAGGGAATAAAAAGCAGTACTGGACACTTTTTGGAGAAAGAATACAAAATCAATACAAGGACGACTGGGTGATGGACATTAAAGCGGGCAGTAAATCCAATGATGCATCACTCATTCCATACAAATATCATGCCGGGGACAATCAACACTGGCAAGTGTTATACGTCTGAGGAAACTGTCGTTGAACTCGTTGGTTTGGCACAAGCTGGTAAAACAGAATCACTTGGTGCTGCTGGAGCTTTTGATAGTGGATCAAGTGTGTTGTACAATGGGAATTAGGCACTTAACACAGTCTGACTCGGCAGGCAAAGGATTGGTAATGTTGAAAGGACGTCCGTTTTAATACCTTAAGAAACATATGGATATGACTGTCGTTGGAAGGGAAATTTTTTTATATTTTGTGTGCCACCCGTGTTGTATTACATGCGCCTTGAAGTACATATTTTGTTCTGGTGTGTCAATATATTTGCTTCAGTAACAGACTTTCTGGAGGCGCAAGGTTTTGACAAGCCCCACGTAGGGTCAGTTGAAGCCTGGCCAAGAACGTCTCTTTAGCAGGCAATCAATATATTTGCAGTGACAAACAGTTGTCTAAAGGAGATGTAAGTTCCCCATTGTTGATTTTTATATCTATATTAAACTTACACAGTACAACCTACAGGCTTCTTGTGCTTCTATTTTGTCATAGTATGTATTACGTGCGTTCAATCACTAATATTGCATGTTATCCACTTAGAGATACGAAGTATCTCTACACTCATGTCACGGACCTCAATATCACCAGTATTGAATATATTCTATGATAAAAACAAAAACAAAACAAAACAAAAAAAAAAAAAAAAAAAAAAAAAAAATACAAACGAAAACGAGGGCGGGGGTGGGGGTGGGCGGTAAATATCCCATTATATTTTTCAACTTCCGACTTTCGCTTTTCTTTGTTTCAAGAAATTGAAATCGTATGTTGTATTTTGTCAATCTCAACACAAAGAGCGAGCAACAAGCTTCTAGGGAACACCAAATCCACACAAAAAGATTTATGTTCTATTTACAAGGATCAGGTGTCGACAACCAAAGGCTTTCGGACCTGTAAGAACAAGTTGTACCAGAGCCCTCCCTTTCCCCAACCATACTGAGAAACTGACACATATATAATATAATACAGGTACCTCCAGTTGTGCCGAGCTAACAAATTAAACTGACACCAAAGAAGTTAATATTTAAAGGGGGAAGAACAGCTATTTTAAAAATGTTTTTACAAATGTCTTATTTGCCTTAAGCCTAAAAATAAATATATGTGTGGTTCCGGTAACCGGACCGACCCAACTGAAAAATCCCGACACTAATAAATTTTATGACACACGAAAACAAAGTTCCAAGCTGCCCTTCGCGAATAAAAATTGATCGACTCTAAAAGATCTTATCGAGAAAGTGGCCTTTGCGTGCCGTCATCTTGCAAAAAATTCAACTAAAACACGGCATTTTATTTCAAATTAATCTGGAAGGTTAATTCGGGTCGGAGAACAGCAGAGCTATATAGCCACGGTTGTTCATTGATCGTTATCGTAATATTTTGCATGGCTCCTGGTGTCCGTTCTCTGAGTTTCGAGGGCAAACGGTCGCAAAAATACTTTTAATATTGTGACTTATCTGAACTTTAATCTGCCATTTCGGTTGTGTCTGAAGCAGTTGTCATCGTAAGTTACAAATCTAAATACCACGCGACACCGTGGCAAATCATGCAAGTATTGGTGAGTGCCATCTGGAACATGACGCAATGCGTTGTGGGAGCAGATTGATAATATTTTATTCTTGCACATAGAAAAAAGTGTACCATATGACACACTAAAATACATAAAATATATAAATGAAATAGTGTACATGTGCCACCATGGAGCAAGATATTTGCTGAAAGCACAACAGACTACGGTGTTTGAAATGGGAGCACCAAAGTAAGAGTAACGACGACGACGACGACGACGACGACGACGACGACGAAGAAGAAGAAGAAGAAGAAGAAGAAGAAAGAGAAGAAGAAGAAGAAGAAGAAGAAGAAGAAGAAGAAGAAGAAGAAGAAGAAGAAGAAGAAGAAGAAGAAGAAGAAGAAGAAGAAGAAGAAGAAGAAGAAGAAGAAGAAGTTACCTCTTATGCACTGGTGCACCACATATCAAGTGGGATTAATACTAAAACGCGTTTAATTTACAAGTGAAGTTGAAGTAATTCTCACTGAAACACACTTTAAGATAGTTAAGAAAACTTCACAACATCAACATAAAAAGTGCAATTTTAAAACTCGCTCTTGTGCAACTATTCTTTAAGTTATGTAATTTTCCTGCCCATTCTTCTGGCTGCTTATCTCTGACATAGCTATATAGATACAGAAAATTGTGGGAATTTTCGTTTCAGATATCCCATAGTATGTTTGACAAATAAATTTTTTGGACAGCGTGTATCAGTTCAAATAATTTACACGGGCCGGCGGCCAATAACTACCAGAATGCGTTTGGAACTCGGAAAATCAACCGAATACATGAATGTGTAATAACGGCTCATTGACTCAGCTTCATTTTAATCGGTCATTGGGAATACTGGCTGGTTTGGGCCGGAGTACCATCAGGGCGCAATACGCTCTCGGTGGGTCTACATGCAATTTTTTTATATCCACAAAAAAATATCTCGTTTCAGTTTTTCAATGTTCAGCCTAACTGTTTGACTGAAACACTCAAGGTATTGTCACCGGCAGAACCTGTTGCACTTTTATTTTGAATAAAATATAGAAACTCATGAAAACAAAAACAAATTGGTGTGTGTTTTTTGTACCTAAGAATTTAAACATATCCATGTACAAATTTGATATATGATAAGCGAATCATTTAGGTACATGGGAGAATACAAGAAGAAGAAGAAGAAGAAGAAGAAGAAGAAGAAGAAGAAGAAGAAGAAGAAGAAGAAGAAGAAATAGAAGAAGAAGACGACGACGAAGAAGAAGAAGAAGAAGAAGAAGAAGAAGAAGAAGAAAGAGAAGAAGACGACGACGAAGAAGAAGAAGAAGAAGAAGAAGAAGAAGAAGAAGAAGAAGAAGAAGAAGAAGAAGAAGAAGAAGAAGAACTAAAAAAAAATGTTTCACAGCGAATCTGTCTGGGTGCCTTCAAATTGAGAACAGTTTAAAATACTACACTTTGCCATTGCTCAACATAACCTAAATTTTGAATATTAGCCAAATTTGTGTAAATTGAAATGTTACAACTTTTATTCTTGGTTCATTGGTTGAGGCCATTTCATAATGTATAAACTGAAGTTTGAATGACACCACTATATATAATAGTTTTGAAGCTACCCAAGATTCTATTTTTTGTGTCTTTGCCCAACTTGCAGAAATTATAAGCTTACAACTTTGGTTTTCGGTTCCTTGGATCCACCTATGCCACAAACATATAAGGTAAATTTTTGAAATGACACCTCCCTCTATGATAGTTTTATTATTAATTTATTTATTTATTTATTTATTTATTTATTTATTTATTTATTTATTTATTTATTTATTTATTTATTTATTTATTTGTTTGTTTGTTTGTTTGTTTGTTTGTTTGTTTGTTTGTTTGTTTGCTTGCTTGCTTGTTTATTTATTTATTCATTCATTCATTCATTCATTCATTTATTTATTTATTTATTTACCCAGAGTAACCCGTTCAGTCACAGACTGTTCTTCCACAGGGCCCTGCTACACAATAAATAGATAATATACACAAGACTAAGATCAATATACAGTTAAGCGGCTAAGATCAATATACAGTAAAATGGCTAAGAAAATATTGATATTCCTAAAAGTTACATAAAATACATAAACTTATAACGACTTTTAAACTCGATCACATCGGAATATTGCTTTAAAACGTCTGGAAGGCTGTTAAACAAAAGCACCGTTGTACAGAAAAGATATTTTGAATATCCCTTTGCGTTGAAAAGGCACATGAACTTTAAAATTAGATGAATATCTGGTGTCATGATCATTTATATCTTGCAATAGATTTACTTAAAGCATTCAAGATTTAAATTGCGTGTATTGTCTAGCTTGCATAAATTAACACTCTACAGCTTAGGTCCATGGCTCGTATGATGTGGCTATGTCGCAAATCTACAAACCGAAGTTGGAATGGCAGCTCTATCTTTAATATTTTGGGAAGTTTTTCAGGATTTAAATTGTGTGTGTTCTCCTAATTTGCATAAATTAAAATTTTACAGTTTTCGTTCATCGGATTTGGCTTTAAATTGAAGTTGGAATGGCACCTCCATCTATAATAGTTTTGAAGTTATTAAAAAGATTTAGATTTTTTGTATTCACTTAATTTGTATATATTTAAATTGTTAAACTTTGGTTTTTGTTCCTTTGGATGCAGCATCGCTACAAACCCATAAATTGAAGTTGGAATGACACCTCTATCTGTTATAGTTTTGAAGCTATTCCAGATTTAAATTTTGCATATCCACATAATTTGCAGAATTAGATTCCTACAACTTTAGTTCACGGTTCATCGGATGTGGATTGCCACAAACCTATAACTTGAAGCTTGAAAGATATCTCCGTCTATTATAGTTTTGCAGATATTCAACTTTAAGATTTTTAATGCTCCTGGTTAGCATAATTTGAAATTCAACAACTTTCATTTACTGCCCATTATATTGGCAGGTGTCACAAACCTTCACATGCACTCTGAAATTTTGTGTCTATCAGTAATAGTTTGGAAGAAATGTATCTAAATGTATCTAAATGTATCTATTAAAATTGTAGTTGCCCCTCATTTGCATAATTTTAGACATCATGACTATTCCAACCGATATGCACAATTTCACTAGTAGGTCAGTCTCCAAGGCAAGTTTGATAGCTGTGAAAATAGTAGCGTTCGAGAAAGCCTCCGTATAAATTTGGGTGTCATAGGAGGAGAGTAAGAAATCAAGATTCCGAGAAACAACACATCTGAAAGAAAGAAAGAAAGAAAGAGAGAGAGAGAGAAAGAACGAAAGAAAGAAAGAAAGAAAGAAAGAAAGGAAGGAAGAAAGAAAGAAAGAAAGAAAGAAAGAAAGAAAGAAAGAAAGAAAGAAAGAAAGAAAGAAAGAAAGAAAGAAAGAAAGAAAGAAAGAAAGAAAGAAAGAAAGAAAAATTGAGAAAACAGTATGTCTGGGTTGGCACACAAACATAATTAAGTATTCTCTTAGATATCATGAAAATATTAGTTAAGGGAGCGCCGAAGGCGAATCCCCTAACAGTGATCGCAGGTTCCGTCCGTCTGTCCGTGCATCCATCCCGGATCGTTTCCGCAAGATAAATTGAGAAGCGTTTGAGCTAGGGCTTTCATATTGCACCTGATTTTAGTCCTTTATAATGGCTACCTTTAGTTCTAAGATGGTTGATATTGACTCAATTCCCAAGGTTACAGAGCCACATTAGTGAATTTGGTATCCACATTATAACCTGAGACGTTTTTGAGCATGGACTTTAATATTGCACAGGTTTATTGTCCTCTGTAAGAGCTGGATCATCTACAAAAATGGGTGATCTTGGCCCAATTCCCAGCGTCACAGAGCCACATGAATTAATTTAATGTCCGCATGATAACTTGAGAGGCTTCTGAGTTAAGACTTTTATATTGCAAAAGATCATAGTCCCTTGCAAGGGCTAGGTCAAGTTTGAAGATGGATGACATGCACACAATTCCCAGGGTCATAGAGCCACATTAGTTAATTTGATGTCTGCATGATAACAGGGAGGTGTATGAGAGGGAGAGGGCGCTTGCCCACTTCAAAGGTTCCAGGCGAGTAGACATGAAAGAGTGAATCTGCTCACCCAAAGTCTCGCGGTCTCGGCAGCTTGCCCAGCTGGAAGGACGGTATCTGACGAGAAGACGTGTGAACAGCGCCATTTTGGTTCAAATTCATATTGTGCAGCACGTTGTAAACAAATTTTATACACGGATTTGACCCGTTATTGAACATAATTTATCAGTATTCTTGATCTGCGTCATACACAGATATGTTTTAACTTTCTTTTGTGTAATTTTGCGGTGGTTCGATGTACGCTGTTGTGTAGAAAATAACGATTCAGTTTGGGCGCTACGATTTGTTTGTGTTTGCTTGTCGCGGGTAAACAAAGTCCACAAAATGCGACAAAACTGTTGAAAGTAGCCGACTTTTCATTCTAAAAACTAGCTGAGGGCGATTAAGGCATGGAAACTAGTTGTATAGCTGCAAAGTACGAAGTTTGGTCATTGGATTGGCACTTTTGGTTTGTCTTGATGAAGTACGCGAAATTGTCAATTTAACGTGCAAACTTCACCAATTTTAGGATTTGCTAGGTATTAATGAAATAAACATGCAAACATCACTGTAAATAATCAGCAAAGGCTCATTATTGAGCCGGTGCACATGTATCTTGTAATGATGGTCGGGTACAGTAGTAGCTAATGTGTGGCACTGGCCGAAGAAAAAGTAACCAGAGTGTTAATTTTTTCCGATTCTGGTCGCTAAATTTGTTTATTTGTCAAGCACTTTTGTTTATTTCGTAAAGAGAAAATGTTTTTTCAAGTTATACCAGATACATTACCGTAGCAGCATGACTGAAACCCTACATGTACGTGTGATTTTGCATGTGCCGTGCAGCGCCGGACGAATCTAGGTCACCAATGTTTACCTTTTACCGTGGTCGTGCGTGTTCGGCTTGGAAAATGAGCATGCGCAGTGTGGCCCTTTTCGCCCTCGACGGCAAAATAAACACAGGGTGCTCAGAAAGTGCAGTAACAACATCGAGACACACATAGCTTGAAAGGACGGCCGCAAGTGCCCTCTCCCTCTCATACACCTCCCTGATGATAACTTGAGAAGCTTTTGGGTTAAGGCTTTTATGTAGCAAAAGACTTTAGTCCCCTGTAAGAGCTAGGTCAAGTGTGAAGATGGCTGACCTCGACACAATTCTCAGGGTCACAGAGCCACATCCGCCCGGATTGTTTCTGCATGAAAACTGAAGACGTTTTCAGCCAGGGCTTTCATATTGCACAGGATCTAATCGTCTATAAGGATATCTTAAGTTCTAAGCTGGGTGACATTGAGCCGTTTTCAAAGGTCACAGAGCCACATTAGTGAACTTGGTGTCCGCATAATAACTTGAGAAGCTTTTGAGCTAGGGCTTTCATATTGAAGAGGATAATTGTTCTCTGTACAAGATAGGTTAAGTTCAAAGACAAGTGACCTTGACGCAATTCTCAAGGTCACAGAGCCATATTAGTTAATTTGGTCTCCACATGACAATTGAAAAGTTTTGAGTTAGGGCTCTTATATTGCGCAAAATTATAGTGCCTGGTTATATACAGTCCCTGTAAGAGCTGGGTCAAGTTCTAAAATGGGCGACCTTTACACAATTTGTCAAAAGGTTGATAGATGTACTGAGGTTGTTTTGTTGCTTCATATGATTTTGTTAGCTCTCTCGGGTGATATTCACCAAAATCCGGGACCTCGTACCAACTGTTTTGCCTGTGTAGACAGACCTTTCTCACCGCGTCGCGATTGAGGGCGAAAGAAACAAGGCCATCCGCCGTCAATAAAAATACACAATATGAATAGCGCGGCGGTATTAGTCTGTCTGCAAAGTCAACCCATCTGGTAACATCTAGTATATTGTACAAGTAAGCAGGATCTTGTGAAGCTTTATTACTTTTTAGCTGTACAATCATGTTTCTTGCAATATGAATCATTTTACTCTGAAAATGTGGCATTATTTACACAGGCTGATATGAAAATATTTCAAGCGAATGTCAGAAGCCTCTGGCAGTATATACTAAGAAACATCCAGATATTCTATGCTGATAATCATGATACTATGGCCTTCACTTAAACTTTCTCTTTCTTGCTCTCTAAACAATACTAGGGATCACTATAATTAGCCCGGTTTTCACCTTTTCATCAGACGCGACGGTGTTTGTGGACAAGGGGGCTATGTTGCTTTATATGTATATCGGGCACCAAGTGCTTAACGCCGCCATCATTTTGAATTGCCTGATACTGAGGTTCTCTGGACAGAGATTCACCACCACAGAAGGGGGGTATGGGAGGGGGGTGGTTCAGTACGCTGGTACAGGTAATAATTTTTCTAGAGTACGCAGTACGGAAGATAAAAATCTTTCAAAATTTTGGATAGTACGAAGTACGTAAAATAAGAGGGCTTCCAATACGCCAGTACGCTTAATAAAAAGCCCCAGCACGCCAGTACGGGAAACCCCTTTCCCACCCTCACCACAGCAATGTTTTTATTATCGGTAATATATAGGTCACCAATTTTCGCCTGTTTCTTTCTGGGGTACACTCCAGGAATGCTAGTAGTATAGTTTCTAATTTTGATACTGTGGTATCATATGCATCATAGGATATATTTTTATGCTCTCAGATTGTGATTGTGGCTCATGTTGTCATATTTGAGTTACATTGCGTTTTTTGGCAGCACAAGTTGCGAGATAAAAGCCCCATGTGCTTGATGCTGTGACATGGAATTCAATTTGAACCTGTGGCACCTGCTGGCCAGCTGCAAAAGTTATCAAGTTACCGAGCATAACCGTATCTACACATGTTCTTGCATGTTTCATTCTTTTAATGATTGAAAATAGTTTATAAAACAACGTATGTCTACTCATTTTACTTCCTAGAAAGCCAGGATGACCCCTGTATGACCCTATGGCCCTTTCAGGTCATCAGGCTAAATGCCAACCGCATGAGAATTATTGATTTCTATTTCACGGAACATTTTCACACTTTTGTCATGTTTCAACCATCAAAATAGTCAGGCTTTGGTTTCTTCATATTGGCCTCAGATAGATTCTTCAAATTGCATACATTTAATGCAGGTATCTCCAGTAAAGGTGGACAAGTATTATATAGCTCCCTCAATTTACATTCAAGTATTTTCATGCCATACTTCCAAGGAAAATAAGGATTAACAGTGTCTTTAAGTAAAAATCGAAATGATATATCATAAAAATGTTTTAGCAACACACTAAGATTACACACTTCTAACTTGATTTGGACCAGATAAATTTGATACTCGAGTGGCGACCTAAGTTCATCCAATTCATGTTAATCTCATCAGGCCGCACGTAAGCAAAGAAAGCTGATGTGTATTGCGAAGTGTGGACATATCACGAGCTCTAATCCTGCGAGAAGACACCTTTGTGAAAATTGAATACAATGAGTAGATTTGACGTAAATATCATTTGTAACATTTCCAGGTCCTAGCTTGTGAAAAGTAAACCGAGGGCCGTATCATGTTCCACTGCACAATTGGAATGGAGTAAACACAGAGTTTTGTTGATGTTTTGTTAGCGGGCAAGATTCTAAATCATTTAATCACATTTTAAATGAAGAAGAAACTTGAAATTCTTCATTAAATGAAATTGGTGAACAGTAGTTTTACTTCAGTTTTGCTGGAGGGTTTATTATTGTTTAAATCATAATTTAATCTCTTTTATTCACATTGTATTCTAGTTTCTAATTATTGCCTGTCAGTTTTATTAAATCACGGGTATCTGTGAAAAATGAAAATGCATGTACACCGAAATATATTGTCTACAAAGCATACATCTCAGTAGAGTTTAAATTTAGATATTGAGTCTTACTTTGTTATGCACATTAATTAATTCATTCATTCATTCATTTATTCGTTCGTTCGTTCATTTATTCATTCATCCTTCTATTTATGTATTTATTTGTTTATCTATCTATCAGTTTATTTATGTTGGAAGTATTGATGTAAACTACAAAAGTTCAAAGTAACCTAATTCTTGTCAGCTTCGATCTCAAAGATCTGTGTTTCGGCAGTCTGATCTGCAAGGTGTGGGAGTTTCAATGATTGATGGCATCAATTCAAGGGCTTAGTCATATGCACGCGATCGTGTTAGATCGTCCAGGATCTGGTCACGTCTTCTGTACGAACAAAAAATATCAATTTGATAGAAATGACTCAGTTTTGAGCGAAGTAACGTGTGTATGATGAGATGAAAGCTCCCGAAATGGTAGCTCATTCACATTGTTGTTAGCACAACAATATTGATTCATCCCCGTTGCTATAATGTAATGCTTCTATGGGTTGATTGTTTACGTCACGTGATGAAACATGGCGGCTCCAGTGTACGATGAGGATTATTGATGCGTACAACAATTAACATTGTGATTGGACATGGCATGCATTTACCGGAGTGTTTATTGAAAAGCAGCCGGAAACAGCTTGTGTAATACATTAAGAAAGCTGGGACATGTATTTCGACGGTCAGTATGGTATTATCTGCCAGGTGAGTTTCTGCAAGGCCGAAATATGTAGTTCATGTACCAGCCTATATATATATATATATATATACCGGTTTGCTTTGGAAGCGGTCATAAACCAAGACATTTCTCAGAGGTGCATTGATTGGAAGCACGTCGCATTTGGTGGCCTGAGTGCACGACTTCAATTGATGTTGCTGATCATCTTGGTTTTTGCCCTTTGTGAAGTAACGTTTTATATTAGGTGTTGACTATTGGTCGTTTTCTTTACGATGTGTGGTATTTTTAATGTTTCCTCCCCTGGGTTCCCTCAGGTTGCAGGACATATTAAGTGGCGCATATATGTATGCAAACAGCTTAGACGTTATGTAAAAATCATTCAACTCGTATGTTGAACTGACGGAGGTATACAGCAATGAACAGTTAGCAGTGAACTCGTGATCACTGGGTCGTGGAATGTAATATCCTTAGAAATAGTACATGTAAGACCGTATTAATGTACCAATGTGGAGCAATGAACTATGTAATATAGTCGGCCTGCTGGTCCGACTCCCACCCAGAGCTTTAACCACAAATAAACCAAATAATTATCAAGTATCCAAAAACAAAATCTCAGTCTGAAGCTGTTATTTCAACAGACAAGTGCAACTTTTTCAGATGTAAATTCTTCAAAGTGAAAGCAGTGTACAGGTTTGGATCAGCTTACACGCAGGTAGTCATATGAGACTACTGTCTGTCAGGTCATATACCTGATAGACATTGATTCAACAAGTACGAGCATGGTTTGCTTGGCATGTTTCATTGTGAAGTATTTTTTGTTGATGTCGTTCTGAAAGGCTGTGATAAACTGTGACAGCGTGACAAGTCATGATATCATTACTGATAGGAGAGTTCGCCATGTCATGTCCATTATACAAACGTACACTTTCACTTTCTGAGCTTGCATGTATTGCAGTCATTTCTGTTTTCCGTTATAATATTTTTATTTTGAATGAGCAGCAATTTTCTTCATGCCCCTGGATTTTAATACGGTACCGCTGGTATTATGTTTTTGTGGTGTTATATATTTACTCTTTCAGGCGACATGCTATGAACAAAATTCAGGCAGTTAGGTGGGTATTAAGATACAGTCGTTGCAGGCAAATGAAAGCACCAAAGAAAGAAAAAGAAAGAAAGAAAGAAAGAAAAAAAGAAAGAAAGAAAGAAAGAAAGAAAGAAAGAAAGAAAGAATCTGCCTACTAAATAGACTGAAAAAATGTTTTTATGTGGGAGTGGTCATAATTATGTATGAGTGCCCAGACAGAGATATTCTGGTTTTCTTCCTTTCTTTCTTTTTCTTTCTTTCTTTCTTTCTTTCTTTCTTTCTTTCTTTCTTTCTTTCTTTCTTTCTTTGATTCTTTCTCTTTAGGCTGATTTTTTTCTCCGAATCTAGGTTTATTAACTGGGAGAATGTTTTATTTTCATGTTTTGGTCTCTTTGTCCTTCCTATTTGTCTTTTTTTGCATGTGCTTTTTTTTTGTTTTTTGTTTGTTTGTTTGTTTGTTTGTTTTTTGTTTTTTTTTTTTTTTTGGTGTATTATTTTCTTGGTTTTGTTTTGTTTCTTTTCTTTTTTTTTTTGGGGGGGGGGTGTTTTTTTTAACATAAGAATTGACGTATTTTCAAAATAAGCAAATTTACCCTATTGGCCAAGTTTAACCTTTTACAGACAGGCAGTGAACTTATTCGAAACCGAAACGCACACCACACGTTCAATTTTCTGAAACCAATAACTTGATTATGGTGAGATAACAAAGGCCCAAATAAAGGCCACACGAAACATCGTTTAAATCTTTTCAGACAGTCGTACATAAATAGTAAATGCTATCGTTAGGTCTGGGTGCGAACCCAGGCATTCATTGTTTCTTTCTTTCTTTCTCTCTTTCTTTCTTTCTTTCTTTCTTTCTTTCTTTCTTTCTTTCTTTCTTTCTTTCTTTCTTTCTTTTTTCTTTCTATATTTCTTTCTTTCTATAACTTATGTTACTTAGCATGCCTGAACAACACTTTCACGTGGCCGTGTTGTCTTATGATTGTTAAACGACCGTAATTTTTTTATTTCAGGATTTGCTTTGTCGCAACTAGACCCACTCGACGTGTCTTACTTCTTGAAGAGCTTGGATGGCAAACTTTATCAAACAGGAAAAACTTTAAACTTTTTCCTTTCCTTAAAATGTCTAATAGGTTGACTCCACGAAATCTACGTGACCTGGTTCCTCGCGATTTTGTATTCACTACTGGACGTATATTGATATATCGCGCTAAAGTATGCCATATATGGTTTACCACTAATCGCTTCGGCGAGTCATTTCTCCCGTCTATCATTAACTTATGGAATAACCTCCCGGTTGATGCTTGCGACACTGATTCCCTGCCGCAGTTTGAACCTAAATTAAAGTTACTAGGCAATCCAGTTGAAATAAATCTGTTTATAACGATTCATCATTAGACTTGCACAAGTCCTTGGTTCATGTCCCTATTTTTCCATCCCGCGGTCCCACCCAGAAGTGCGATACATTTTCCTCTCCACAAAGTTAACTGTATACCATTATGCTATCTACACGGTGCTATTAAGTTGGTCCTACTGTTATTTTATTTATTTATTTATTTATTTATTTATTTATTTATTTATTTATTTATTTATTTATTTATTTATTTATTTATTTATTTATTTATTCATTCATTCATTCATTCATTCATTCATTCATTCATTTATTTATTTACTTATTTATTCATTCATTCATTCATTTGTTTATTTATTTTTTGTTATTATAATTTTTTTACTGGTCGATACTGCCGCCGTGCTGGTTTCAACAGTGGCAGCTATTGAGTCCTGGTCAGTTCTAATCCCATTATCATTGCGATAAGGCTAAGTGGAAAGTGGCCACTCAAGCGAGACAAAGCTGACCGTCTACCTCCGGCTGCCGACACCAGGCACTGCACGCCCGCCGCCTGACGCGCTGCACTGCAATTAATCCTTTAATACACAGTAGCTCAATTAACAGCTTCTGAAGAGGGGTGCATTATGACCACTCGCTTGTCTGTCTGATAAAAAACACAGTGCATACCGCCCGGCGCTAATCATCTGGAGTCAATGTTATCTGGTTATAAACATGTTCCGCGCCAATTAGCTAGGTTTACCTGTATTGTAACAGAATAAGGCTACGGCGTGTGGTTACTTCAAATTTTATTTTTGCAATGAATTTGATTTTAAATAAAATACGGAAGACAGTCCAGTGAGACTTGAGCGAGTCAAAATCATCATAGGAATGCTGGCTTCCGTTTTAGACTACGCCAGCTAGGTATCTCTGTTAACATTGTTTCATGGATCAAAAGCTATCTCTCAAATCGATTTTAAGGAGTAGTTATTCATATTCATAGTCAAACGTTCTCTTGGTCGCCTATTGAAGCTGGCATACTCCAGGGATCTATACTGGGTCCTTTTCTCTTTTTGATATACATAAATGATCCCGTTGACGATCTCTTTTGTGATGTGAGGCTCTTGTGGATGACACAAGCGTGCTGGAAATCGTTCAAAATCCAACGGAATCTGCTCAACACTTAAATAAAAACGCTTTACATACCCAAAAAATTCTTCAGTCTTCAATGCCCTGAAATCTTTATCTGTTGTCTTCACTGCCAAAATCATTAAACCTCACCACCCGCCTGTTCACCTCAGTCCGTCAGCTGTACCTGAGGCCACCTCTCAGATCCATTTAGGTATAACTCTTAGCAGTAATTTATCTTGGCATACTCACATAACCCGCATTGTTAATACAGACAGCCAGCGCATTGCTGTTCTTCACAGGTTTAAATTCAAACTATCTCGAAAAACCCTGGTCGGGTTTATTTCTATATAGTTCAACCAAATCTGGAATATGTTTGTGTCCTGTTAGGTACCTGCGGTCAAGGGCTGTCAGATTTATTTGAATCTATTCAGTGTGATGCGGCAAAAATATGCACTGGTGCTATTAGACACACTTATCAAATCAAACTTTTACAAGGACTTGGATGGCCTACCGTCGCTTACCGTCGTAAATACTTTAAATTGATCTTATTTTTACAAAATGTTCCATGATATTAATCCTTGTTAGCTATCCAATCTTCTTGGAGCCTGTATTTTGGAGGCTCTGACAGGGTGAAACTTATTTCGTCATTCCCTAAAACACCAGCCACCGATCCCGGGTCCCCGAATGCTTTGCCTTGTGCCATTTTTGCTATCTCCTCAGCTACCTGATATTTTCGAGTAATCCTCCTTGTTTTGTTGTACCTTTGTGATCATCTCCCCACCACTTCATATCACCAAGGAGCCTCATTTTGAAATTATGTGGTTATTGTGGCCATTGGATACCGGTCAGTGAAGCTTTTTCTGATCTCTTTGTATTCTAACATGTCTTGTTATAAATATAAACACTTTCATGTGATAATGTCAATCAATGCAACACCTGTTGTACCCAAGGTCCATGAGGTAAAATGATATATAAATAAGGTGAAACGTCCAAGAAATAAAAACAAACAACAGCATTACCATCAGCCGCAGTAAAAGTGCAATGATAGCATAGTTCGGAGGTGGAGTGTATATAATATGTTTGCTGTTTGTTGTTGTCTGTTTCAGGGTGGTGTGGGGTGGGGTGGTCATAGTGTGTTAAGCCTTTTTGTTTTGCATTTTTTGTTTTTGGTTTATTATTATTATTATTATTATTATTATTATTATTATTATTATTATTATTATTATTACTACTACTATTATTATTATTATTATTATTATTGTTGTTGTTGTTGTTGTTGTTGTTGTTGTTGTTATTATTTATTTATTTATTTATTTATTTATTTATTTATTTATTTATTTATTTATTTATTTATTTATTTATTTATTTATTTATTTATTATTTTGTGATGATGATATCACCCATGCCTGTTTTACCTATTTTTCATCAGGTGCTGTCAAACCCGTTTGAGCAAATCTGACCCTTGAGGTGATAAAGCAAGAAATCGACAATGGGATCAGGCAGTTCTGCCGCGGCATTTCCGACGTCAGGTTATCAAAATTTTCAACCAACAATGCCCCCTCGGAGCGGTACTCAAGGGAGGATGTTCATCCAGGTTCGCTCTGGCGGCCAGACATCAGAGCCAGTAGCAGTGCACTACAATAGAAGATCAAGGGGGGATCGGAGCGAAGGAGCCACCCCAGTACCCACGGGTGTGGACAATACAGCCATGCCAATGCCAACACCTTACTCTAACTATAGCTATGCGCAGCAGAGACAGGAATCAGAGTATGAACACTTCGACTATACGCAATACATGGTGTCACAAGACACGTCACGTGACTTGACTCTCTCCAGGATTATGGCTGCTGATGAGTTTCTTGAAGTAAGTGTCCCAGATTTCATCACAGGACAAACACTCTAACGGCGCATTTAAAATTACTCTTGAGTATAACTAATTGCAAATTATCATCATCATCATCATCATCATCATCATCATCATCATCATCATCATCATCATCATCATCATCATCATCATCATCATCATCATCATCATCATTATTATCATTATCGACATAGTCATCACCCCACAATAATAATCACCATCATTATCATCATCATCATCATTAATAAATGATACAAAGTAAACATGTTTTCCAACAAAATGCATTGTCCTTGAAATAAAAGCAATGGAATGTAAAATAAATAGATTGATAATGTTGGATTAATTCTATAACGTAAAGTACGTGTCTAGAACTTAGGAAGTTCGCAGCGTAATCATTGGTACAATAAACATAGGATACACGTGGGGCACTAAAATATCGTGTCCAGTTGTATACCAAGTTCAAGTATAAATAAACCATATGCCTCCCTCCACACTCACCGCACTTCCACTGTCAGGAGCAAATACTCGTATTTTTGCTTACTTTGTTGCAGAGCTATTCAATGCTCATTATGATCATTACTATTATAATTATCAATGTCACTAATAGTGTTCACATTCGCGGTAATTTTATCCTGATAATTATCATTATTATCGATAACCATTAATATCTCCATCATCTCCATCATTCGTTTCTTATTGTCCTGATTTTGTTCCCAACAGCGCATGGAAGACACAGAGGAAACGGTGAGGAATCTCATCATTGACACGTACAATCGAGAGGCTAACTTCCCCCGTGTGATGGAGCTGCTGGGCCTACGAGGTCACTTACAAGATGAATTGTTGCGAATACAAAAGATGCTGGTAGAAGATGATCCTGAGTTGACAGTAAGATTATATATTTTGTGTCAAAAAGCACTTGGGACCTTCAAAGAGCGTTGACTAATGCTTTCAGCTTTAAGTGCAGTGGTAAGATTTTATTATGACCGCGCTTAAAACTATCCTGGGTATCCAATCGACAACAAAAGGGGAAATTTCAGTATCATTGTCGTCTGCGGCCGTATCATCATCATCATCATCATCATCATCATCATCATCATCATCATCATCATCATCATCATCATCATCATCATCATCATCATCATCATCACCACCACCACCACCACCACAACCATCATCATCATCATCATCATCATCATCATCATCATCATCATCATCATCATCATCATCATCAATTATGAGAGAATCCCATGAGGTTAACATTCCCAACACCTGTCCCGAATTGCTTTAGCCGAAGCAATGTGTCTGGAAGTTCCAAAATTGAGCTCTGCTGGGACATACATTTACGTTAATGCTATTAGTAACGGCTATATGGATGAGCTGCATTTTTGGTGATGAGCGACTTAAGCGTATTGAAGAATATTAAGAAACGTAAGAAATAAGCATGTTGTATATTTGCACCTTTAATTGTTCCCTTTTTGGCACGAATAGCTACAAGCACGATCGTCTTATGGACGAAAGCAGGTGTGAGAAGTTACCGCTTCCCCAACACCAACATTAATGATGATGATGATGATGACGACGACGACGACGACGACGATGATGGTGGTGATGATAATGATGATCATAGAAATAGTATTAATAATAATAATTATAATGATCTTGATAATAATAATAATGATGATAATGGTAATAATAATAATAATAATAATGATAATGATAATAATTTAATACTATTACATTTTCTTTTCAGAGCATAAATCTTTATCACGTCACATGTGGATATGTGCTATATATTCCGCCGAACTGACTTTCTAAAATGTATCCCGAACGATTAAAACGAATCATTTTATATCAATGTTGACGCATTCTTTTTCTTTCACAATTGACGTGTTACCAAAAAGTGAAAATCATGTTCATATATTGAAAATTTATGTAGGTAAGTTAGTTTACAACAGAATACGCATTTGTTTGTTTTTCTATAGTGTCTCAAGCAATTTGAACTATCTCATGGAAAGGTTGTGGGCGTTATAAAACAACTGACAGTGGATAAAAAGACTTTAAATGCTGAAGATTTTGCAGCTCAGTACGGGCTCAACATAGCCAACACCAATACTTCACTAGAAGCATCAGAGATCTCAGTGAAGATGGATAGTAGAGAAAGCGGGCAATTGTCCGTAGTTTCAGGATCACAAAGTTCAAGCACGGAAACCGGAAGTACACAGACAGGTGGGCCGTCTGGCGTTTCAATGGGCATTAAAGCGGATGGGATCGCAAATGAGGCTGACCTTAAGAAAAAGCATGATCATGTAAGCTAACGAAAATTCTGAAATTAATGTCCTCTCTTCTGTAACTTATGTAAGAGTATGATCATAAAAACATTTTTGCATAATTATTTGGGGGATCATTTCGAATTAAAATGTTTTATTAAGAAAAAAAACTGTGGTAAGATATATTATGAAGGATCAGCAACAATCTCAACATAATTCAAGTACTGAGTGCCAGCACGGTGCTGATTAAGCTTGATGAGGCAGTCCAAATAGGCAATCCTTTCCCATGCAAGTTTGTTTCACTTTGGTTGTTGGAATGACTATTGTATTTGTGTCTTTTTGCCCAGAACCACTTCCTAGTAGTCAATATCCTGTTCCGCAGTCCGTACTTTTTACACTCCATAAGCTAACCTGTCCCTGTCTAACCTATATACATAATATGGAATTACTATCGTCCATATTGCACACGTTCCTTATTGTAACTTCTTTTCTGAATGCAATGTTAAATATCGGCACAGCGAAGAACTGCTATGGTCAAACCATTTAGACAGGGCCATTGTTAGCCTGTCAACCTTCCGAGTACTTTAACTCATTCCATACCAGTCCCTGAATTTTTCCGTACATTTACCTAGATTTAAGACGACAGTCGCATATTTTAATTCTTCATGAAAAGAGCTTTCATTCAAGTACCAACATACCTATAGTTTTACGTCAGTGGTTCTGGCACTGCTTCGCAAGTCATGCTGCAGCTGCCTTTGTGGCAGCTGCAGCATGACTTGCCAGGCAGTGCTATAACCACTGACCAAGGCCTGTCATCACAATTATGGAATGAGTTAAAATTCCATAGAATCTTTCCACACGAAATTGCAATTAATTATAGCACTATATTTTATACTTTGCCAATTCATGCCCTCTTTTCAGGAAGAGAGTATCGTCGCACAGAAGTTTACAGAGAGGCTTCTTCCAAAACGAGGCCAAATGTCAAAACAGGAAGTCGACACTTTGTTGCAAGATCACTTAAGATCCATGCACTTACTAAGGAAAAAACAGGATATTGAAAAGTTAAGACTTGAAGAAAAATTAGCGGCCAAACGACGACAAAGACAAAATATCAAAGAGGAAAATCAAGCCAAAGATGCAATGCAACAGGAAGCTTGGTCCAGCAGGACAAATTTGCAAAATAGCCGTCCAACTAGTGCTGCACAATTGGTCAGTTTATCGACAGTAACCGGTACCGTCGCCTATCACACGCCGTCTGGCGATGAAACTCAAAAGCAACAGCAGGTTGGCAAAGCATCACCAGTCACAAGAAATGAAATGGAAGCAGAAGACGATGAAGATTTTGAGAAGCTACGAAAAATAGTTGACGAGCAGGAGAAGGAGATTGAGGTGCGAAAACGCGATTGAAACATAGTTAGCCCAGCAATTTCACACTAAAGGTGGTTTTTTTTTGTTTGTTTGTTTGTTTTTTTTTTTTTTAATTTTACCAGTATGTTCAATTTTGTCTCTAAACATCAGCAAAATTAGCTTCACATGCAGTAAATCCCGGTTAGCCACTCACCTACTTAGTGACTCAGGATGTAAACTGCCTGTACAATGTGACCGCCCAGTATGGTAATTCATCGTATTATAGTGAAACACAGTATTGTGGCCAGAAAAGGACTAGCAAGTCAGTTTATTGTGAAAAAATGGTTCTAATACAGAGAGCGAAAGGGAAACACGTTGCGGACAAATAAGAAGACACAATTTGTATAACTAAAACCTGTTTCTTTAGAGAGATGTTGAAATTATAGTTGCATGCAGCGCATACCAAGTTCCGTATTGTCTCTACTACACTTGTAGAGTGGAGAAAACACGGCTATTGGTGTATTTGAGAGAAAAATATGATGGTACATCTGCATATAGATTATGTGATGTTAAAGACCGAACATAAGCAAGGACCCTCCATATGCACGCTCCAGGCGAATGTAAAGCATGATGTTCGGCTTTCAAATTTTGTATTTTTCTCGTTTCTACTCTGCTAATTTAGGGACTAGAAAACCGGTGTTCGTGCATTTTTTTTTAAATAAAACTTTGATTTTCTTGTTCGGTGGTAACCGGAAGTCGGAGTTCCAATGTGTGAATACTGTGACGTCTGTTTTGGACCATGGGGGGATGTAAATGTATCATTACTCAACTTGGTTTTTTTTTTTTTTGTTTTTTTTTTTTTTTTGTTTTTGTTTTTTTTTGTTTTGTTTTTGTTTTACAGGAATTGAGAAAAGATGATCGTGCTTTTGCCATGAGTGTAACTAATGAAAGGCTTAACGAGCAACAACTTGAGGACCTGTTACGCAAGCATCTGATGAATTCCGACGAAATTAGAAAACGAAGACAGGCCGACCGAGACAGACTTACACAAAGGTTAAAGGCTAAATTGAATAGCAGAAAACATAAAGAGGTACTGCTACTTTAAATATGTTGGCTTGAAATTTATTATCTTATAATATGTATTTATTCTGCCTTTCCATTGATTTTATATGAATGTAATTTCCAGATTCAACTTCCCAGCTCTTACTTTCGCCACACCCATTGGGTTTCCCTTTCACTGAATTAGTTTCTCAACATAGGAACCTTAATTTCGTCACTGTTTCAATCCATTAATCCGTCCTTTGTAAGGACGCCTCGTTTTGAATTTCAAAGATTAGTCTAGGCTTGAAAGCTCCAAACATAAAAAAAAACTGCTACAAATTTTTATCCGAAGTTTCAGTCTGACCAAGGAGAATTGATACCTGTCATGAGACAAAACAACCAACACCTGTATGGTAGCTGATAGCATCTCATATAAGCTTACCATGTAAGTCTATTATTAAGGCGTAAAGCAACTCTTCTTATTCCTGAACCGTTATACTTTCTTGTATATGTTTCCCTTGCAAATTATTGTTAGTCACCGTTAAAATGCCATCTTGCAATTTTACCTTAGCATGAGAAAACAACAGTAGAGCCAACGATAACTAAAATTCCTTATCCACTTTCTGTTATATTTGTGCAGTCTCGTTTTATGATTGTGGAGTGCAAATATTTATTCCGTTTCAGTTTGGCGAGTATGAATCAGAAGAAGAAAATGATGATGATATGGACAAAAGGATGGAGACGGTACGGAATATTAAGAGATGATATTTCTCACATAACATAACGTATCCTCAATACGAAATTATAAGACAACCTTGACCGAGAAACTCCTTTTGCTGACATGAATTCACGATGCGATGCGGTGAAAATATCTGGGGTTTATCATACTTGGCGTAAATCAGGAGCAAGTGCAATTTAACCCCAACGACAATGTTTCTGAATGTATGGATAACAAACCACTTTTCAAGTCCTTTTTTAAAATAGCTTTTTTTGGTTCGGTATGACACAGTCAACTCGTGTACCTGCAATTTCTATGCTTTGGTGCTGCCTGGATTTAACATTAAGTGAAAGTAGTTTTAGCCACAAACAGTGCTAGATGAAGTCTTCCCAACAACCCGAGATATATTCTTTCGCGTAGTCGTATAATCTGGGTAGATGACAACTGTACCTGTCGGTCGTATTGTTGCATTAAAATTCTTTTCATGTTCTAGTCGATAGTAAAGCTGCTTGCTGCAATCTGTGACGTCATTCGCAACAAAGACTGTGATAACACAATTGTACAGCTGTTGAAATTGAAAGATATAATAACAGAATATATTATCCATTTATTTGAAAAATCAATTAACGTCTACCCTTACATTTGGTAATGATAATGAGAATACTATTAGAAACATATAATATATATTTTAGCTTGGCATATGTATTGTAGGAAATAAAATTACAAGAATTACGAAAAAAATACCAAAAAGAACTCCGTTCTAAAGGAAAACGGCTGACTGGCAGAGAGCTTGAGGACTTTCTAGAACGCTATAGACAGGAACAGGAGGAGATTTTAAAACAACGGAATGCAGAGAAATTACGAACAGATGCTAAACTGCTTGA
This sequence comes from Hermodice carunculata, assembly GCA_964020975.1. Taxonomy (NCBI): domain Eukaryota; kingdom Metazoa; phylum Annelida; class Polychaeta; order Eunicida; family Amphinomidae; genus Hermodice; species Hermodice carunculata. The sequence goes on from OZ026618.1 coordinate 78,804,268, forward strand.
AAAGTTGGCGGCCAGACGGCGAGCCAAGATGGGCAATCAGAAGGTAATGCGGCACGTCACCTGTAGGTAGCACTGCAGCAACTTATCGCCGGTATCCGCGCGTTGCAGGTGGAGACAAATAGGGTTAAGCTAAATCATCGTCGTTCATTGATGGAAATGTCGTGTGACACATGAAGTAGATGCTGCTACCATGCAGAGTAGAGTATCTGACATGCCCTATTTGGCTGTGCCTGTTTCTTTGGTACACCTCACATTTATCACCTGCTTGGTTACCTGAGTATACCTTAAATATATAGCGAGTAAAGAAAGTTATACCCAGATACGTTTTGTACTCGGATCCAGTTTTCTGATGGAAGTTTTCATGTTTGTCTTAAATTTTACAATGAAAGTTCCTGCATCAAATGTTGATTACTATTAACATTTGTCAAGATGTCCTAATTTGTCGCGTGATTTTTTAAATTTCATTTCGCAAGTGTTAATTTATATGTGCATTATTATATACTACATATATGCCTGTCACTCTCAGTGTCTGGTGATTCGAAACTCTTACATTTCCAATTTTATTTATGTTCCAGGACCCGGATGATGAGGAAGGGCTTGATGTTGTTGATTACGATGACGATGAATTTGAGGATTCGGAAAGTGAGGTTAGGAAAAATTATTTTTGTTTCTCTTTGCACATTTTTTGTATGTATAAGACTTATTATGTTGTTTTCAATTTGTGGGTAATGTTTATTTCCAGTTTTCTAGTAATGTTCAAGTATGAGTAGATGATTATATTACAAATTGCTGTATATTTACACAGTGAAATACAAAACGGGAACGTTTTTGTCAAAATGCTGCATTTTTGCACATGGGTTGTCAACAATGGTTCTTCATGTCTACCTGTATTAGTCCTACAACTTGTAAACACAACCCTACTCTGGCACCCGAAACTGTGTCCCTATATGTATTTGAAGGTACTGCAACCCTTTAGGCCAGAAACGTGCCTATAAATACCGGCTGTGATCACTCGCGTATGAATCACTGTTTCAAAAAGTGGAAAATTACAATAACACAAAGTGATAGTTCTATACAGCAAATACAAGCTACCCCTTCCGGACAAATTAACCCTTACCATTTTCCGTATGTATTTATAAGAGCAGGTGATAGGCTTACAAAGCACGTTGATATTCAGACTTTTTGCAAACAATGTGGTTCCCGGCTAACTTCGTGCTGACTGGTTGCAATCCGATGGATAAGACATATAGATAAGATTTTAATCTTGGGGTGGATTAACTGATTTTACCAGATACAAAGAGGCGCAGAGCACAGAGACGACTCAGGTGGGGACCACATGGTATAATGTCAGAATCAGCGACTGGGGCTTAAATGCCAACTGCACCCACAACGAAACGCGAAAGCGAGGAAGCTGGATGTCTTTTTCGTTGAGCTGCTCGTTTTGGCCAGAGAGTGTTCAATCACCTCAGCAGCAAATAGGGACACTTGTTTTGAGAAAGTGCGTGGCACTTCATCTTTTTTTCGGCGGGGGGCGTATTCATATTTAGTTTTTTTATTTGAAGGTGTGCCTTCAAATGTACATCTAGATGCAAGTTACTGTTATCAGTGCTGTTTAAGCTGCACCCTTTTCTTTTTCATTTTGGTAAAGCAGTACTCAATGGTAAAAAATGTAAACTGATGTTTTTGCATTTAAGTAAATGAAAGTTTGGCTGTAGTATTTTTTCGTGTATTCGTGCAGGAAGACGAAGAAGAAAAGGGGACCGCAAATGATGAACTTAGAACAACACTTCAAGCCGAAATCTGGTCCAACAGGCAAAAGATGACGTCGGAAGATTTAAAAGCAATGCTAGATGAGTTCAGGAGCCAACAAAATAAACTGCACCAAATGAGAGATGCAACGAAGGGAAAACACAAACAGGGACTGCTGGCAAAATTACTCGAGAGAAAAAAGAGAAAATCTGCAGCAAGTAACCAGGTAATGTAACATATCGCCTGTAGGTGGCCCTTCAGGTAACTCCCAGACTGGTCTCCACCTGTGGCAGGTGGACACATCTATAGGTTAAAACCTGTTTCTTTGATTGGTTGAAAATGCCACGTGACACAGGAAGCAATTGCTGTCTGCTTGCAAAATAGTGTATCAAACGTGCCGCATTTTACAGGTGACCCCAAAGTGCCTCTACATGATAATGGGTTGTCCCATTTGACGCCATCTGTAGCGACTCGCTATTATTAGGGTGATAGAACCGGCTGTTTTCTTTCTATATTTCTCATGAGTTTACTATTTCTGATTCTAGTTACCCGTTTTCTTTTAAATTCAGATGAGTGCACATAATGCCTTCCCCTTCAAATTCTCATCGGTTGCTTAGCTTGTGTCACCACACAGTCCCAAAAAAAATTTCCTAGCACACCTTACTGTTCATTGTGCTTGGTGACTGTGTATCGAAATTCCGAAAATCATCTGTTGCGTGACAGTGATCAGGTAATTATGTGCTTCACGCTTATCATAGATTAAGAAAAGTAAAGAGTTTTGCACTGGCCACAGATGGGAACCTCCTTATCACAATAAGAGAGAACAAATAAAAGACCACATCAGCTTGATTTCCGATTTTCACTAAAAAAGCTGGAATATCTTAATTTCTATTTTTCCGATGCAGAAATCGGATCATTATCGGTCGCTACATGCTGATAAAGTGGGGGCATAATCAACCATCAGTCATTACGCCAAAAATTTGCTATATTTACTTTTTCATTGTTGTGGTTTTCCCCTGATACCTGTTATCAGCCCCTGACTTAGCCACGCTCATTTCAGTTTTATTGTCCATCATTTAGTTTCACACAGGGACCTCGATCTCGTTACTGTTTTAATCCATCCATCCATCTTTGTACAGGAGCCACATAAAGCAGTACAGAACAATGTTTGGTCAATTTCAATTCTGGATTGTGTTTAGGTCCAGCTACTTCAATGTCTAAAGGGGAACAAACAGCTACAAATATATTCCAATTTTGTAGTCGTACTTAAAAGACAATTAATACCTACTATAACATGAAACCGTCACTGCTGGTAGACCCAGTCAACCTCATCTTATTTTTTGACGACAGGGCTATGAGGAAGATGACACTATTAGTAGAAGCAGTCTGACCCCGGAGCCAGAAGAGTCGCTCTTACTTGGTTTTACAGAGGAAAATATGAAGGTAAATCAATTCAGATCAATATTTCGTATTCCTCATGTACGTTTTACCATGACTGTCGCCATGTTCACTGTTGTTGGCATCGGCAGACATTCTCCCTGAACACGAGGGGAGGGGTGCGTGGGGGGGGGGGGCAAATAGGTTTGTCCTAGGATCAGTTAGAAAAGATACGAACGGGAAGCCTCGAAGCAACCATCTCGAATTGAAATGTGTTTTTTTCCCACTGTCAGCTTGAAAATCTTATTTGATGGCATGGTGGCCACAAGCGTCAAAGTATTTTGAAAACGCGCGTCATTTCTTGGAAAGCCTGGGTCGATTCCCGTGGTAGGTACAGTTAATGGACAACTATACTGTACATGGAGTAGCTTATACTACCATTACAAAGGGCTGGGTGACGTTGGGTACCAATAAGGCAATAGTCTGTCATTACTGAGGTGTCTAGTCCTGACTGAAACACGGATGCATAGCCCTTGTGGACGGAATGAAACTGTTCTATGCAGTAGAAATAACTAAACTAATTGTGGGTTTGACAAATCATCAAGATATAATAATCAGTATGCAATAAATTATTTCTAATTTGGCAATTGCGAGGACACATTCCTAAATCTATCTATCTCTCTATCTCTCTATCTATCTATCTATCTATCTATCTATCTATCTATCTATCTATCTATCTATCTATCTATCTATCTATCTATCTATCTATCTATCTATCTATCTATCTATCTATCTAACTATCTATCTATCTATCTATCTATCTATCTATCTATCTATCTATCTATCTATCTATCTAACTATCTATCTATCTATCTAACTATCTATCTATCTATCTATCTATCTATCTATCTGTGAGCTTAAGGTTAACGTTATGAATTTTTTACTTGATGAAAAAACCCAAGAGATGCGAATTGCTCAAAAATGTTTTTGTTGTATTACATATCTTTCACTTTGAATTGCGAGTTCTCTAATTCTGTAGGACACGTATCGTATCTTACTCTACTGGTCTATTTTCGTGCGTTTTATTCTTTTGACAGGAAATCCAAAATCGGGACGAAAATTTCGTCAGAAACATATCAAAGAAAATAAAGTCTATGGACGAAGATGAGTTTGCTCGACTTCTTAAACAACATCTCGCTCAAGCAGACGAAATCCGCAGAAAACAGCTTGCTGAGAGAGAAAGGCTTAACCAAAAACTGCGGGGAAAACTGAGAAACATGAAGAAGGAAAACGTAAAGTTTTAATTTGTGTATATATTTTGTGCTTATTTAGAGTTTTCATTGATCTTGTAACTCCCTGAGAAAGTTTATTTAAAATAGCAATATAAACCACAACATTCTATTCTCAACATTTAAACAAATATGAACAACGTCAGATTGTCCTGAACGTGACCCCGTTTTCTTTCCACAAAACTACATTTTGGGCGTCAACGTTTCTTCTACATGCCTTCCGATACAGCGTAAGTTTTGAAAAAAAAGTGGCAGAGGAATCCTAGCAGGCAATATCTGCAAGGAGCTTGCCTCCACATCTCGCCGTGCCGTGTGAAGTCCATAGTCGCCTTTTAAGTAATAAAACATGACGTGCTACGGGTTAACGTTACTCATAAAGGTATTACCTCCTTGCGTTACCGTAGTTACCTGTACGATCGTCTAGTAGTCTGTATGCAACCTGCAAAATTGTGTATTTTGAGTACTACAGGAAAACTTACTTTGGACCCACTTCTGCTCAAAATCCACCTGTGCTGAAGGACCAATTTAACATCCTCCGTTAGCATATTAATTTTAATTTAGATGCTTTAAGGCAACACCTGTCATAAAGTTCTTTTTGAACAGATCCTGCCGGTGATCCCTTAAGACGGGTTCCATTGTATCTTGACACATGTATGGCCGTTGTGTCCCAGCTAATCCTTTAAGTGCAAGGTTTTGAGCGGAATCAACAACTTTCATTGTCCATGCCGAGGGAAGATTTTGACCACAATCATTCTTTAAAAGAATATTTTGAAGAGGAAGTTGAATCTATAGTCATAATGTTGTTTCAGATGAGCAGGAGTTTGGTTGCGATTAGCGCTGAAAGTCTAAAAAGTATTTCTGTTGGCTGTTTCAGGGAGAACCGTATTCCTCAGACGAAGAGGACTTGCCAGAGGACACAAAAGCTGAGGAACAACTGGATGTGGTGAGGACAATTTGTTGTTAATTTAATATAGTCCTGCAAGTCCGAACGTGTCAAGCGTTTGCTCGTCAAGTCAAATTTCTTCCTCAATTGATACGAAATTTTGTTTCATTCTAGACATTTGTGCTGTAAATAATGAGACACCAGGCCGCGAGAAAAACTGAACTTTGAACGTAGTGTAATAATGGAATCGAGGGAAAAAGAAAGAGTCCAAACGTGCATTCCGATAAAGTTTTCTTGCCGATGCAGTTATATAATTCATGGACGAAGGTGTCTTTTGATTTTCTAATGTGCTGACGGTGAATAAAAGAAATTACTTCTTTCTTTGACAGGAGCTACAACAGCTTGGAAGTGATTTTCAGAGAGAAATCACAAAGAAGAAATTTCAACTCTCAGATGCAGAACTACAGGAATACCTCAGAAAGCACCGAGAGAACCAAGAAAACCTCATGAAGCGTCACCTGTCACAGAAAGCAAGAACTGACGCGGCTTTGAAAAAGAAATTAGCTGAAAGAAAGCAACGTGGGAAGACACCATCAAGGGTATTTATACCATACGTATTTTACTTTTTCTTTTATGCTTTGGCCATTGGTATTCGGGTTCCCTTTTAATTTGTTGAGGTGGTTCTGCTATGGCCCAGTAAACTAAAGCTACTATCCCCTTTTGGGATAAATAAAGTGAAAAGCATTCATATAAATCTAAGTAAAATAGGTATTTCTAGAAAGGGTATAATCAACAAATCCTAAATTCAATGGAATTATGATCCTTTGTTTACATTTGTTATGTAAATATCCTCATCTTTGATCTGAAACTGGGATATAACATGGGTATACAATCGTGGAAATAAATTGTTACAGGCTCAACGAAATTGTAATATGTTTACACTGAATTACTTCCAACACAAGTGGCTAAAATGCTTCCCATATATTTTGTTTAATAAAAACAATAATAATAATAATAATAATAATAATAATAATGATAATGATAATGATAATGATAATGATAATAATAATAATAATAATAATAATAATAATAATAATAATAATAATAATAATAATAATAATAATAATAATAATTTTTTGGGAAAACTTCCCCTTTACAGCGGGGGCACCAACGGAACCGGGGAAATTCCATGATGCGTCCAAGATATACACAAATAATCAGGCATCCTTATTATCAATCAAATAATCTTCGTATGTTGAAATAAGTATAGTAACTATAATAGTACAAGTAATAATTTATGTCCTCCGCACCAAAACTAGAGATAAACCACTCATTGGGACAAAACTCTAGAAAGCGTAAGGACATGTACATTATGCACGTTTCATATACAATGCAGAGCATATGGCCTCCAGCGTCATTATTGAGAAAAAGAAATCAGGTAGATATACATTGGAGCAGGTCTATTTACAAGAGGTACATGTAGAACAATGATACAATCTGTCATTCCGAGAAGTCATTAAGTGACTGTCTCCTGTAATGCCAAGCCTCAACCAAAAATTTTTACATTGTATTATCGATGTTTGTTTGGAATTATGAAGGGCTAAATCTCACGAACCCAAAATTTATAAAAGCTTCAAATTTGAAGCACCACAACTGCAAGACAAGCACAGATAAAACAATTCTATAGGACGCTTGTTTATCCATAAATGTGGCCATTAATTATTTGAAAACAGTTTGCAGTTTGATAAAACCATTAAGAAGTTATTTCCACTTTTATTTAACCATGTCTTACTGTGCTTTCTGATCAAAGAAATTGTTGTTCATACAACAATTTCAATCAAAAGGTTACAATTCTAATTTGTCTGCAACGTATTGATCATGAGCTTTCCAAAATGTATACTTTGCTTAGGGTTATATGAATACTTTTCACTTTATTTAGCCCTAAAGGGGATAGTAGTTTCAGTTTACCGGGGCATAGCAAAACCACCTTAAACCAAATTTGAAACAAGAGGGTTAATCATATTAAAATTTGTTTTAAATCTCCTTTACCGGTATATAACCAAGCACTCGATGCATTCAGAAGCTAGAGTTGTACATTAGGTGATCTTATTCGTGCCAGCCAGCGTTATATATTTTTATCTTGGGACACAGCTATGGTTACATGTGAGTCTTGGGCACAGATAGGGTTACATGCTAGAGATTCTTCAGTTGTAACACAACGCAATACATATATATTCCGTGCATTCAGAAGGTTAAGCTGGCCTCTTGGCAGGAAGACCTTTACCCCAACGAAGAAGCTAGGCATATAGAGACAAGGGTCCAATGTACAAATAAAGAACGAACTTCACAGTTAGCCCCGCTTTCACTGGACGTCCACGTGCAGTTGAGGGCAGGATACTGAGTATATATCCATAACACGCGTCTTCCTACTGTGCAAAGAAAGTCTATACATTTTTTTTTTCAATATGCGCGTTGATTGTGTTGTAAACCAATGCTCCAGTGGCGGGTGAACCGGACAATTCATAAGAAACCCGAAAAGTACACACACACACACATATATATATATATATATATATATATATATATATATATATATATATATATATATATATATATATATATATATATATATATATATATATATATATATATATGTGTGTGTGTGTGTGTGTGTGTGTGTGTGTGTGTGTGTGTGTGTGTGTGTGTGTGTGTTGTGTGTGTGTGTGTGTGTGTGTACACGACCATAATGGACCAACAATTTTAATAAAAGACTTCCACACACTGAACGCAACAACACTCTTCATGTGTTGATAATGGGTGTTTATGTATTAACGGCGATTTATATCGATGGGAAATTTATAACTCTAAATGTGAATTTTGAGAAAACGGCAAAGAAGACTTACCTTATTTCATATTATCATGCCCAGGCCCTAATTCCATAAGAATGTCATGCTATACAGAATTAGAATTGGAAGTGAATTGAGAAAATATGGGACGGAAAAGGTTTGGGCCCTTAATTGCAGCTCCTCTATTTTGGGTAAACTGTGTCTGGGGAGTTTTTTTTTTTTTTTTGGGGGGGGGGGACCATGGGTATTCCTTTAGTGACAACATTGGGGATCTATTTGACAAAGTAAGCAAACGGTTTCATAAGGTATCTTTCTAAACATCATTGTGTGGAGAGCTACACATTGAAATTCCTAGTAGTCCCTGACAGTTCGTGTTGAAAGCATAATGTGTATGCATACCACGTTTATGTCAAACACCTCAAGACTTAGAATACTGTGTGTAACAACCCTAACAGACTGAATTGTTTACAGGAAACAAGTGGTATTGATGATCAATTTTTGCAACATCTGTTGATGAAACAAAATAGCGGAGAGCTCACCGAGGACATGCTGGCCGACATGTTGCGAAATTATCTCAACAATTTAGACAGCGCTAAGAAAAGAGAAAGACAAGAAAGGAGAGAGAGAAGAGAAAGGGAAAAGGTATTTGCAAGCATTTACCTCTGTATATGTTTTTAGCCCAAGCAGACTGTTCTAGAGGTAATTCTCCCATCTTTTTGTAATTTAGTTTTTCCTAAAAAAAAAAAAAAAAAAAAAGCCGTTTCGTCTTTAGGCCAAGCCTCAAGGAATTTTTCTGCTTTTTTTTTTTTTTTGGTCAATATCCGGTCTGCTGATATACTCGTATTATCAGCAATAGCAGTTTTAATCATTCTTCGCTTAAATGGCCTACAGCGCCCTCGTGTAACTTGTCGTTTGTTGTAATATTTTTACTTAAATTGTCATGATGATAGAAACTATTTCAAATTGGAATTGTAGATAAGACGTATCATAATGACACGCCCCCGGTCAAAAGGTTTCTTTGGCGTGGGTTTGGCGCAACCAATGCCGAAGAAAAGATATTGACGCAGTCTTACTCTGACATGCAGGGAATTTTTAAAGTCTGTTTTAGTATCCCATACGTTATGAATTTCGATTAAACATAACCCAGCGCACAAATTTTCATACTCACAATGAATTCTCATACTGACAATGGTGTTTGTTTTTATTGGATTGAACATATAATGCGTACGTGTTACCTCCGTGATTCATACCACCAGACTGTGAATATTTCTAGCTATTATATATTTTTAAAGAGAATCTCGCAGCTTCCAAATGCGCCAAATTTCAAAGTATCAGCCTACAAATTGTTTTAGGGATTAATGGAATTACATAGTCCTAAAAATTTAGATTCAGCCAACTTTAATGCACCTGAACTTTGTGGCTTTGCCCCTGCCTATTGTTAAATGTTTCATCAAAATTTCCTCCAGAAAGCAGAGAAAGAAAATGCCATGCAGACTGCGTCCTCCATCGTACAGGACCACCACGAGAATAAAAAACATTTCCACGATATGAGAAAACGAGAAAAGAGTGCACTGGATGAAAAGCTACAAAGAAAACTATCAGCACAGAGACGTAAACGACTGAAAGAAGAGGTTTGTATTGAAAGTCTCGTATGAAAGATGACCAAAGAAAATAATGTGTTTTCAAACGAGAGTAGATCTCAGTCTTTATGTTTTACTTGTTCCAAAAATCGACCAGATGATATGTTTAAATAAAGTATTTGTGCCAAAAGAAGTAAGATACATTCAAAGCGTAACGATGCACATCCACTTGGGGTGAGACGCGTTGATGAAGATTTCATTAACATCATACTCAGCATGGATAATTCTCCATGGAACCAAAGCTAACATCCTTTGGGGGCAACACAGCAACTTGACCTCTTTGTCTTCTATTTTGTTTCAGGTGGTTCCTATCCAAGATAATTCATTTTAAACGTCACAAATGAAAACAAAAAAATCGCCGAATAATCCGTCCATAACATGCAAGAAGGAATCACCTGCTGCTATTGCGTTCACGGTATTACTACGATGGAACAAGGGAGTACGAGGAAATATGTTTTTTTTTGTTTTTTTTTTTTTTTGTTTTTTTTTTTTGTTTTTGTTTTTTTTGTTTGTTTGGTTTTTTTGTTTTTGTTTTTTTTTTTTTGTTTTTTTTTTTGGTTTTTGGTTGGTTTTTTTAGTTTTTTTTTGTTTTTTTGTTTTTGTTTCTTTTTTGTTTTTGTTCTTTTTCCGGAGCTCATCAGGGCATAACGTGCTGAAAGTAGAAATCGCTACATGCAACTTCACTTGGGTTTATGCTCAGCGCCTTCTGACTCCAGTTTGGATAAAAAATTTTACTACATGCCTGTACTGCGTGAGTCGTTGAACGATGGAAATTCGTGACTTCATTCTGACATTTCATATTGTGTTTGATGTGTTTATCAATATTCCGCCAACTGAATAGAGTAACAGCACTACCAGTAGCAGTGTCAACGGGATAAGATCTCTGATTGCTCGCTGGATTGTGGAAACAGTCACAATGAGAGTCTACAATATTGGTCGGATAGACAGAAACAGTTGCAGGCCACGCGAGATTTCTGCTCCGTTTGATCCAATTGATAGTCACACTCTTTCGCCAATAGGGCAACACACATCATCAACTCTCAGAACTTTTTTTTAAGAATAGGCAAATAGCCCAGAACGGCTTCATAGCGTAGAAAATATAAATGGCCGCGACCGTCAGGCCGGTGCTTATTATTTTTCTACGAATGATGTGGTTTAATTTTAAGATGCTTCATCGACATAATGCGGTACGTCCATTGCAACTCCCGACACGTAGAAAATAACGATCCGCTAGAACAATACAGTGAAGTCACTAATGGATTTTAACACGCATTAACCCTCTTGAGCTGAATCAACCTATTTCCTTGGGACTGTCCGCGGAGGAAGGCTTTGGATTCTTCGCCTATATCGTCTTCATTAAAAAAGCGAAAGAAACCGACGGTATTTAAGACCATGGATACCCTCTGATGACTTTTATGGGGAAAAGCTACATTTAGGTACGTCGACGTTAGGCCCGCCAGGGTTACTACAGCCGCGTTGCCATGACACAGATAGTATTGCGGGTCTTTTTTTAAAACGTGCTCCTAAGTAACCTACACTTGTGTCAATTGATCAAAATTTGTTAACTCCCCGGTGCAAAGTTAAATGACTGTATATTTTTCACACAAATATATATATATATATATATATATATATATATATATATATATATATATATATATATATATATATATGTATATATGTGTATATATATATGTATATATATATGTATATATATATATATATATATATATATATATATATATATATATATATATATATATATATATATATGTATATATATACCAACGAGTGCAAAGTAGCAATTATGTAATGTGATATTTGAAACAAATTGGTTTGAAGACATTTAATCACAAATATGCAAGAACGAAGCAACTGACCAAAATACAGAGATGTAAAGAAATACAGTGTCAAGTAGAGCATGGCAAGTTAAAGCAAGCATATGGTCAGATATAAAATAGTAATACTTTATAAAAGATTATATTGAGCCAAAAATATTTTCCATGCAAGTGTTCGCGCAAGCAAAATCTAAAAATACATTGCATGTATGCCACTGTCGCTACTTCCAACACAACGAAACCACAATTGATTTTGATTACTGGTGCACATTAAATGATATGTATGATGTATTTGTAATTCCGTGTGATCTTGAGACTTATTAGACTCTTTTGCAAGCGGCTACACTGTATTGGGAATATATGAAATGCCACGAATAAACACCACGAACAGAGTGAAATATTTATTTGATATATTATTATTTCAACCGACCCACACTTTCCTCTTTATACATGCATGTACACATTGATTCACTTAACGGTGCACATATTGGTTGACCCTGGTAAGACACTTGGTAAAAAGTAAATAAAATAGTTGACTTGAATACGGTTACTTTATAAAGTTTCTTCCAAAACCTTCCATTGTACTGTGAGCAGCATCTCCATTTCCGCTAACGCTGTAGAGGAATCAGCCTGGTTACAGATGCATGAATCGTTTTCTGCTATATGTTCTTGCCTGCACAAAATCTTTACAAACAGCTTACCTGTCAGAAAAAACGCTTGAACAATTACTTTTAATGCTGACAAGGATATTTCTGAGTAACCCAAGAAGTTCCCCAAAGTGTTGTTACCATATGCACTTTTCTAAATGTTTGCACGAAAATGCAACTTTTGACTTAAGCAAAACCTCCAATTCGAACTGTGTTCAATTGATAAAGGTTTATACATACATACATACATATATATATATATATATATATATATATATATATATATATATATATATATATATATATATATATATATATATATATATATACAGCTTAAATTGATTTCTGCCAAATATGTTTTTCCATTCGAACTGCAGTTATTTGTGTAATTTTGACGATTTTTTTATCGTTCAGCGTAATGGACAAGAAGTGCATCTTGGCATACACTACTGGCATTCTAGAATGTATATTTTACAATGGTAATGCGTGCAGGTGTGCACTGGTGCCATGGGAATGATGTGGTCCACTACCCAACAATTTACATTTGATGAGGAACAGGGTACCTCATATCTGCCTTACCCCGCACTACCCCATACGTGATCTGGTCCCGTGGCCACACCAGACCATTACCCATTCACACTTTAATACCCCATTCCTCTCGTGGGTAAAATCTATCCTTTTACTCCATAATTTAGTGTAGAGCCCCCCCCCCCCTGCTATCCTAGACCTACCCCACACTACATCATATGTATACCCACCCCCCTGATAATTGGAAAAACCATGGTCATTGCATATGCCAGCAGACGTTTACTATGAGTTGGGTACATACCACATTCAGGACCCCATACGTACCCCATTTCCCCATTCCATCTTGAGTAAACCGTATACCTACCCTATTACCCACCCACCCCCTTCCACACACACACACGCACTTTCAGATGACCGCTCCCTCACGGAAGTCAAATTTTACCAGTTTAGCATTACGAGTATTGCCACCACGACCTTTATTGAGTATCTGATGAACAAGCACATCAGTATGAAGATTATATAATAAGATTAATAAGATATATATACATTTACATGATATGGAATTACTGTGAGCTCGTGTGAAGTATATGAGGCTTGATGTATTGATAAGTTGAGAACCCAGTGGTTATATGGCAGAACTTATATATGTGATATCTCTCTCCACTGACTTAAATACATATACTTTGTTTCAATGTGTTGTTGTTTTCGGTAACAAACAGCTTTACGGTTGTCTACCACAACCGCTCAATAAACATGCAACAACAGTTGCAAAATTACTATACAAAGAGGTACCATTCCAACCTCAATTTGCAGGTTTGTGACATAGGCCTAACTGCATCCAATGAACGATGAACCAAAGTTGCAGGCTTTTGATTTAGGCAAATTAGACAAATACACAAATATAAGATCTTGAATAGCTTCAAAATCATAGATACTGGTGTCATTCAGAGCACTAGAAAAAGCTGCAAACCGGGGGCCAAATGCCACCAAAACAGTGTCTGGGCTAACTTACTTTGTCAGAAACTGATGATTAGTGGTTCAAATCTTTCAGATTGAACAAAGCGTCCCAAGGAAAGCTGTTGACTCAATCTTATATCAACACTTTAAGGGTTAAAAATGTAAAGGTGGCTGCAATGATTTTTTCTCCTACTTCCTAGAGGCAGTTTCTTGTGCTGATTCAAACTTCAGTTTTTAGGTTTGTGACATGGCCACATCCAATGAACCAAGAACCAAAGTTGTAGCATTTTAATTTGTGTAAGTTAGGCTAATAGACAAATTGTTCGCATTTCGAAGGCATCCAGGCTGATATGCTGTGAAGCAAATCTTCTTTTCTAGTTGTAGACGCTTTAATGCAGTAGATCGTAAAATGTGTGTGTGATTTTTTAAACATTTAATTGGTCAAAGTTACTTCGATCTTTGGACAATCAAGATATGATTCCAACACGACTACATCAATCTATGTCCACCATAGATATGGAATGTACCTTTCGAATCTCAGAGTACGTTGCACCAATTTAAAGCAGGTAAATTTTGCATAGATATGCAGTCGCAAAATGTGCAGATTTCGACTATTTTGTAAAACGTGAAAATAGATTCAAATTTCAAACATTTTACAGCAAATGCAAATCTTGCTCAGCACTGGAAGGTCAAATTTCGTCAAGACAGTACACGTACATATTGTCACACTGTATATACTATGTTTAATATATATTATGCAACGTTATGACACATAGTGCTGAAGGGCTCATGTAACAACACAGGAACAGCATTGAGTACATCTGTACGTTGTTTTTTTTCTAATTTTTATTTGTGTATACAAACAATAGAAGAAAGCATTTGCAATTCTATGCAATCGTCGTTTTAGACGTTTTTGTGCATTTTGTACACTTTCCGTTTTGTTGACTTGTGTTCAGAATAGATAAAAACATTATAGGGCATAAAGTGGAAATAGAAACAGAGTGTGATTAAGTTACTGACAACAAAATTGAACTTATAAAAGATACTTAATGGCAAGGAATACTGTAAACAGATTTTGATATATCCACAAGAAAAGATGGAGACCTTACGTACTTTCACTGGTCTTACCTATTTGACAAACAAATGGCACATGTTCTGTTTTTTCGGAATTGTTATAGCTTCAAAGAAACACACAGCCCTGCGTGGTGTTTTTCTGTTTAAACTATAGCCGAGTCCTAATGGCATTATTTGCAAGCAAACCCAGTCTTGTCAATGTGAGAAATCGAAATTAAATCCAAAGCGCGATGCTGTTCAATAAAATAAAAACAAATCCTGAGGCTTCCTGAAAGATTGAAAACCTGGAGTTTTACAGAATAAAACGTAATCTCTAGGGTTGGGTATTATCTCCACTTGAAGGCTGGTTATCTACATTTTCTGCGTTGTACATTTGATGTCGTTTTCTCTGCGCCAACTTCTCCTGAGCCTTTTGTCTGTGTTTCTCTTTGTCTGCTGCCTTCATCTTCTGAACACTCTCTTGGCTTTCTCGATACGCTCCAAGCATCGAACGATATTCGTCCTGTGTAGACAAAATAAAATGTACGTTTAATTACAAGCTAACTGTAACGTAACCCCAAGACAGGGCTAATATATAATTATTGTTTCCTTTGAGCATCATCCGATCCGTAAGTTGTTGTTGTTTTCCTTTACACAGCGAATGACACTCGAATTTTCCACTGCCTTTTTTCGGGTAATGATTGAAATAGTGTTTGTGTCGAACATTACTGCACATGGGATTCTGTCAAATTTTGTTTAATTTCATTTTTGACAGATTTTGCAAATTTATGCCGTGGTTCTCGAAGACATTATTTCCAACAATGCTTCTCTACACCATTTCATATACTAGTAAACTCAGTTTAAATTTGAACGACATTTTTCCCCTGTTACCGACATCATGTTTATTCCATACCTCATGCTTTTGTCTTAGGTGCTGCATACTTTTCAGATGACCGGACAATAAGATATCTACTTCCTTGCTTGAGTTTTCGTCTCCTACCTCAAAGAGCTTTGTCGCGAATTCCAACGACACGCAGCGCTCTTCCTGCCAAATAAAAAAAAAGAGGAGTATCTTATAAGAATCTTCCTGCAACCCGAAAATAATTCCACAGAGAAGGGAACCAATGATTTCTTGAAAGAGCTAGATTCTACTTACATCAAAGTTTTGCAAAAGTTCCTCTTTGGTCGGGGAGAATTTTGCCAAGGATGAAAGATAATTTACTACCTCTTGCATGATCCGTCAATCCGTCACTGTTGACTCTATCGTTCATGATGGCACGACATGTGTCTGTACATATACCAAATATCTTTATTATTATTTATCTAACTTTCAATGGGCCATGTCTCGGAACGCAAGATTTTGTTCATAGAACGGGTGCTACATCAACGCAAGATTTTCTTCATAGACCGGGTTTTCTCTCTCTCTCTCTCTCTCTCTCTCTCTCTCTCTCTCTCTCTCTCTCTCTCTCTCTCTCTCTCTCTCTCTCTCTCTCACTCTCTCTCTTCTCTCTCTCTCTCTCTCTCTCTCTCTCTCTCTCTCTCTCTCTCTCTCTCTCTCTCTCTCTCTCTCTCTCTCTCTCTCTCTCTCTCTCTCTCTCTCTCTCTCTCTGTTTTGGGGTGGGGTGAAAGGTGATTTACTACCACAAGAAAAATCACCGTATCTACCGGTACCATTACAATGAAATGCTTCTATTTCCTTTTGACTCCAAATTACTATATATTTTTTGTTTAAGAAATCGAGACAGTAATTTATGAAGGGAATGTCCAAAGGCATAAGTTATTATCACTGCTTTCTGTTCGGTATTATCCATATAAAATGATAATGAAAGTTGTTCAAGTAATTAGCATTTGCTCCCTTACGTCATCGAGTCTGTCCCTGAAGTTAGGGTCGGTGGCTATGTCATACCCGGTAGCACCAAGTTCAGGTTCAAAATCTTCAGATTGAACATCAATACCAGCACCTACTGTCATTTCTGACTGCGTGCCCACGTGGCAACTTTTTGCACTTTCTGACTGTGTACCAATTTCAACACCATCAAGTGGAGCGGTATGTTGTGTAAAAGAGTGACCCGTTTGACCCCATGAGCTCTGGGTACCAACGGAAGCTATAATTCCTCTTGCTTCCAGGCGGTTGGATTCTGATGCGGTCGAGGCCAGTGGAATAAGTTCCGTGTCCTCACAACTTATGGATGAAAGTTCGTTCAGTTGTCTTAAAATGTCCACCACTTTCTTGTGTGAGTCGTAAAATTCGTCCAGTGTCTGCAGTCAAGTTAAATGTAAAACAGATAAACGTGATAAAGCAACAACTATTACCATTTGTCTCCATCAATATATATGTGTAATCAAGTAAAGGCTGTGTATCATATCGTCATTTTTCTCATCTTGAAATTTGAATGGACGGGGTCGTTTGGATTGAAATTTTGCTGTTCAGGTCAAACAAGATAATCACCACACTTTTTATATTCAATTACTATTTTCATATGACCTTCAACACTCTTCAACCTTTGCAAATTAATCGAATTGTTCTTCAGCTTTTTATGTGTCAGCTCTTATGTTTGTATCTGTTGGCTATTATGACTAAGTTTGATACAGGAAAAGTAATTTACCGGTTGCTTAAATTACTGTATAGTCAAATACGTAGCTGTTGGGCCGACACTTGTTTGTAAATGATATAGGCGTACTGACAGACAGATAGATATATAAATAGATGAATGGATGGACGGACGGACAGACAGACAGACAAACAGACAGACAGACAGACAGACAGACAGACAGACAGATAGATAGATAGGTAGATAGATAGATAGATAGATAGATAGATAGATAGATAGATAGATAGATAGATAGATAGATAGATAGATAGATAGATAGATAGATAGATAGATAGATAGATAGATAGATAGGTATTTAAGAAAACTTGTAAATAAATGAGTAAATAAATAAGTTAACAGCATGACAATTTACAATTGATAGGGGTGTTCTGAGATGGAATAATATCTTGATACCCATGCCTATTATTCCCAGCATTCATGTTGTTGACACCTAGCAATTATGGAATTTGTGGTCAAGCCGCAAAAGTGGGTCAGTAAAAGCATATGGCATTACACTGGAACGGAAAAGTACTAAAAGTTACACCTTCCATATGGGGATAAAATTTGCAATTAACATATTCTATTGTATCTAAGGTACATTTTGATACCTTGCCCTTTGTGATAAAATGGCGATTTGAGCATTATTTGCAAGAAATCTAGAGAATAAACTTTCATTTGCTATTTCCCCATGCTAGTCTATAGGAGAAAACTGAGGGTCATGGAAAGTGTCCTCAAGATGTGGGCGGCCACCGTGAGCAGGATGGTCAGCACCACCTGTGGCTGAATTCAGTACTAACTCAGAAAACTACTGTTGCTGTCCGATTTTATAAGACAATAGGCGTATGATATTATAAAAGAATGTGTATACTTACAGACAGTTCAGGGTCGTTTTCAGCCAGCATCCTTTGAATTTCTATTAATTCATCTTGAAGGTGAACCCGTAATCCAAGGTATTTCACAACTGTGGGGAAGTGTTTATCTTTGTTCGCAGTATCCTCTAAGAGATTCCTTATAGTGCTTTCATATTGCTCCATATTCTTGCAAAAGGCAATAGTGATTATGCTAATGATTTTTCAATTTATGTAGATGATACGCATATGATGATGATGATAATAATTATGACTGTAACATATAGAATTTACTTCAATGTATACTTCCGTGAACGGAATAAAAAACTCCTTTCATTATGATTTACAAGCAAATAGAGACGTAAACTGCCGTGTACGAAGTATTAGGATCGGGCCCTTTGCCCAACAGCCACACATGAGTATTTGGTTTTAACACATAAAAACGGCACGGTACCTCTTTTTTGCATTGAATTGCTTTGCTTTGCGTGAATTATGTCTTTATTAATATTTTAATGTCACCGTATATGAAACTAAAAAGGCTTTAGATGTTATCTGTATTGACTTATAGCTTTAATCTCGCTGCAAACCTAATTTGAAGGGAAGTTAATTTGGAACATTTATTTTTAATGCGTGACGTACATTTCCCAAGTAGCAGTCAGAAGGGCATAGATTCTGCACTTATATCATTCGTGCATTATATTTAATGACTTAGATACACGTGGAAAATGTCATTAAAAAGCGCCTACGTAAGATATTTCGTCAACAATGGAATTTGGCAATGGATAGAAGTAATGGTCAAGATAAAAAGCTAATAACGTGAGTTATTGTTAAAGAAGAGTTGAGATTTGAAAGTTATTTATAAGTCATAAAAATTGTAAGATAAGGAAAAACATTACAAGTGCTCACAATTTGGCTATTGAAAAAGGGAGATATAGGCGGCCATCGAAATTGCCATTGGAAGAAAGAAAATGTTGCGTTTGCAATATCCTCGAGGACGTATTTTACTGTTTAGTTAATTGTCAATTATCTCACGAACCCAGGCAAATTCTATTCCAAAAATTACAGGATATTTCCTTTCATTTTAACACATACTCAGATCTGGAGAAATTTTTATTTATCATGAAAACACAGGACTTTGAAATTATAATTAATCTAGGTATATTTATAAAAGCTTGTATACATATTCGGGGAAATTGGTTGTAGAAGTACGCTTTGTATATTATGCATGCGTATCACTGGTGTTAAATTTTGGCGTCATCATAATTGGGTTAGTTTGGCAATTGCCATATTGCGTAACACGTTGTATTTGTGGGCGCGCGCGCGCGCGCGCGCGCGCGTGTGTGTGTGTGTGTGTGTGTGTGTGTGTGTTGTATCTTGGCAGAATGCAGTATTATTTGTTGATGTACATGTACGGTACAGCCAATAGAGTTCACTTGAATGCGTGTCAGTATGGCATAAAATATCTTCAGCCAATAGAAATTACCTCGAGATATTCTTCCGCAGCCAGGATTCGGGAATACCTGACATCAACAGAAAAACTGCGTGAACACATTTCGCTTTCACGGATGTTTGTGCTCTTCAACCAACCTTCAGAGCAGCTTGCAGGAATATCCAGACCAGTTCCCCACTTTCAGTTTCAAATCAGGGTATCTGAGTAGTGAAGGAAATAATAAAAACATTAATTAATATATTCTTTTAAATATCAGGCATCTACGTGTTTTCTTTCTTTGTATGTTTACTTGGTTATGCTCGGATAATTCCATGTTTGATCAAACTTTTCATTCAATTTCTTCGAATCAGGAACAGCTTCATTGTATAATGCTGAAGACCTGTCTGTTATCTGAATCTGAGAACGGATTATATATTGCTTGGATAACTGCAATTTTTCTGTTAACGTAAAAAAATCGCATGTGACGGTATTTAACAAGATTCCAACCAATATTTCTCAAAGTTATGATTGCAAACTAAGATGAAGAAGTGGTGAAAAACATTTGATTTGTGTTAAGCAACTTGTGGCATACAGGAATTTTGTGGTACGGGCTCTCAAATGCTTAAGTACGGAGCCCCGGAGGGGACATGAGAGAGAGAGAGAGAAACAGATATTATTAACTAAATGTTATATATGGTTAGGACGTTGAGTGCCTCTGAGCATCAAAGTGTTGACGGTATTTCTTGGAGTGATGAGGGTTGATCATGGATTAAAATTTTTGTTTGATTATTCTAACATTTTGATACCTATTTACCAACTTTCTACACATCTGTCTGACCGTATATAAATACGTATTTGTCCGCATGTCAGCAGTTTCATTCATCCATGCATAAAAAAATTTAGTCTGGCCTTTATATTATTTTTTGACGACGGATGTATGTATGTATGTATGTATGTATGTATGTATGTATGTATGTATGTATGTATGTGTTGGTATGTATGTATGCATGTATGTGTTGGTATGTATATAACTAAGTGATGTGCGTGTTTGCATATATGCCTACCTACCTGCTTACCTATCTGTCCGTCTGTCTGCCTGTTTGTATGCGAAAATATGTGGGCAAACAGTCAGTAATCTACGAGAAGGAAGCATCAAAATATGCCCCAATTTTAAATGTATACAATCCTGCGAAGTTTAATCAGCCCTTCCGGCTCTATTATCTCTTCATCTTTTTGTGCGAGTGATGGGGCTTAAAATATGTCTGATTGTTTTGTTTTAGTGGACTCTGTGCTCTGAGTCAGACTATTGATTTTTGTTTGTAACAGCTGACAAGGCTTGACAAGTAACTTCCCTTTTGAACCGTTTTCCTTTGTTTGCCTGTTAAAGTTGCATGTCCTATAATCTCACATTGCCATGTACAAGGCTTGGTTGCATTTCATACACAAATATGACATGAATGTGCCTGTGTGTATGTTGTCTTTAAATGTACATATAGGTTGTATTACATATATAATAATTGTAGTTTTTAAAAAGGCAAAGTGAGGATCATCATGATAGAGTATACATATTAATATCATAACGCGTCGGTGTGAAAACAAAATCTCTCGTTTTATTACACTGGATCTACATTGGGCAATATTTGAATATAATGAAGAGAAATACGTACCTAGATCGCTGGGATTTTGTACTTGCTTTTTTATTACCACTGGATGCGACCCATATTCTGCAGAAAGAAACATCAATACGTCAATAAAGCAGTGTTATTACAGCTTGAAGGTGCAGAATATACACGTTTTTGTTGTAATGTGTTTAAAGCACCTGATTCCTCGCCTTTGAAGTTTACATTTGTAATATTTTGAATATAAAGAAGAGAAATACGTACCCAAATAGATGCAAGTTTGTACTTCCTATTTTTTATTTTTCAACCGGATGTGACCCATATTCTGGAGAAGAAAACATCAATACGTCGATGAGACAGTAAAATAACAGCTTGAAGTTGTAGATGAACACGTCTTCTTTTCTAACGGATTTAGAACACCTGATTCATCGCTCTTGTAGTATACACTTTTAATGTATATATATATATATATATATATATATATATATATATATATATATATATATATATATATATATATATATATATATATCATCTCATAATCACCTCAGTGAAGTCTGTGATTAAAGGGAACCGATATATATATATATATATATATCAATCATCTCATAATCACCTCAGTGAAGTCTGTGATTAAAGGGAACCGATGCATGGCTGATACGAAACAGCACATCCTGAGAAGCCATTAAATGTATAAATTTTGACTGACTCAGTAATACACACACACAAACACAAACACAAACACACACACACACACACACACACACATATATATATATATATATATATAGAGAGAGAGAGAGAGAGAGAGAGAGACAGACAGACAGACAGACAGGTAGTTAGATACATAAACATACATACATACATACATACATACATACATACATACATACATAGAATTGATATATGTACACACGGTACAACTAACTGCAGAGGCGGTTACACGCACGTTTACAAAGCAGAGCCAATTCTAAAATTAGCACGCTAATGCCCTGAATGCAAAATTTACTGAACGCAGTCACATATTATACTCACTCTCATCAAACAAGATTATTGATTTACTAAGTAAACGGAGTCCATGTACATCACCTTCATTGCACTTGTGTAGAAAAGCAAAAACAAAAAACAAAACAAAAGGAAACGACAAAAAATTAAATGAATAAAAAAACAAACAAACAAACGATACATACATCAACCAAAATAGTTGCTTTGGCAGCCCAGACTTGGTGCAGACATGGCATTGCAATCGGAAAAGACTAAAATGTAAAATTACTACACTAGCCAAAATATAACATGAAGTCAATTGTCATATTTTAGGAAATTATGCCACGACTGACTGTTGAATAAAGACAGATTTAGTTGAACACAATGGAAATACCATTATATTTTTCAACTTACATCACCATCTTGTTCTCTCGCTGATTCAGGTCGAGCATGCATTCCCAAACCAATACAGCAACATGTGGACCTCATGCACGCTGTCAGTCGAAATGCTGAGACATGAAATAGATTGATTAGCTAGCAGCAAGTCTCGGTTCCAAGCTAAGCCTTAGGCTGTGACGTCACCAAAATGGACAAAATTCAACATGGCAGCCATGTTATTAACTGGTATCACATACAAATAAGAAATTTTCAAAAAGTGGTACAAAAGATGTGTTATGATCTCTTACCTTTATGTGTCCTCTTTCCACAGATACAAATCCACATTATGGTATTTTTCAGGTCTAATAATAGGGCCATGTAAATCCAATATGTCCATTTCATTTCTGACCTGTCAGCCATTGCTCAACCAAATATCCAGAAGTCATGTACATGTATTTTGATCAAATTATGTACAAGCAATAGGATGACAAACTATTTTGCCTCCTACTGCAAGAATACTTTCTTGATGCAAGCAGTAAGATATAGGTCCAAATTAGAAAGAAATAATCTTGTGACCCGACTTCGAATTTCAACCTATAAAATCCGCCATCTTGCAAAAAAATCACGTTTTCTACAAAGCTCCACTTTCGTAACAAGGGGTCTATTCCCGGCAATTTGCATCTAGAATGCACTGCCGAAGCACACAGATCCATAATCCAATGGGGTAATGGGATAGTAGTAACTCTGTGTCCGCTTGCCCGCCAAAAAGGAAGGAACCCCCAAATTCCATATTTAGGGGGTAGGGCCCTTTTAATTTTGATCAAAACTGTACAATTTGCCCTAGAATACTGAAAAAATATATTTCTAACGACTTAAAAAATATCAATAAGTATGAAACTTGGTATAATCTATGTTATTACATAAAAGGTTTTATTTTATCAGTTGTCCTAAGCCCCCATTACTTCTGATAAAATGAACTGTTCCTTTATTTAAATTGGACCACTTGTTTCTTGAAAATTTAATCCAGCCCAGTCCAATATTAATACCCTATTGAAAGCATGAAGACTTGTTGGTCAAGTTACACCGTGAATGGGTCATGGGTCTGATTTAAATTAAAATGCTAGAGCAGCATCTGGTCGGTGGGTGTTCCAAACAGAGATCTCTTGCATCTTCAGTTGGGTGTTGGGTGACAGAAAGCTTGTAAAGTGACCATTAATTTGGACCCAATAAAGGCACGGACTGTTATATAAGTGTTAAGTCACTTATCACACCCCTTCCATGTGATCCAAAGCTGAGAGATGAATAAACACATAGCTGGTCATTTGGCGTGGTGACATGGGCGCAAGGGCACGGTAATTGGCAGTTCACTCAAGATGGCTACAATTCCCATGGTAACAAGCAGCAAGCATTCACCTTTGCTGGATGCTGAGCCAGTATTTTACCCAGTTTTGCAGCATTGTACACAGAATGATGGAACAGCATACAATGCAATTTGAATTTATAGAAAACTCATGAAACCAGGATTGGGCAGGGGCATAGGAAATTAGATTATGCCCTTTTTGTCATTGTTCATCTCTAATTCCAGTGTTAATTACACCCGAAACTGTTATTCAATGTTGTAACTACAGAGAAATACCTAAACATGATATGTTTTGGTAAATATACATGCAATATGAAATGATTACACCTCAACCCTCCCAAATATCAGAGACCACGATGTACCCGGGCTTCTTTATATAGGTCTTGGACCAGTAACCCCTCAAGGTCGGGTCAACTGATCCACAACTTTTGATCGAGTACCGAATACTGTTGCTGTGTCTATTGGATGTTAATATCACAGGAGTAGAGCATCCCAAATTAAGTCCTATCATCATTTTGGATAGGAAAATACTTATGAACTGTGAATTTTAGAAAGGCACTGCTACTCTAGAAATTTTTAAAATCCTTTGATAATTTTGTGTATTTTTGGAGACATATTTGGCGCGGAACGGTCAATCATGGAGGTAAGGTACACAAATGCACATGTAAAAAAATCTAATCACATGACCCCCCCCCCCCCCTTGGTTATAACTTGCTGCTACCGGTATAAACTTGAAGTAGAATGCAAAGGAAGTTGTGGTTTTACGTTTCAAATAGGAGAAATAAGCCAGCGAATGTCGCTATTTTAACATGTAAATGCATTAGGCCTAGGTTACTGGTCTAAGACCTATACATAAGCACTGCCCAGCAGTGCAACTGAGAACGAGGCTGCTGATTTGACCCCTAATCTCGCATCTCAATAAACACAGGTCAGCATCTCGACTGTATGTTAAAATAGCGTACTGTGAATACATTTAGATTCAAGGGAATTTATATTCACGTTTTTTGCACTTTGGACCTTTCACTGAGACACTAAATTCACTATTTTAGTTTCACTTCCAATCAATGACATGTTAAAAAAAATTTTCCACTGTGTTCTGAATTTCACGGTTTTGAAGCTTTAGCGAAATAAGCGAAAATAAGAACACAGCAAAATTAAATGGATTCACAGTAGTTGATACCGCAAAGAAAAGTGGAACGCAAGTTTAAACGGGATTGCCACTACCCACCAGTCAGCTCTGGTAATATACTTCTGACCAAAAAACAGGCATGTCCTTTGTTAATTTTGGTATGTGTGTAAGGATGTGCCTTGGGAGTTAATTTATTTTATTGCATCAGTGCTTTTATGACCTCTTTTAGGAGGGTGTGGTGGTCCTGAGAAGGATCTTTGTGTTTGTTTGAAGGCTGTACGCATCAGTAGCCGGTTCGACCACCGCGCATCTGCAGGCAAGCCTGGACCCTCATTGGCATGCTGCTGATCAGCTGGGATGTCTTCGCCTGGGGAATTTGGTTTCACTGGTCTGTGAGCAGCGGTGCCAGTTGACCCAGGGTGGCCGCAGGCTCGTCGTACTCGTCTTTGACTTGCAGCCAAGCACATGCAATAAATACTTAATAGGGGACAGGTCAAGACGAAGGGCCTGGCAACTTTTGGATGTTGCGCTGGTGGAAATACTGCATGCTGACTGGTGCAATATGTGGCCGTGGGTATTCTTGCTGGAAAGATAGCGCAGGACGTAGCTGCAGCCATTCAGCAGCTGTTGTCAGGATCTTGTCCACATATGGCTGGCCTGTTAGAGTCCTATCAACCCCTATGAGTTCTTTTCTTGCTCTTGCCGTGATTGCTCCACATATCATGACGCTGCTTCCTCCGTGGTGGTCGCACGTGTTCCACCGTGCACCCGTCCACAAATCACTAAGTATATACGTCTAGCCTGTGCCCTCCCGTCATGGTTATCGAGGCAAAATCGTGACTTTTTTTCGACCACACCATGCTCCTCCACTGGATCTCTGGTCCAGTCAGCATGTTTTTGATGCCACTGTATCCAAATAGCCTTGTGTGCAGGACTGAGAGGGATGCAGATGGCAGGGCAGTATAGCCTCGGTTGGGCCGATACTCCTCTCCTGTTGATTGTACATGTGCTTGGTGATGTGTTGCGGTCCTACGCCTGCCGCTGACGAAACCTCTCCGACGAAACGAACATGGGTCTCTTTGCGTACTGCACCAGGCTACAGATCTTTCTCCCATATGACAGTCTTGGTCTCCTAGATTCGGCTTTCTTCTTGTGTCCTCTTTTCACTTAAAAACGGCCCCACCACCTCTGCACCACTGCCCTGGAGCACTTCATTCTCCTGACAAACTCGCAACGAGAAAGACCAGTTTGCAATATGCCAATGATCTTGGAGGGTCGGTAAGGGGTTTCCCGTACTGGCGTACTGGGGCTTTTTATTTAGCGTACTGGCGTACTGGAAGCCCTCTTGTTTTACGTACTTCGTACTATCCAAAATTTTGAAAGATTTTTATTTTCCGTACTGCTTACTCTATAAAAATAATTACCTGTACCAGCGTACCGAACCCCCCCCCCCCCTTACCCCCTTCATCTTGCTCCTGTTGAAATCAGAGAGCCGTGAGTAACCCGTGCGCCGTGGCTTTATTGACTCACATTTATCCCTGGGGTGCCAGTGGTCCCTTATAAAGCCCATGGGCACCCTAATATATCGCACACACCTTTCACACGTTCACGCCTGAGCCTTAGAGGCGGGGATAGGGTGTATGAGGGGAAGGTTTTTCTGTCCTTTTATGGGGGGGGGGGAGGGGGCTACAAGCGATGAGTGTTGGGGGATATATCCAGGGCCAGGGGCCCACCACAGCTGTGAGAGAGTGTGTGGTGGACTCTTTGCCTCGGCTCTGGTCCTGGTAAACATGGCAGCATGAGCTGATTAGCATAACCATGGTTTCCTCCATCTCATCATCATCTTCCTTTTTTTTTTTTTTTCCTAGGCCACCTGTGTCACACAGGACCGCGGCGCATAAGCGGAGAGCCACAGTATTATTATTATTATTATTATTACGTTTGTGGCTGATATCTCAAACCCAAGGTATTTTTGTGTGTGACCGCTCAGGCATACTCTGAGCCGCCCTGTCCATGTTACACAAAAGCCTGTTTGATACACGTATTTTTCACGCAAACTTATATATAGAACAGCTTAAGTTAAACCAATGGGGGTTCCCTGGATTTGGGCCAGGAGTACACATAAATGCATAAATGTCGAAACTCTGAAGCATGCGGAAATAAAGCTAAACAAAAACGAGAACAAAAAACAAAAACAAAAACAAAAAAAAACAAAAAAAACAAGAAACAAAAAAAAAGAACAAAAACAAGAACAAACAAAAGAACAAAACAAAACAAAACAAAACAAAACAAAAACAAAAAAAAAAAAAAAAAAAAAAAAAACAAGAGGGCATGCTCAGCTGACCTAGAGATTCACCACACTTGGGCTCTGTGAAATTGGGATAAGATAAAGGTCACCCATGTACTGAGCAAGTATGACTTTTATGGAAGAACGCTAATATGTGCAACATCAAGATCCCAGTTCAAGTAGTTCTTAAGCTAGAGTGAAGAGTAAAATTCAGGTATCTTGCAACGGCTCCCAGAAATGAGGTAAAGGTCACTCGTGTACTGCCTAAACGTGACATTTGTAGAGAAACATTAACATGTTCGATATCAAGGTCCTAACTCAAAACAGATCCCAAGTTATCAAGTGGTCAGTAAATTTCATTTCAGATGTCCGGTGACCCTGGGGATGAGTTCAAGGGCCAAAAATCAATGGAGCATACCCACTTGCACAAAATTAGTAGAAGCTTATAAAAGGTACATTCCAACCAAGTTTGACACAGATCTGGAAATACCCATCTTAAACTTCCAAATTAAAGCGTTTTTTTTTTTTTTTTTTTAAGATTGCCCAAAAAATGTAGTGCTACCTGGTGAACAAATCAAAAGCCAGGAGGCCCTGTGAGTGCTCCTGTGTAATATCATAGCAATTGGGTGAGCGATTCGGAGAAGAAGGCTTTTTAAGATTCCCCCCCCCCCCCAAAAAAAACCCCACTGTAGCTTGACCATTTGAACAGACTTGATAGTCAAAGTCAAAGTCAAAGTAAGCTTTATTTCATGTCGGTCGTTTTTTATAATAAACATTAGCTCTGAAGAGCTATTTTCCGACGTGAGCATAGGTTGTAAAATACATAGGTGACTAAAAACAACAGTGTTTATATACATACAATAAATATGGGATGAGGTTAAAATATATTTTTCATGGTAATCAATAATCTGTACTAATAAAAATATGTGTAAAACGCTAGTCAGCAACTTTGGCACAGATAGGTGTCTGTGACATGCACTTCAGAGGCATCTATCTGCATGACATGCAGTTGCAGGTGTCACCATTCCAGTTGCTGACTAGTTTTTTAAATTGATTAAAGCTGGAGGCATTTCTAAAATAATCTGGTAGTTCATTCCACAATTTGGCTGCACCATACCGGAAAGATTTCAACCCATACTTGGTTGTTCTAACCCTTGGTACAGTGGCAGTGTTGGTGTATCTAAAAGAATATTTTGAGTCTTTTACCATCAGCAAGTCATATAAATACGAAAGGCCTTGTTTATAGAGAATTTTGTATGCCTCGATCGCCGTGGTCTTCATCCTTCTAATGCTTAAGGATGGGAATTTTGATTTTTCCAAAAGGTCTTCATATGGAGAATCTTGATCATCATAGATGAATCTAAGAGCTCGCTCCTGAATGCGTTCCATTTTCTTTGTACTGCCCTCACCACAAAAGTGCCAAACTAGGGGGCAGTATCCAAAATTTGAAAGAATAAAAAAGTGGTAAATGAGAAGTTTACAACTTTTGTTGAGGTAATGGCCAATTCTTTTCAATACATTTATCTGTCTGGATGCCTTCTTACACATTTCGGCAATATGTTTTTTTAAAACTAAGTCGAAAATCAATTGATAGATACCCACCCAGGGTACCTCCCCTCCAAGTTTAAGTAAATATGGCTGATGGTTTTGGAGAAGAAGACGAAATATGAATTTTGGACGGACGGACGACAGACGAAGGACCATTCTATAAGCTCAGCTGACTGACAAGCCAGCTCAGTTAAAAAAAAAATGCAAACAGACAAAAGAAAAACACACAAGCACCAAATTACATGATATTGTCGCTGTCGGTATTCTAGGTTAGGACGTGCAGTTGCTTCCATAAATGTATAGTTTTTGCAATATTTATTCACGGCACAGTAAAAATTCTTATCTTCAGTAAATAACCAAGAAAGGTATGTTGCTTTAAAATGATTTTCTAGATGCATGAAGGAAAAATAGATATATATTCTGAATATTTTTGTTTCAAGGTAAGATTTCCTCTCTCACTCCCAAGATTTTCAAGAAAAAAAACACGTTTTAACCAAGAAAAGCATACTGCTTTTGTCAGAAAAAAAAAACAGAAAAAAACAAACAAAAACAAAAACCGTTTCAAAGGAAATAATTCCTCTCTCAGTCCAAAGATTTTTACAGTCTTTTTTTTTCAAGAAAAAAAGAAACTTTTTCTTGTGAGCAATATACGGAAAATCTCGATCTCGATCGATCAATCGATCGATGGAGAGAGAGAGAGAGAGAGAGAGAGAGAGAGAGAGAGAGAGAGAGAGAGAGAGAGAGAGAGAGAGAGGAACAACCACTTCTCCGCACAAAAACTAGAAACCATGAATACGCAGAAGAATGAATGGGCATGATTTAATTAACTCTTTAAGTGTCAAATTTTGACTGAGTCGACAGCTTTTCACAGCACGCATCGGGCGCATTGCGCCCAATGCGCACCGAGAAAAGCTGTGGTCCTGTGATATGTTCTCTGGAACTAGAGACATAACGGTAGTTGATGAAAGTTGGGGTTTTTTTTGGGGGGGGGGGGTTTACGAGTGATACGAATCTGAGATCCTAATGACAATTGAGACTAGTTTTACTTTAGTAGTTCGACTTAAGACGTGATTGGCAATGGGAGAGTCATGTGCCCGTGCTTAACCCAAGCTTTGCACACTGTCCTCTCCCCCAAAGTTTAGAATCGGTCACAATACGACACAGGTGAAGATGTTACAAACGGACCAACTTGTCTCCTTAAGTACTATACAGTGTACATGTTTAATGTTGTTGTTGTCAGATATTTGTTGTTATCGAAGGCCAATATAATCACTAAACACGCTGGAGAGTTAAAGGCCAGAGCCTTAATTGTTTAAGTGTGCATTTCTACTTTGTTGGGGCTCCCTCTGTGTCCGCACAAGTAAACTGAACACTCCCTAAAAAGTTGGCACAGATGCACGTTTTCAGTTCAGTGGGAAGCGACGGATTTACTCAGAACACGCGCTGGCTTAATACAACATAGCTGAGGTAGGTTTACTTATCCTTTCAGTACGCATGTTGCCTGACTTATAATATTTGACTATTTATCCAACTTAGAGCATCGGGAGGATCAGTTATATTAGGAGGGAGCCACATAGCCCCTTACCAGATTGGGGATGAAGCCATTTCCCTGCGCATCGCCTTTTTCCCTTTGCTACTGGATGGCGCAAAATTAGATCATTATCATAAAAATGAATTAATAAAATCACATTCCTCGTAACGTATTTCAGTAAACAAAACTACGTGAATGCTACGATGCATTACCTACATTGTTTTTGTTGTTGGTGGGTGGGTGGGTGGGTAGAGTTTTGGGGGTGGGGGATTTATCTGGCTAACCAAATAATTTGATGTATCAACATAGAAAACAAGTACACGCTTACGGCACTGGTTCAAGCCAGCAATAACTCTCTAAATATAGCAGTCTGGTCGTGTACCAGCTACCCACTGGGATATCAAATCTGGAATACAGCATCCCACAGCCTCACTAGCCAGCTGAAATTTCTTGTGCATGGCGAACACAATTTCGCTAATGCCCTTTATGCAAGCCAACAACATCAAAAAAAAAAAAAAAGAGAGAGAAGAAAAGATAAAACTGCAAACGTGCACAAATTACAGTTTTCTGGAGAGGCCACGCTGAACCAAAAGCATGTACAGGAAACTCTGGGGCAGTATCGCCCGTATTTGGGACCGCAAAGGTAGATCGGATTTCAAGTGCACCATGTGGACTGGAGATGTATTTATAGGCTGAGGAGGCTTCGTGGACAGTGTTGGAGCTAGCACAAATCACATTATCAACACAGCAGCAAACTTGAGCACATTATAGTTTTTGTTATGGTCCTGTTTGTTTCACCAAAATATATGGTACCAAAACTCAGTAACTAGGATCCGATATAAAATTTCTCCCATGACTTTCGGCTAAAACAAACAAACTGATATAAATATCTGTCAATTTGATAATCGTTTGCTTTCCTTTACTATAAATTGCAATGCAGTTAATGCCATGTATATATTTTGCAGTCTACTCTTGCATACAATCGATATATATATATATATATATATATATATGTATGTATGTATGTATGTATGTATGTATGTATGCGTGCGTGTATGTGTGTGTGTGTGATAAAATTGCATTATAACCCGAAGGACACTCAGATATCTGAAATATTAACTTTATAACGTAAGCTTAGAGAGAATGATATGAAGCAGTTTAATAGGCTAATTCTTATGGCCATTGTATCTCTGAAGGTGTTCCTAGTTTATTTCTATATCAGTCAGTGATCTGCACGAGGGGCGAGCTTTACGTCTTGGTTGAAGAGCGGAGCGATTCATGATCTGTCATTCCCGATCTTATGCACACTTGCAACGTAACGTCATATATGCATTGAGGGTCAATTTGATTTGTCCAGCGATTTAAGGGTATATTCTAAATTTTTGCAACATTTGAATATATATATATTTTTTTTTTGAACTACCTGAATGCGTTCCGTGATGTTCGTTCTGGTGTGTCTGAGTGGTTTTCATGCCACACAAACATGGTTGCTATATATATATATACCTCAGGACTCCCTGACTGCCACCATGTTGGCACCTCACCAATACTCTAATGATATTTGTAAACATATCTAGCACTTGATTCCTCACGTATCATTATTTCCCTGCCTGGGAAGTCCCCTCAGAATTGGTTAGCGTATTGGTGAATGACAATGATGCAACACACTAAATAGAAACTTTCCTTAATTATGTGCCAACGGTAGTTTAGATACCTAAATCAAACATGACATGATCCCCGTGGAACTCATCACAAATCATCCAACTGCATCTCACGTGGTTGTTGGAAGGGCAGTGCAATACCATTTGCGTCCACTCAAGCTGCCCAAAACGCCCTTGAATGTTGTCCGCATTTCAATGACTTTTTTCGTGCGCTTTCACATTTCTTAATGCATTGTACGAATAGAAACTTGACTGTATCACTCGGGTGTTTTAGCTCAGCTGACTCGCTATTTTGGCTGAGCTTTTTGGACGCTGAGTCGTCCGTTCACTATTACATTTTCGACTTCTCCAAAATTGTAGGCCAGATTCACTTCAAACTTTGTGACAATGTACCTTGGGTGGGTCACTACCAAGTGTGTTCAAATAGTCACGTTCCAGTAAATTTTGGATTTTAAAAATGGTTTTTTTTTTTTTGTTTTTGTTTTTATTCTTGTAATTTTTTGAGGGGGTGATGGGTAAATCTTAAAACATCTTCTCCGAAACCACTCACTCAATTGATTTGAGATCACACAGGAACACATCTGGGGACTCCTAGTTTTTAATTGGATTAAAAGGCGGTGCTGTTATTTTTTTCTATTTTTTAACGATTTTTGGTGTGCTTACGTATTTTCGACTTCTTCTCCAGAACTGCCTGTCAGATTAAGCTTAAACTTGCTTGATATGGTCTTTGTGAAAGGGTCATACAAAATTGTTGACAAGGTATCATTGATGTGGATTCCTGATTTTAACGGGTTTTTTTTCAACTCGGCACTTATTGGATTGAAGAAAAAAATATAGGAAACAGCAAGTGAAACCTGCTTCACTAAATTTAAATATTTTGGATCTGTTAATGTAATCTTGGATTGCAGAAAAAAATGTTTCCTTATTAGATTCAAATTTACACTATATTAAACCAGGAAGGACAGTTTGAATTTAAAATGGAGAGTACAGTACATTCAAATAATGCAATTGGTCTCTCGAATCTGTATAAAAAGGATCTTTACATTCTGATTACAGATAAAAGGTATCTGTACCAAAATCGCCGTCTCACTTGGATATATCTCTATTGACTAATTGTCTTATTTTTTATAAAAAAAACTAATTTACTCGATTAGCCATTGGAGGAAAATATTTTGGGATTTTATGACAGATTATGGTTCTTTTTAAATGATGTCAAATATAAAGTTCTAGCAGCTGTACTATTTTCAAAGACCAGACATATTCCTATATTGTATTTCCATTTTTAAAATAACAAATACTTTCCTGAAAAAAATGTTTGACACATTTTTGCATATACAAGTATTCAGATCACAATAACACAAAATAGGTCATTTTATCTGGAATGTTTTTCAAGATATATAAAAAATCACAACATCCACCCCTCCAAAACAAAAAACAACGAAAACAAAAAATACAAACAAAACAAAAATAAAAAAACAAAAAACAAAAAAAAAAGAAAAAAAAAACAAACAAACAAAAAAAAAACAAAACAAAAAAACAAACAAACAAACAAACAAACAAAAACAAACAAGCAAGAAATCTGTGTTTGAACAGCAATTCTTTAATTTTGAGTCTCACTTTTAGTAGATTCATATACTGGAAAGCCTTGTGGTCAATTGAGTGTAAGTGAATTTGTTTTGTCTTCTATCTGCTCCTTGACAGAAATATGTATGTTTGTACACACCTGTTTATTCATTTCTGGCTAAATGGTTTGGATTTTCAGCAAGCTCACGCCATGTGTGTAACATGTTTTATAGTTATTTGAGTATAGTATTTTTATGTTTGCATCGTTATTGGAGCTATGACCGATAGAGGACGCCCCATACTGGATTTCTGTGGAAAATATGTGTCTCTAGAAGTGAATTTTACCCCCCCCCCCCCCAAAAAAAATCTGAATCTAAACCTGTGTATTGTGGAAGGACGGTAATTCCACATATTACATACTTTGTGCGCTTGCTCATGGTGAGGAATTATGTACATTTTTCCGTCTTAATATGTAAACAAATTTGCATTTGTGTCCTAGATTTCCCCAGTTACAAGCATGGGGTCTAACTACAGGACCGGATGGTCTCAGTATCTGGCCGATATACCCCCACAGATTATACAGCAGGAGGACTCTATCCAGGTGCAAGAAGGACAGTTCAACATTGCAGGCTCTGGAAGCAAGGTACGTTATGGGCGAAGGACGGAAAGAATACTGATTACTATTCCGTCTCAACCATATCGCCGCATTTCAAACTCCTTTTTTGGTTGTCAATACTGCCCATCTAGTTCGTTAGTACAGCCTGCTCCACAAGGTGTCACCTGAGTCACGAGTCAAAGTGTAACACGGTTAGGCAGGGGCACGATGCTTGTCGACTGGAAATACATATGATTTGAAGTATGTATATATATAGGAACTAACCCGGTGTATCAAATAGTATCAAAATACCGCCAGGTACTTCACGATTATAAAAAGTATTTCAGCATAAACGTCTCATTGTGAGCTTGATCTTAACAAATTTAAAGTTGTTGACTACCTGACAACCATGTGTTACCTGGCTCTGCCTAACTATACTTGCATTAGTTAATGTTACATGAGACGTCCCGTGCTGGAGGCTGGACGAACATCTTGGATCAGTGCTATTGCTATCACGTCATCTTGTGACATTGTAAAAATTGGCTTTAACAAATTAATGTTGGACAGGATTATTGTTGTATTGAATTGCCATTGGTGACTATACGCACACACACACACACACAGACACACGCACATACATACATACATACACACACACACATATATATATATGTATATATATATATATATATATATATATGACTGAAGTCAAATACGTATCGTTTCAAATAATTCTGTTTCAATTTAATTGGACGTGTTGTCTTTGCGTCTGGTGACCCAATATGCATATATTCAGCGACAAAAATGAAAACCCACGTAAATATCTTCATTTTCTTGAAAGAGCACAATTTTTATTGAATATAGCGATTCACGTACTTCTTTATTGTCTGATTAAAGATCATCACACTACACTATAAAGAATGTTCGCCGGCTTCAATTCCACCATTCTCCGTCCTCTTTCTTCATGCGTCATCCTTCACCTCCCAGAACTGGGTGGACATCAAAGCCCTCCAGATGTGTGCCGCATCTGGCTTCAGGGCGGTGGCAATAGATCTGCCAGGTGAGAGGAGTTACCAGGGTCGACCTGTAGTTATATTGTCACGTTCTCTGTATTGTCAATATACACGTATACATATACATACAAATACACATATACACGTGCCCATACATATATATATATATATATATATATATATATATATATATATATATATATATATATATATATATATATATATATATGCATGTCACATATGTGCGCACTTGCACATGCACATATGGATACCAATGCATATGGACATGTATACACATAAATGAGTGCATGGAGGAGGAGAAAAGAAAAGAGAGAGGGAAAGGAAGAAAAATGCAACGTAGGAACGGCCGAAGAAAGGGAGGAAGAGAAGAAGGTGAGACATGGAGGGAAGGATGAATTTTAGTTAAAATGTGGCCATCTGTGTCTCAATAATACTTCAAGAAGACATTCAAAACTCTACATGGAGGTCGCGATACTAGACTGACCTTAAATATAGAATCGTAAGACAACCAGGGTATGCAAAAAATCACAGATATACCTGCATCAGTAAGAGACTTTTTTGTCAAATATAGTCTGGTAATTTCGCTTTTAGTTTCAAGCGATTGAAAAATATATCAACAGTTCTCAAAGTTTGAATCAAACGTATGATACAGTTTTGCAAATAAAGAAAGAAAGAAAGAAAGAAAGAAAGAAAGAAAGAAAGAAAGAAAGAAAGAAAGAAAGAAAGAAAGAAAGAAAGAAAGAAAGAAAAAGAAAGAAAGAAAGAAAGAAAGACATAAATTTAAAGTAATCACCGTCCTATCCTATACTTTTTCTACGGGTTAGGGAAGCTAGAAAATAAATAGAATTATCGCTGGTGTATCTTTCATTAATTTCTTCTCTTTAACATAAAAAGGTGAGGAAATAGCCATAGGTGTTGCACTTGTAAAATAAGTATTATCATTCATTTTGATTTCTTCATTATATACATGTATATGTATGTATTTATATATGTACATATATATATATATATATATATATATATATATATATATATATATATATATATATATATATATATATATATATATATGTATATATACATATATACAGGTACGGTAAAAATATGAAATTGCATGATTAGATGAATAGGATCAAGGAAATAAAATGTGCCCATTACGTCCTCATATTTCATATAAGTGAAATTTCATGTATAAAATATTAACACATGGGGTTCACGTAAGCTGATATTTCCATGGCAACCAGAGGAATAGTATCTTTGATACCATCACGCTGGGCGTCTCAAGAGCATTTGGTAGTAGTTGGAATCATGTTCAGACTCAGGAGCGGGCAAAATGTTAATATTTCATCTATTGAAGTAAGAGGACAAATAAACTATTCGCGCCATTTCAAGTAAGCTAGGTAATCAAGAAGCACATCAAAGACAGTTTTTCTCATTTTTCTTCACAGCAAACTTATCACATTTAAAAAAAATGTGATAGGTCAATTTATTTTGTTTTACAGAACAAAAAAGAAAACATTCACCTGTGTCTACCTAAATACATAACGGCAGTACCGTTATCATTATAATCATTTATTTTACTTATTCTTTTTTACCTCGGCTGAGAAATCAGCTGAAGTTATGGTACAATTCATCATCTGTTCGTCCGTCCATCCGTCAGCCCGTCTGTTCACAGTTACCATTTTCGACTTATCTCGAAAAGCGTCAGCCAGATTCACTTGAAACTCGGTGGGGATGTACCTAATATAGGTCTCTATCAAGTTTGTTCAAATGGTAGCGGTGCAATCATTTTTTGCACTTTTTATACTTTTGTTTTTGTTATTGTTTGTGTTTGTGGGTTTTTTTTTTTTTTTTTTTTTTTGTTATTTTTTTTTTTTTTTTCAGTTTTCGGCAAAATTAGAAAAAAATAAATTTTCAGGAAAAAAACGCTCAGCCAATTGTCCAGAAATTGCATAGAGACCCTTCTGGGGACCCCTATACTTTAATTCCTTCGACAAGTGGCGCCACGACTTTCACTATTTCGGACTTCTTCTGCAGAACCGTGACTGAGATTGTTCTGAAACTCACTGGATATGTAATCGTAGGAGGAATAAATAAAGTTGTTCACTAAGTATTGATACTATGGATCCCTCTATATATATATATATATATATATATATATATATATATATATATATATATATATATATATATATATATATATTTCAATTCTCAATTTCGAGTAGTCGTCGGTAAATGAATGCATTCCTATTGATTATGATGTCAGTCAATGGTGATAGAAATACAAATTCATATTTTTAATCTATTCTCCGTAACCGTTAACCAGATTCACTTGAAACTTGGCGGAAAATAACCTTGTGCTGGTCTCCACCAAATTTGTTCAAATGGTCATGCTCTGTTGAATTTTAGATTTAAAAAAAAAAGTTCAGTATTTTTGGCACAACTTTCACAAATTTTATCCAAATCTGCTTGGCCAATTGCTTTAAAATTGCGTAGCGACTCCTCAGGACTCCCGGACTTTAATTTGATCAACGGGTGGCGCTGCAATTTTTCTTCTAATTTTTGTGTCCTTTCCCCATTTCTGTCTTCTACGAAAGCAGCACTAAGATTGTTCTGAAAATAAGTGAAAATGTAGCTTGTGGGAATATTAATCAACATTGGTCACTAGCTGGTGACACTATCAGTTAATGCATGCATCCCTATTGATTGCTATGTACGTCAATGGAAGTTACATTGTAATCTCCAAGCAATACTTCCTCTCCAAAATCTGCATTTTTTTCTCTAAAATGCTTTATACATAAGCGACTTTAAACATCGTTTCATATCTATGTGTGGGATGGTTGTAAATCCAGTAGAAAAGTCCCAAGAAGAAATTTGTTTGCATGGTAACTTTTTTATATGCACCATTCAGTTGTTCTAACAAAACGTTGGAGCTGTGCAAAATCCATCAGTTGCTTACACCAGATATGAACACAGATACTTGATCGCTTCTATTCGATAAGAGTAATTTAGCCAAAGTTCTTGCATCTTTTTCAAACCATTTGACAGTGAAACAGACAATTGTTTAGTTGAACAAAATGTTGAGCCTGCAATAAATCGGAATTTCCAAGGATTTTTGTGAAGTTTTAAAATAGCGAAAATTTTTGGTAAACGTGTACGTTTATGTTCATCAGAAAATTTTATGTTGAATGTCGATAAAAATTGTTTATGTTTGCCTAAAATAGTGCCTAAAATAGTGTCGAGTGACCCATTTATCTGTTTATATATGGCCAAAGTTGAATTTGTGTCTAACTAGCACGATCCGTCAATTATTACCTGGTAATAAAATTATTTATGTATAATAATAACATTATTTGGTGCTTGATCAGCTGGTCCAAAAAACATGATTCTCATGCACATTCTGCAGGCAACTTACAACCTTTGGATTTGTTTGAATTGGAGCTGGTGGCTGTTTGATTCTTTTTTGTAATGTCTTGATTTTGTTACTAACAATACCTGTTATTTCACTAATCCAATTACCTAATATTGAACTACTAAACTTGTCCTTTTTTTGCCTATTTTCTTGCATATTCTTCAACAGTATTCATGATAATTTTCTTGTGTTTACCCCAGGCAATTTGATTTTGCCGTAGGCCAAATTCTTATCTGTTGTGATCCATTTTTTTAAATACCTGTCTGTCTGTCTGTCTCTCCCTCCCTCCCTCTTTGTCTGTTTCTGTCTCTCTCTTACCCTCTCTCCTTCTATCTTTCACTCTTTCTCTCTTTCTCTCTCTCTCGCTCTCTCTCTCTCTCTCTCTCTCTCTCTCTCTCTCTCTCTCTCTCTCTCTCTCTCTCTCTCTCTCACACACACACACACAACTCAAAAACTATTTAATCAATTTTGAAGAAATTCCAGTTTCTGTTTGGGCACATATTTTGCTTTGTCAGGACCATAATATCCCATCTTCACTAATGACAAAGCCTGCCCTACTCGTCCTATAGTAATGGATGGTGGTTAAAATTAAAGAGCGGGCTGAAGGGGGGGGGGGGGGCTTTGTGTGATCGTGTACGATCGAAGACACCCAGTTCTGTTATTGTGACAACACAACCATTTAGAAATATGCAGAAACGTAATGTAAGTCTACATATGAGAATCTGGGGTTTAATACCAACAGCAACTAATTCATACCCAAGGTTCCTTAGACCTCTGATGACCGCTGTCTTGGTGAATACTCCTTACTGTCTGTGCCATAATGTGAAACACAAGACACAAGGTACTGGCTATGATTCTACGTAAATTCAGGCGTTTAATATGCACGTGAAGAAAAAAGTCACAATTCTAACAGTTGGCCGTGATTTTTAAAATGGCATTTCCTTACATTAATAAATATACTGGACGCTAAAGACCATGTTTCTCCGTGTCATCTATTAAAACACGTTGTACATGTGGGCACACTCTTGCGTGTACAAAGACATTTGGTGTGCTGCCATAACAAATATGCTAAGGACGATATGGACTTTTTAAGCTGTGTCAATACCTACAAAGCGCAAAATATGATGCCATTTCCAATTTTGCAATGATGTTCTGTCTGCTTTTGCAGCTCTCTGGTACAAGCTGTGTTGTTGCGTTCATTTTCAAGGCTGAACGTGTGTTTGTAGGTAGCATAGGAAAAACGACGAGGGTCGCCATCAAACCTGAGCCCGGACCATTCATGTCCAAAGTTATAGATCAGCTAAATCTCGGAGCACCAGTCATTGTCTCTCCATCCCACAGTGGTACATATTCCCTGCCATATATTATGTCGGACCCGCCCACGGCTTATGTCAGAGCACGTGGCTTTATGCCGATTGCTCCTATTGGCACAGCCGGCTACTGGGATAGCCAATACAAACAGTGCAAGGTGAGTAGAATCGTATATACTGTGCAAAAATATTAAGCCTCTTTTACACGTTTATTGCATCAGGAGGAGTTTTAAATTTCTATGAACCGTTGTAAAATATGCAGCACAATATTGGCTTATGTCTGCAAATTATTTCCATAGTACCTATATCAGGCGTCTGTTGACAAAAAAGCCAATATTCGAGGTGCAAATATCACAATATATTTTATACACGTATGGTTATAATCGACGATTATCAGAGAGCCATCGTGAAGTAATGGTTGCGATACCAGCTTATACGCAAGACACTTATGTCAGGCTCTCAAACATAACCGTGATCTATGAGTAGTTTTGAAAAACCGTGGCATGTGTTGAACTGTCTATGGGAAATGCATTTAACAAATTTTTTGCTGTTTATCGAAAAGAGTAGCTGCTAAGCGGCGGCAGTGAGCTTTTGTCTTCGGGCGGGATCCCAACAAAAATTTGTTCTCTCGACTTTCTTGGGCTATTCCTCCACTTCCGGTGCTAAAGAACCCCCAAAAATTCTTGTCAGAAAGAACAGTCTTTATTTGCTCACCTGGATTAAACGAAAACAGTATGTGCCATGATGATCATTTATGACGTATGAGTAACCGATTTTCTTTATAAAATTATCTCTTTTACACTGTATAACTGGTCACTGAATTGCTTTTCTGGGGATACTTTGATCTATAAAACTGAAGAAAGAAACGATATCTGGTGCCCAACCCCAAGACACATTAGAACAACAGTGTGTAAAACAGATCCCTTTACGAATTTATTAACAAAATTCTATATCATTTTTTTAAGAACAAATACTTCAAAAAAGAAAATAGTCGAATTCAGTGCAGAGTTTCAATATTTTGTTAAAACAAATTATTTTTCCTAACAACTGTAATCTGGGGGACCTCCGTATAATTTTATGGTGGCAACCAGATCGCCCTAAAAGTGATTCAAGCAAAATATTCAGATTTAGTGAGGCTGAATATATTGACCTAATAATGGGTATAAATATAAAAACATGTATATTGCACAGACAAAAAAATACCTGAGAATTTTGATTTGGATACCAATGGTAATTTAATAAAAATGCAAGTTTTATAATACATATTAATGATTCTATATTTTCCTATTATCGCCCAGACAACTGACTGCGGTTAAATTGGCTGCACTCATTCTTTAAAGAAGTCCATCATAATATAAATTTACGTTGTACATATTTATTTTAGATGTCTGAATTTTTACTAATTATTTCCATCAATCTGAATTTTGTAAATTCAACAGAATTTACTTGTCTCTTCATGTTTTATTTGCTCTGCAAAAGCTTGAAATTAACATCTAACACAGGCTGCCGGTAATGGTTACTTATTAGCCAATAATGTTCAAAATAAACATC
The DNA here is from genome assembly GCA_964020975.1 of Hermodice carunculata. Lineage (NCBI taxonomy): Eukaryota > Metazoa > Annelida > Polychaeta > Eunicida > Amphinomidae > Hermodice > Hermodice carunculata. Next base: position 78,845,905 of record OZ026618.1, read on the forward strand.
TGAATTAAGGTACGAAATTTCACAAAATTAAAATTCGATAGCTAATAAAATGTTGATTAAGTGGAATGTAATCAAGTGATCATGAGTTCGCACAGATTGTGACGAAAATCTGTCACTTTTGATTATTATGCCTAAAATATCCAGCATAGCCAGAGGTAAGGTGAAAAATAGGATACGAATGCCTTCGACTTTTCGAAATATGATTTTGTTTTCTCCTCCCAATGTGCAAGTGTAGATTACATTGACGTGTTATCATTTCAGGCAAAAGTACTTGTATATCAAAACAACAAAATGCTACGTTGGAGACACACGCTTTAGTTTATATTGTATGCCTGAGTTTGCTAGAAGTTTCGTGTCAAAACATAATTAAGCAGTAAAAAATAAATCAACATTTGACAGGAAAATTAAAGTGATCACTTTGTATGGTTTCACCGTTTTTTGTCAACGTTGAAGACAAAGCTTGAAATCATAACCAAGATGTCATTAAGTCAACTTTCTGTTTATAAGCCCTACCACAATGTACATTGTACGGCGCATTATAAGTGAATAGAGACAGCAATATTTCAGCAAGTGCCGGTTTCGACAAAATCACTATTAAACGCCATGTCAACAAAAGCGCATATGATACGTATTAAATCAAGTTTTGTGTTTTAGAAAATGGTTATATTGTTCAATTTTCCCTACAGGTCCCGACAGCCATTCTTTATGGAGTAGATGATAAGATTAGAAGAAAAGACGCCGTGAGCTGTCTTCGTAATATCCCGGACAGTGAAGAGCTTGTCTTTGAGTGGGCACGCCATGGCCTGTATTTGGAAAAACCTGCTTTATTTAAACGAGTGCTTTATAACTTTTTAATGGCTCTCCTGTGACTGCTATGTGTGGGTGATATTAGATACAAAATATGTTCTCATTATTACATCTTGGGACGCCATGTTGTGGTCAAATTGGGGCCTGGACATACGAACGATGGCGAACATGACACATTGTTGCAGTGACGACTCACTCCTGTATATGGTATTTTTTTCTACATCACCAGAATCCAGTTCAGCATTTATTGTGATAGGAAAATTACTCTTCTCCGTTACTTTCACCAAATGGGTCTACACATAATTTCAAAGCGATGTTTAATGTGACATACGTTTATGCTTACCAGGTAGCAGTTACAATGCCTTAATTTTGGACGTGTTGTCATGCTAACTTCCCAATTTACAACATATCTTCTGAGAATGAGTTTTTAATAAATCATTTCTACTGCAATAATTCATTCAACACTCCGTATTGTTAGCATCATGCGTGCATAAATAGGTTCTTCCTTCCCGGAAGGCATATGGTAAAGTGTAAACCTAATTGAAATGTTATTGGATATTTCACTTTGCAATTGTAACAGATGTTTGGAGGATAGGAGAAGACCAATAACAGAAAGAAGATCCGAGTATCAAAGTGTTTACGACACTGCTGTTTTGCCTTGACATTTTCAGTTTTCGGTTTTGGTTCAACCCCTACGGAAAAAGTGGTCATTATCTTCATACATATATGTGTCCGTTATATACATTCCCATCACATAATATGGCCCCGGTAATAAAAGTATAATGACCAATGTTTTTTGCTTGAATTCCCAGTACTTTTTTTATATTTGTACCATTCTATTCACGAAAGCGGAGGCTTTGTTACGTCATTTTATCAATAATTATACAGCTTTTCACCGGAGCGACTACTACAGCGGAGATGCATGGTGATTTACTTTCAATTTTAATACATTGTATATATTTAGTTATTATTACATTTTCCAGATTAAGGCAATATTCATAGTAATTTCACAGTTTTCTCTGCTGTTCTTTAACCCTAGAAATACTTTTGTGTTGGCTAATAAATTTGGATGTCAAGTAATGTTAACTTTTGCAAAGTAGAAGCCACCTCATTGCTCAGACACAACAAACATTGTTTTGTCTGAAATATAAAGACATAGAAAAATGAAAAGTTGAAGCGAAACTATGTGTATTGAAGACTTGCATGACCAAAAACTTTTCAGATGGAAATATGCAAGCTTTACAAAGGTTTAACTCTTTAAGTGCTCAATTTTGACTGAGTCAACAGCTTTTTCTCAGAGCACATTGGGCGCAATGCGCCCAATACGCGCCGAGAAAAGCTTTTGACCTGGGATATTTTCTCTGGAACTAGAGGCATGCTGGTACTTAAATGACAGGTCTGTTTAGGAAGAATACGAATCTGAAACCCTAATGATAATCCAGACCAGTTTATCGTTAGAAGATCGACTTCAGACGTGATTGGCACTGAAATTAAGATATCGATAAGGAGCGATTGTTTCATATGGCGGGGGGAGGTTTAAGAAGGTAGTAGCTTTTCTGTCTGAACAACAAATTGGTAAAAGTAAATATCCCGATCCACTGTTCAAAGAGTGAAGTAATCGTGCATTTTTTTAGATAAAGGTACAGTACAGAAAAAATGTAAATATGTGTCAAAATCTATCAACATTGAATTTGATCTTCCTAACTGTACTAGATCTATATATCAGACCCTTCAAATTTTGTATCTACTCCAAAGCGCACAATCACTGTGTATATATGCATGCATGTATGTATGTATGTATGTATGTATGTATGTATGTATGTATGCATAAATTCGTCACATATTGTGAATTACACGCTGGCCCATCCGGCGAAACGCAGGCCTATAGTCACGTATTTGTGACCTGCGTGGCGCTTAACAGACAAACACTGTTTGTCTAAACCAGGAAGAAACTCATATGAACCAGTACTTTGAGCAGAAATATGCACCCATTATGTTTTAAGGCAGGTCGGCTATTTTACCAGCAGGGAGATGATTTTTTTTCCTAAACTTCAGCCGCACCACTGATTTATTCCGATTTTGAGCAGATAGCCCAAGTGAATGACCCTATAGCTCGGCCTATTTAGCATCGAACTGCAGACTGGCTCGAACATTTTCCAGCGTGTAATGTTGACAAAATATGTGCCAATTTCCCTTCAACTTCACCAGGTCATAAAAAGTCAAAGATATGCATTCATATGAGATCTGAAAAATATAAGTCGAAATTAATACATGAAAAAGGATATCTCATGGTTGGGACGGGCGGGACTCGAACCTGCAACCTTTGGCAGCAGTCGCCTAGCTGAAATGCCTCTTCAAAATAAAGAGACAGCTTCCAGACGCAGTTAAATATACATGTTTATCATTTAACACACGCGCATACCCTGATGGAAACACAAGTATCCTACGCAAATTCTCTGTAGAGTTGCTCCGATATGTTTCACCATATGAATGATCTTTATTTCGCTGTACCTCACATATACATACAGTAGAGGTGTTTTTTTTCGACAAGACGAAACAACACAGTAGCAAACAAACAACACCATATATACCATGTAGAAAATATTTGAATATTTAACTTCGGAAGAAAAATTTATAACAATAAAGAAATGTGATGACGAGGAAGTAATTTGGAATTTGGGCAAATTTATAACAGAAACTGTAAAAATCAGAGGAGAGTTGTGATAGAAAGGTACCCTATCCTTTTGGTTCAACTCGATACACATATGTTTGTATGATTTATATATATATATATATATATATATATATATATATATACATATATAATTCTTATCAACTTTAAATGTATGTGTTTGTAAGTATTGTTCATGCTCCCAACAGGTTTGCTGATGGGGGATCTATATGATGTAGTTTGTGCTTGTACGGTTTTTTTTGGTGGGGGGTTGGTTTATATATATATATATATATATATATATATATATATATATATATATACCCATCAACAATTTACCATGGATATGTATGAAATGGTGCAGTTGCCTTAAAGGTCATTCGTTCATTCATACAGTACAATTCAAAACAGCGTACAGTCAATGTGATATATCAAGGATCAAACCACAATAACAAAAGCAAAAAGGGATTGCATGAATATCAAAGCCGCCCATCAATTTTCATACAAGCAGCCAAAAACGAACTCATAATGTATAATGTTTCAATATCTTGACTTCTCATAAAAAACAGAAATTTTTTCTTCCTCTTCCAAATTATTAAAATCTGCAAAAAATTCAGATGTTGAATCAATTTTTTTTTGCGTCCATGGGTAAATGTTGAACATGATATAATGAGATTCGTTTCCACTGACTTGGCATATATCGGGACAACTGGCATGACATATTGACGCAAAAGTTGATGGTTTTTGAAGAATCGTGATTTACCTGTCTGCTCAGATCTGCTTATATAGCAACATACCGTTAAAAAATGTAATTTCATAAATGTAACGAATTTTCTATGAAGCAAATATGCAATCTACTTAGCCTCAGCCGATAGTTTTACCATAATGCAGAAAAAAATATCGTACAAGTCCACATATTCTTTCTAGGTTAACATGTTACATGTAATATTTCATGTAAGAGCGTCATATATAAAGAAGAGATATGCGTTTTGGAAGAGAATAATTATTATGAAGTTTAGAAAGTGAAATAAAACCCCTTTACCTTAAGAAGTCTTTCTAAAGGCAGAAAACTTGAGTTATCGACTGAGTCTCTTCACACGTTCACTGCTTAATTGTAAACTGAGTCATCAGCTTTCCTCGGTGCGCTTCAGGCTGATCGGGAGAATTGCTGATCCGCATCACTCCTTTTCTATAAATATGTGCTGGAATGATCTTCTTACGACAAATTAGACTAAATCCTTATATTACTTCCGAAAGGCACATTTTTATTTGCGCTTAGCACTGAAAGATTTAAGTAATTTGATGGCAATTTATTTCTTGCTGGTAAACTCTCTGCTTAATAGTGCTTATGACACAAAGTACAAATTAAATGCACCAACGTCCGCACCGGAACCATTGTTAAGTGGTATCTGAAGTAACAGCTGTGGACAAAGCTCAGAGAAGTTGTATCATATTAACTTCAACGTTCTCTCCGTCACTCTTCTCAAGCTCAGAGGTAATTTTACCGAGAACCAAATGTAATCCATTTTTTTAACTCTGACGATACGACTGGCTGCGATAAATCATACCGGCAGTACGATGAAAGCGGAAAAAGCCATGTAACTTTCGCCAATCCGTTCCAGTCTACAGCAGACGGAATTCATATTTGAGATATTTGCTCAACTTTTCTCTGCCAGGTCGAAAGACCACGTTTATTGGCAAAAGTGTAGTTTATTTAGGTGAAGTGACTGAAAAAGAATGGCAAAGCAGCTGAGAAAGCTTTTGATCTCACCGGACGGCTGCGCAAAAAAAAAATTGTACACATACATTAAAAAGTCCCATTTCGTAAATTTTTGTGTACTGCCGTTTGATGGGCGCTGAAGAATCGTTTTTAAGCTACCGAGAAACCCAGATTTGTGTTTTTCGGCTCATTTTTGGATTTTTGTGGCATTGAGTAGATTAATATATTATGTATTCATGGTGCTAAACTCATCTCAGTTGTAATGCACCAAAAAGAAGAAAATATGAGGATAGGAAATATTTGGATTTGCCAACCCTGCTCCCCGTAAACGTTTGTTTGCAAATGGTGCTAGGAGAACTGAAGCAAAGCCTTCCAGTTACTTAGTCACATGGTTTAGGTTGACAATCCCCCGTGCTGGTCATCTGGCCAAGACCCATTGAAATCAGTACCACACTGATAAATGAGAAACTTTTTTATTACAGGAGAGTACGACATATGAAAACGTATCTTTGAAATGATAGTACTGAGCTTAAACCCCAAAAATTGAACCTACCACCCTTTGTTGTACATATCTGATCTCGGTAAGGGTATCATTTGGTAAATATTTGAAACGAAACAAAGTGATGGAACGATAAAGGCTTTATTTAGATTGTAATATCGCCAATTAGCATCAGCTCACTACCGGGTTCAGGCTATGGCTATCACTACGAAATATCGCCTAACTGGAAAAATCATTCATCCAAATGACATGAACAAATATGAACAGGTACTAGCAACAACTGGTAAATGTGTCTTAGACGTTTGTCTTTGATCATTACTACTAACACCAACATCATCAATGGCTTTAGATTACCTGGGAAATGTTGTCGGGAGTCGCTCAATATTTATGTACGTTTTTGCACATATTGTAGAATCTAAGGGATTTGGACCCAATTCGGTAGTGTAGAATATGGTTTTCCTATGCAATGGCGGGGCAGAGTCTAAGCAATGTGTGTGATAAATCAGCATACGAAAGCGCCTAAAGCAAGGAAGGAAAAACCAATTAGAAAAATCCGCTCCAAAAGATGGTTTGCAATCTGTGCAGGTCTGGCTCCAGGCGGCGCTGACCATCAGGTGAACAGAGCCTAGCATCCACTTTGATGTCGATGCCTAAACCCAAACAGTTTCGAACTTTGTTTCGTCCTGACGGAAACACAGAAATGTCAAAAATCGTGTTTAATGAGACATTTTCCAAAATGTCTTTTGGACACAACAATGACAGTTTTCACTATAAACAAGCATATCAAGCAATATTTCCATATGGTTTGCTATAATTCCTGACATTTCTTTTATTTTCCCACGTTACCATAAGCCATACATGCTAACAATTGTTTTCGTATTTACCACTCTTCTTCGACGTAAAGGCGCACTTTTATAGTCAGCTTTATTTTCACGGAGTGGTAGGGTGCGTTATTTACGGGTACATATGCATATTACTGGAACCTTTATACCGGCCCCTACTAGGTTGCAGATATGGCAAACAAGTTTGAAGCTGCGAACCTCTTTCACCTTATGAATGATCTCGCAACTTCCGGTATTTAAATCGATGAATAAAACCGAATATAAGCGCTCATCATGTTTTTCGATGTTGTAAAATATCCAAAAGATTGTTGTGAAGGAGGAATATTCGTTATACAACTTTATTAAAGTGAATTCTGTACGAGTTCCATGGTTTAACCAACCACGTAGCCCAAACGGTCCATGGTGGCGGCTATGTATGTTAATGTTGTTTGTTTATTGCAGCGCAAGGATCCATGGGAGCTAAAGCTTTTATACCGCGGTGACTTGCGGGCCCGACTTCTTAAAACATTTTAACTGTACTTGTTAATCATTAATTTTAAAAGGGTAAACGTTTGGATCAAACATTATATTTGTGATGCAGGAAAAGGAAAACTATGAATAAACTTGAAAACTTTTTTCCTGACTCTTATGTTTGTCTGTTTACACCATCTGGTGACAATTGTTAGCATTAAGCATATCTCCAAAGAGAGGGCAGTCACAAGCAAAAGTATTTCACGTGTTAGCATGTAACAAGGAGGAAAATATAATACAAACAATAAAAATTATTTCTTGTTAAGCTACCTGCTCAGAAATAATGTTATTAAGTCAACCAAAACAAACTCTATTGAAACAAAATCGATCAAAGATTGGGAAGTCATTTGAACTGGGAATGCTTTGATTCGCAGATGGTGACTGTTACTGTTTTTCTTCGACTTCTATTTCTTGAAATTTGTTCAAAGACTCACTTACATATCGCTCTTTTCAACCCAAGATGTATCAGCCATTCGTTGTAAATGTGTTTCCGAGGTATATGTCGAAATGCAAAAATAAAGTCATCATTCCTTGGTACCATCAAAACATGGGCCTATCTATCTTTGACCCCCCCCCCCCCCCACACACACACACACTTGATAACACGGGCATTAAATAAAAGTTGTCGATTACTTTCAGGCTTAACATACAGTGATCAATGTGTTTTAAGAATGACTGTTTTATATCATATACTTTTCAAGATATATCGCAAAATCGTGTAGCATACACCATATCTTCATTATATTGTACACGAGTTATTAATTGCATGGCGCGCGGAAATTGTTTTTAAAGCTGACCCATAACGGTGTTTAAAAATAAACGTTTAGCTCCGAATGCTATAAAATGTCGCAAAGGAGAAATGCTATTTGGGGTCTGAAATTTCACGGGTACCTGAGTACAACTTTTTCTGCCGGAAGAGCTATTAAGTGGGTACCCGGGTACCCGGTCAAAATATGTTTGCTGTTTGGGAATTTCTTGCCTGGCTATGTCATCCAATCAAATGAGAATCAACGCAACACTTACCAATGTATTTTGTCTCTGGAATAATTCTCAAACTGGAGTTGAGCAAAATGTGTCTTTTAATTATTTTATAAGCTCAGCTGACTTATCAGTAAGCTTATAGGATGGTCAATCGTGCATCGTCCGTCCGTCCACAATTCACATTTTCAACTTCTCTAAAAACTGTCAGCCAGACCCGCTTGAAGCATGGCGAGAATGTGTCTTTACCAGTCTGGCACAATTTTGCCTGGCATCTTAGTTAATTACGATAAAGGTATTTGATATGGAAGCTACAAGTATGATGCATCTGATGCAAAGTTAGAGAAACGACTTGTAACAATAGATTCTTCACTTACGAATCGACTCGGCTGCACGCGGCCTGTTCGGTTCGTAATCAGGAGTCTACTAAAATTTATCATTTCTCCATAACGTAAGTGAACTGGGATTTCAAATGTGATTCATGCTTTTTTCTTCTCTAAAGCCGTCAGTCTGATCCACTTCAAACCTTATCTGAAGGTACCGTGGTGGTCATCTGTCCAGTTTCTTCAAACGGTCACGCTACATTGATTTTTTTTTTCATGAAACATTTTTTTTAACAAAAAGAGGGATGGTTTGGGATGGGGGCGGGGGAGGCAATTTCTGTGTGAAAAATCTCCCCAGGACCGCTTGGCTGGTTGATTTGAAATTGCACAGATACATTTCTGGATTTAATACTCCTAGAGTTTAATTTGCTCAACATGTGTCGCCGTATTTGTTCTTTTTATTAAAATGTTTTTCCTTTGGTTTTTGTTTTTCGGTTTTGATGTATTTTAGTGTGTTTTCACTATTCTTCAGTTTACTTCTTCTCTGAAACGGCATGCAGGAATCTTTTCAAACTTGGTGGGAATGTACCTGGACTCGATCTTCATTTCACGTTTTCACACTACGTGGTGCTACTGACACGTTCTGATTTGTTAGGAATATTGGACAATACGAATTACTGGGAAAGGTCCGTGTACATGTTCACATTGTTATTTTAGGATAGCTACAAATCTGACATGTTGCTTATATGAAGGTAATGGCGTATCCTTGGCCTATGATTGCCATTGAAAACTAATAGGAAAGTACCTGCGGCACTTGTCTAAATGTCATTAACTTTGAGTGACCTTGAAAGGTCAAACAGTCACATTTGCTTGTGTCTCCGTAATAGTAGTTCCAAGGTCAAAAGGAAAAGGAATAGGACAGTACCTGTGGTGTTTCCTTTGATGTTGTAATTTTGACTTTAAGTAACCCTCAAAGGTTGAACTGATATATTTGCTTACATTGTGCTGGTAGAAGATCCTGGCACTTTCCTTTTTAAAATATTGACTCCAGAGGTATATGGCTGGAAATTTTGATATTAGAAATATTGATGATAGTCTTGAAGGAAAGTACCTTGATATTCTGAGAGTAACAAGACCATCTCATAATAAGCATCCAAAGTAAGCTAAGCGCCGGACTGTTGCAGCCTTCTTGTTTTCTTTGTCATATTTCATGTGGGACTTTAGGTAATATCCAACCAGTTTCGGATAGTTTTGTCAATTGGAGATTTTGGAACATATTGGTACATAAATATATTGTCTACCAGTTATACAAAATTTGGTAGTTCTGGTACCAATACAATTTGAAGTAACTAAGACTTTCAATGCTAACATGCTGGTCAGTGGACCGTGTTAACCTTTAAATCCGGTTAACAGACAATAGGTATTTGCATCAAAAAGTCCAGTTTATGCGGATATTTCTCTAAAACTGTTTATCTAATTTTGATGAAATAAAAACAGATTTACTATAAAAATTCTTTAGAGCAATAAACGTACCAGGGATTTTCTAGTGAATGAACATTTTTTTTGACAAAATTCGTTTTAATATTCAAAATTTGCAAAGTGAGTTTTACGTAAAAGATTTTGTCTGATTTTTTAACCAAAAGTGTATAATACCCGCCGAAGTATATATATATATATATATATATATATATGTGTGTGTGTGTGTGTGTGTGTGTGTGTGTGTGTGTGTGCCATATAAATAACACTTTAAAAAGGATTTGAGAGTAATATAACAAGAGTCTGTGGGACCCAAAACATTAAAATGGGCCAGCAAATGAAGAATGCAGAGGTAATTAAACACATAATTTCTTATATATATATATTTAAGTGTAATATAGCAAAAGTCTGTTGGACCCAAAATGTTTTAATCGTTGGAAAGTGAAATATTCAGAAGGAATCAGAACTTAATCGGTACAGATGGGTTTAATCAGTCAATATAGGATGCATTTGTGTGATTTCCTTTAAGCTTGGACCAACTAGAGCTTTCAAATCATTTAGTGCCACATTTGTACCTGAGTCAACAGCTCTCCTCGGCGCGCTTTGGGCACAATGTGCCCAAAGCGCGCCGAGGATTGATGTTGATCTGGACTATTATGGTATATGTATCTTCAGGCATGCCGGTATTTGAACGAAAGGCATTTTTTACAAGGAAAATGAATCTAGGATCCTTATAACAAGTCATAGCAGTTCATCTTAAGTAATTCGACATAAGTCGCACTTGGCACTGAAAAAGTTAAGATGGTGAAGCCCTTACTGGTAAGAATAGGAAGGCTGTTGACCTCGAGCTTGCCATCATGATATGTCTTATCTCCAATTATCTAAAAAATGTTTACTAGGAACTTGAAATTTAAGAAAGACGCTTTTCGTCTATTCAACTTGGTTAGAGTTCATGACTTGAAAAATGTGTAAATATATATATATATATATATATATATATATATATATATATATATATATATATATATATATATATATATATATATATATATATATCATCCTCATTATTATTTCTCAGGTAGTCATATCCTCATTATTATATCTCAGGTAATTATATTAACCCCATCTTGGTTAATTCACTCAAACATGTTTTTGTCTCTTTTTATTTAAATTTCATTATAAGAAAAGTTTTTTTCCTGAATTGTAGATATTGTTTTTCATTAAACTGCGCCGAGGTCAACATCAGTCGTTGGCACGAGCTGGACGCACTACATACACCAAGTAAAGCTATTGACTTGGGTCCTCTTCTTACCAGGAAAGGTTAAACATATTACTAAAGGTATACGTATCCAGTATTGCATACAGCAAACAAGATAATTGTAGTCGAAATATTGCCTGTCAATGATGATTTATTGTTATAAATACAACAAAGTATGAAGCGCTGTCGTGTGACCATATATGGTGATTTGCTTCAACCCATGTGGCATGACGTTCCAGTTGTATACGTGTATTGAGAAAAAAGATATTTGCCCAGCAGGAAATGTCTGTGCTCACACAATGGATTATTAATGGCGATTACATCTACACCTACGTTTGTATAATACCAATCTTTAAGTATTAGATATTTAGAATGACATATGTATGCAAACTATGTTGAAAACACGGAAAAATTGAATTATAGAAATTTCCTTGATTGACATCAGATGGCATATGAGCTGTTCTGTATATGCCGTATGGTCTGATGTCAAATTCCTGGAAAATATATGGGTAGATGTTGACGTGATATTTTTACTTATAGCAGTTTTGAAGATATAAAAGATCTTACCTTTTCAAATGCATCTCGAACAACCGTAGTTTAATTTTTAAGGATCATTTGGATGTGCAATTTGTAGAACCAAAAGATAGTAATGGGATACAAGTTTCTACTTATTGAAAATACTTAAGTTTAGCTCACTAACAATAGATAGTGTACAGTACTGACTTACATTGCAATGATAAGTTGAAATGGGACCTTTTATATATATAGATTTGGAGGCTTAAAAGATATGAAATCAGCATATATTTAACAAGCGTGATTCAAAATGTAAGAGCATGTATGCTTTTGCGCTGGCATAACAATATAGATATTTGCTTGCGCAATAGGATACAATTCATTGTTTAGGACTAATATTACATCTCAAGGTCAATAGTATGAAACTCTCAAATAATACATAGAAACATGTCAGTAATGTTCAAAAAGGAACGAAAAGCTACACTATGCATCGCCTTTCAGATGATGTCGATATACTGTATAACCTGGCCAATAAAAGTAACTTTGCACCTTCTCCAGATTCTATACTTTGTGTGTTTTAAGGTATATCAACAAAATACTGTTCGAAAGACCTCCCATAACTACCTATAGCTGAAGAAGCAAAACCTTTTGAATTAATATTATTTAACACTTGACTACACTTTGCGTTACTATGGGACATGGTCAAAATTGTGACTTCGCAGAAACTGTAATCTATATTATTGCATGAGCTATAAGAGACAAATGCAAGCCATTTGAGCAATTTTGATTGTGTATACCACTTGAATTTCTGAACAGCCATCGGAATAATGCAGAGAGACCCGGCATTCGTCTGTGCATTGCATGTGTTTTAGTTGTGCCCCAGTTAAAGGTACACGCTGGTTGGTATATTTAGTCTCCCTTTTGTGTGATTGTGGTCATCAGTTTCTGCGCCATGCATCCGGACTTCAGGCCTGCCTCACTGAGTGTCCTTCTTGGTTGACAAAATACACACCCCTGATGTGGATATGGAACGACGTCGGTCACTGTTGGTCCAAACGGGTTCTTGTTCTGAAACTGAATGTCGTGATTCAGACAACGCAGTACCGTCGCCCAATGGTAATTTAAGCCATGCCTCAAAACGGAACATCATCCACAGAAAATAAATGGTGACGCGAAAATTTGCCTTGATCTCATTGCTTAAAGACGTTCGGTACACCGCGATATGCGCAACCATTTATGGTCCAATGCCTCTATACAGTTAGAGCTGGTATTTGTCGATACCTGCATTACCTGCTGTTCGCTTTTCCTATTTTGCACAGTTCCGTTTGAGAAATATCGATTGTTTACGAAGAGGGAAAAGGAAACAGAATGGGCGGTTTGTTAACAAATGCCAAAACAAAGGACTAAATGCTTTAAAACAAGGCAGAATACGTCGAAACACGGCAGTGGTAGACCAAAACGCATGCACACAATCAGCGAACGCTGACCAAGCCACCGTCGAAAGTGCCACGCCCATCCCCCAGATGCCACATGCACATGTCATGTAAACACTGACAGTTATAACTGGGACGAAGGTCCTAGAATAGTGGAACTAAGTGTACTAGCCGATAATCTTGTATGCGAGGAATGTAAAAAAAAAAACATTGTCCCTAAAAAATACAGAATCAGAAAAACAATATGGCTTGGCCAGTGTACTTTACATTTCTAGTGAATGTGGTACGATAAACGCTGTTCCAACTGGGGGGGGGGGGGGGGGGGGGACCACAGGAATACCCCAGCGTCAAAAGGTGGCACAGGCATATTTGATAATGTGCTGCCTGTGTTACCATTCGACAATGTATTAAGGCAACTATAATTTTGATATCCTTATTTTTAACTTTTTTTCCACATTGCTGTATTGCACTATGGAGAGAATCTTAAAATGTTTGCCTCTTCTCAGTATAACTATGAAAGTATATATTATGACTGGAATATAAAATTAACGACGTACTGCCGCTTATTTAACCTACATACATGTATATTGATATGGTATCGAAGTTAGACAATGAATGGATACCTTGTACCTATGAAATTAGAACAAATTAAGTCAACATGCATGAATTCTTTGTACAATTGCGGAAAAAATAGCACCGTATGATACCTTTTTTTGTTAATTAATGAGATCAGTGCATATTTTGGAAACCACCTACAATTTTTCAGGGATTTGCAAATATTTTTTCTATTTCAAACTTACATTTTTGCAAGACGAGATGAATTTAAAGTCACATTCTAGCATGTTTTTTTTCTACAAATTTGTTATTAAAAGGTTTGATATACATTGCATACACTCATATTGAGTTATCTTATGCTTATTTTTGCATCCTTAATTTATTTTATTTTTTTTTTTTTTTTGCTTTTACCCACATATATAATGTTTGCTATCAAATTTCAGTAGTCCTTACATGTAGCGCCACCTAGCGACAAAAGTAGCACCGTGACATGCCAATTTTTTCTTCCATTTTGTTTCAAATGCCAATATCTTGGTTCACACACACACAAAAAAACAGAGATTTCTAAATTCTTTTGATCAGTATCCGAACGTCTTTAATGAACGACACCCAGTTCATTTGCAGTTGTTGAAGAGGATTGGAAAAACAGCCAGAGGCTATTACAAACTCTCCTCGTGTTAACACAGAGCTGCATACATATTAGATAGTACTCGCCGTTTAGTCAAAAAGACATACAAACATAATTAACAATGATAATTCTGAAACTTTAGAAACAGCTCCCTGGAAGGTAAAGAAATGTATCTTTAAAAACGAATAGTGAAATTTATCAAACAGTAACATATAAATATTCCTTGTTTCACTGACTGGCATCCTGAGATAAATAAACTACCATGAAAATCTTTTTTAAAAAAACTTTCTAGTACCACACAAGATAATCCTTAATTTAGCACCATAAAAGAAAACCTTCAAATATATTGAAAACAAACATCAATCTACAAAAACAAAAATATTACAAATCGGAATTTAAAAAAAAAAATCAAAAGTGACAGTAAACAGAACTTGGGGTAGCATTAGAACTGTCTTAAACAAGAGCAAAATAAAAAAGGGATTTCCCTCCTGTCTTTTTTGCAGACAATATTGATATAACAAATAAAGAAATAATTGCAGATAGATTTAACACTTTTTTTACAAACATTGGTCATAAACTGGCAACGAAAATTGACGCACGCAATACCCCCACCCCACCCCCTTTTTCATCTAAATGACCCTATTGAGCATATAACTTCCGACAGGCCAGTTAACGCGACAGGCATAAGTGAAAATTGACGATTCAATTTCAATAACAGAAAAATCAACTTAAATTTGGAGTAAAAAATAAATAACATTTCACTGTCTAGGAATGAGGAATATCATTTTTTAGGATAGGTAGTCCAAGAAAATTTAAATTGGAACGCCCATATCAACAAAATAGAAAAGAAACTGTCCAAAGTTACTGGGATTCTCAAAACACTGTACACAACTTTAGTCCAACAACTATTCTACTGTTAATTTACAACTCATTTTTTTCCTGTCACATCTTGGGTACGCTGTTCAAGCTTGAGGCTTCTCATGTGACAGCACTTTTGGTCTACAGAAAAAAGCACTACATCTTATTTGCTCAAAAAACGCAATGCTCTTACGAATCCACTTTTCCAAAAGCTTGATACTTTAAAAGTACACGATATTTTTTAAATTAAAAGCAATGAAGTTTTATTTTCAGATATTCCCAATGTCAGTTACTTTCACATTTCCATGGCATTTTGCAATCTCAATACAAACCTGTCAATACCAAACCAGAGGTAGAGGAAATGTCCCTCTCTCAAAGCCCGCCAAAGGTACTTCGCAACATTGTATTAGATATTATACCCCTCCTTCTTCCTTGCTGCATCGCTGAGAAGTTGAATACACATTCATACTATGGCGTATCAAATTACACAAAACGCCACTTTCAGCAATAGCAAAATGTGTGCACTGTGCCAAATTGTTTTACATGTAACAGTTGATTAGTTTGTCTCTTTTAGCGAGAAATTAGGTCTTCCTTTATTCTGTATCCGTTTCATATAGATCACCCCTAATCGAGCATTTTTGTGTACAAATTTACAACTTTATTTGCAGATATTGTTAATCAGTAACTTCTCCCCACAGTTGAAGTGTTAGCGAAGAAGCAGTCTTTAACCTGGGACCATCCTGAATACTTATGCAAATATTTATTCAAACAGAACTTTCCTTGATAGACATTAAGCTTTTTTGTAACCTTAAGAGATCTATTTGCAATGCAACCAACCTTCATTACCAGTCTTATTTCCCCGTAAAGACCTTTTAAACCTTAATGTGTTTAATAAGTACTGATTTGATGATTTCACCAAAGAACAATTAATTAGCGAATTTTGGAAGATGGAACACAAATAAAGAGTAAACTAATTGTCGCAGTCTGGCGTAATTTTTCAAAATTACACCTACATTACCAGTTGCTAGAATTTCAGGCCGACACTCCTGTCAAAAGGCAGGGTTTCCGCCAGAGGGTAAAAAGGGTAAAATAGCATACCCTAAAAAATCTCAAGGGTACTTTTGCTTACCCTAAGATTTTAGCAGAAAAGAACAATTTTAGCATATATTACCCAGAAATACACCATAAAGGCTTCAGTATTAGAATTTTTCTTGAGAATATGAAAATTTGAGTACCCTAAAATTTCACTCTGGCAGAAACCCTGAAAGGGCTTGTCTATAAATGTTGTAGCGAGGACGCTGTAGAGTATAACGTAAAGCAGTTTTAGCCCGAAAGCCGTAGGGAAAAGCCGGAGAGTGACAAAGGTTACGAGAATAAAGATGAGCGTTGAGAGCACTGGAATCAACTCTGAGACGATTTAACAAACCATACCATTCAGCTGCCGGAGTCCGCGCCTTAGATGGGCGACAGGGAAGGAAAATTACTTCATCGAAAAATATTAATTGTTATTTTACACGAGTGAAGTATAACACGCGATTATTAATATTTATCAACGGGTAACTCACCTTCATGTACGTTTTTAACACATTACATAATGCAGGCCTGAAACCAGAATCTTAAAGTCGGGCGAACCGTGGGAAGCGGGTGGGCACGTCTGCGTCCTGAGGGCTTACAGATTAGCGATCGAAGGATCCCCGTGGCCCTTCCCCTCCCCCGCCTCCCCCGTTCAGCTACCGGTCTGTAGAGTTATATTTTTACCCCAAATAATTAACAGTTTGGTAACATTCTTTATTTTATTTGTTAGAATTCCTGAAGATATACGTTGAAGCGGTATACATGTACAAAAAAGTGATGTAGGAAAAAAAAAAATAAAAAAAAAAAAAATAAACACTGCTTCGACAATTTCCCAGGAAGCATGGATCTAAGTCCCCTCCCCCCTTAAGGCTCGCGTTAACTATACCAGTGCCACATTTTGAACTGAGTCAAAAGGTTTCGTCGGTGTGCTTTGGGTGTAATAGGCCTACGCCCAAGCCGCGCCGAGAAATGCTGCTAACCTAGACTATTGTAGTCTACGTACGTGTAACTACAGGTATGCTCATACTTGCGTGAAAGGTCTTTTTACAAGAAATATAATTTTGCATCCGTATCATAATTCTGAGCAGTTCCTTCTATGTCTATCGACTTAAGTCGCAGGTGGCACTGAAAAGGGCCTGCAAGAAATAGGCCTATGTGATTGACAGCCATGCAAAGTTTCATAAACAAGCAAGCACTGATTTTGCATAAAAGCATTGTTTTCATCATTTTAATTATATGAAGTTCAACTAAATCAATTAACACTAAACAAGTCTTATACCTCGTGAAACTAAATATTCCTTTTATATAGACAACACGGCTCCTCCGTTGGTATCAGTGTGTATTGGTAGATGAAATCGAAAGGCTCAACCTAAGTTATCAAGATAAATAAAAGAATTAAAAAGGGCAAACGTAAGTATAGATTATAGCATGGTTTCTTGCCCATACGAAGAACATCAACGGGCACTGGGTGCCACTTTTGCAGAAAGAGTGAGTGAAGCGAACGAGTTGATATTCTTCGTATCGACAACAAACCATGCTATGATCTGTTTATCTCATGTTTGTTAAAGCCTACCTCAAAATGTTGTGCCGCACCAGATGCCAAACGTTCCAGCAGAGAATCAGTAGTCTCACTGAGAGCGGACGACGCCACCGTTACCCAGGAAGTAGCTGAGCCCATTATAGTAAATCGTATGTCGGTACTTCCGGTTATAGGTACTCTTCCGGTTATTGGTACTCTTCCGGCTATGGGCAGTCTTTCGATTTAGGTAATCTGCCGAACACAGGGCCTAGTATAGCACTTTCTGATGACCTTACTAAGCGGCCCACAGTCGTCTGGCCTATATGATATTTATACACATATGTTGTTTAGCACTAAAATCGATCCAATCGTGAGATAACCCATTGCCCGTACATGTGCAACTTACAAGCACGGCGCCCGTAGCCACCCTCTTGAAGTAGAAACCGCAACGACTGTTGTTGGCACACCGGATATCACATTAATATGCATCTAATGCAAGTGTGGTAAATATAATATGTTTCAGTATTAATAATTTTCTAGGCATTCATCTGAAACGTAAATAAACAGACAGGTAGTATTTTCCACTGCATGAAATTAACATATATATATATATATATATATATATATATATATATATATATATATATATATATATATATATATATATATGGTTAATTCTGCATATAAAATGGTGCGTCAGTAATAATATAGATTAAAAAATCAACCAATGATTCTTTTGAAATAATATACATAGAAATAACTATACCAGCATTTTTCGATTTAACCTTTTCCTACTCAGTTCGCCCGAAAGTGCTCGGATGTAAGAGGTCCTCAATAGGAAGCTTTTTAAATTAAAATTGAACTGAGGCACTTTATGATATATCAGGTCAAGCAATCCCCCCCCCCCCCCCCCCTGCAGATTGGGTGTATTGCCCCCAGCCCGTGCCAAAGAAATCTGTTGACTCAAATTTGTTCTGCGCCGGAAAAATGACAAGATACAGAGCTGTGCTGTTCGTGCCATAGCAACGTATCAGGTTGAAATATGGATGAGGTAATATTTTAATTAATTGACAAATATCTACACAATTAGCATCTTATCGTGCATGGCTAAACAAGTCATTCCAGCGTAACATCGTGTCTCCATCTTTGGAAAAGGCATAAAATGTAAAAGCTTGCGGCGTGTGTACCGATGTTCTCCACCAGCACAGGCTCAGCAGAGCATGTCCTTCTGGTAAGAACATAGTACTATGTACGGAGGACTCGGCCTAGGAAAACGAGTAAACCCCATTGGAAAAATGGCGTCGGGTATAGTGGTAGACAAAGAAGTTCTCGTCGAATATCACAACATGAAGTTCGGCAAATCATACAAATACATGGTGATGAGGGTAAACCAGGAGAAAACGAACATTGTTGTTGAGGAGGTTGTACCAAACGAACCGATCTGGGGACACGACAGAGATGTATTTAACGAGCTAACAGAAAAATTGCACTGCATTGACGATGCGCGTTATATGGTGTTTGACTTTTGCAGTGATTTACCGAGGGCATGCCTCGTCTTCCTTTACTGGTAAGTTCTGAAGGACCTCGCTTCATACAGAAGTCCACATAATAATAATAATAATAATAATGATGATGATGATGATGATGATGATGATGATGATAAATAAATAAATAAATAAATAAATAAATAAATAAATAAATAAATAAATAAATAAATAAATAAATAAACACGATTTTTTCCTTGAGTTGGATCTCGAAACTTTCGACGGAAGCAATTGCGGATTTACAATTTATAAGCATCCATTATGATATTCAGAATCAAGATGGCACCATAACTCTTAAAACTGAAAGAGGTTTTATTACTTGAGACACTTGAGGTATATAATTGAATTATAGGGAAAATTTTAAACTCCAGAAAAGAAACTGAAAATTGTCATTGAAGAATGAAAGGAAGCTTATAATGCAACAAAGTTGCACCCTCTATCTACTTTATGCGATAGTATCCCTGAGGAAATTAACTTCAAAATTGAGGCTAAGTTCAACTCTGGAGTGTACGTGGGGTAGTATTCCTTACAACTGTGAGGTTAGAGAATGCTCTGTGATTTTTTGTCCATTTATTTGATATGGGCATAACAGGTACTTTGGAGAATGTTTTGAAATGAAAATAATTTTGAGTAAAACTCAAGTTAGTGTCTTAGCTTTCACTTAAGTGACAGTTTGTCGTGAAAACAAATGTGTAAAAGGCTTTCCATTGGCTATCAATTTTAATCCTTAAAGCTGTTGAGTAGGACTACAGTTTTGCTTCAAACCAGGCATGCTGGTATTTGAATGAGTGAATGAACTTTATTTTGCTGTACCTCACATATACATACAGTAGAATGAAACGCATTGTCATGAGGAATTGGAATTTTTAAACCGTTATATGTTTAACGGCACTGACAAAACAACTATAGCAGTGATTAGCACTTTAAGGGTTGACTATCAAAGTACTACTTTCAAGACCAAGTCAACAGCTTTCATGAAAAAAGTGCGCCAAGGAAACTTGTTGATATTTTTCATTCCTTTTTTCTGTAGCATCCGGATTTAAATAGGGCATGCTGTAGTTAAATGAGAAGCCTTTGCATGAAGAAATTTAAGTTGCAAATGTTATAAGATTTCAGAAAAGTGTGAGTATTATTGTGGCAATATAACTCGTAGGGTTAAGCTTAGTTTTTCATGTTTTGATTATTATTCTTAACCAGATTAATCATGCGGTTATTCAACCATTTTTGCAATGTGGACGCACCATACGTGGCAACTGTCCGGGTGTATTTTAATATGATGCTATGATTGCAAATAATACTGATTGAACAGTCACAGAAAAGTTCACTTACG
This sequence comes from Hermodice carunculata, assembly GCA_964020975.1. Lineage (NCBI taxonomy): Eukaryota > Metazoa > Annelida > Polychaeta > Eunicida > Amphinomidae > Hermodice > Hermodice carunculata. The sequence continues at coordinate 78,866,443 of OZ026618.1, forward strand.
TCTGTTTTAAAGGAGTACATATGGTAAAATCCTTTCCCACTAAAAACGTACCAAAGCGCCCGGATGTGCAAAAATTGTCCATTTACACTTTTTTATGCAATTTGATTTGTTTTGTCGAATTGTTGCATGAAATCATATGCCCAATGCCTAGAGCTTTCCTCAAAGCCCCCCAAGGGAAGTTGTTGAGTCAATTACATATTGAGTTTAATCTTGCGGTACCACATTCAAGCAAAGAATTTATCAAAAATCCGTTTTTGTAAACTGGTGCAAAAGTTTGGAATAAGTGACCTCCGTAAATAAGGAGAGTCCACTGGGATATTAAAAAAGTAATAATAAATAGGAATATATTGCATGAAATATGTGCATATTTTAGGTCTTGCGCTTCTTTCATTTTTTTGATTACTGACACAGGTACGATATATTTTGACTTTTTCATTTTATTCATTGCTCTGGTAGATGCTGTATTCTTTAACTTCTTGACATATGTAAGTCCCTTAGAAAAACAGGACGCTGTCATGAAAGGGTCGCACATCAAGAAAAAAAATTCTTAATTCACCATAAAACAAAAAAGCAAGCAACCGACAGACAAACACACAGATTTAAAAATAGACATATACGCAGGCAAATAGATAGATGGATGGACGGATTGATAGATAGATAGATAGATAGATAGATAGATAGATAGATAGATAGATAGATAGATAGATAGATAGATAGATAGATAGATAGATAGATAGATAGATAGATAGATAGATAGATAGATACATAGATAGATTTTTAACTTTGGTCTACGGCTACAGCTATTATTATTATTATTATTATTATTATTATTATTATTATTATTATTATTATTATTATTATTATTATTATTATTAAAACCAGAGCACTTACTACTTTGCTTCAATGTAACATGGAATTTCATAAATTCTCAAGTTTAATTCTTTTTCAGAAAACCAGTGTTGTATATGATAAAGATGTTTCAAGCACAAGTTCAAAATTTTAATATGCACTGTAACAGAAACAGTTGTGTTTTGAGTGTCAGACTTGCACTGTATATGTATCATTATAAACTAGCTGTTTTCTATAGCTATCCACTTATATGACCACGTGTATTAAACAAGGGCACATATTTTGACAATATTCAAAATACATTTTACTCTCTAAACAGTTAAAGTTTGATCCATAGAGTAAATTTTGATCAAGCAAAAGTACACTTCATTGCACAAGTTTCAGATTGAAAGAAACGCCAATCACCGGTTTCTCGATCGAGACTAACGGTGCGGATTTTTGTGCAAATAAAAAATGCCATTATGATTATTGATGCACTCTTGGCAGCTTTTTCTGACGTTCCTTACCAGCTTCCTAATCAGCGTGTAAGATACATTGTCCCATGCCTCCACAAGGTGACGCCGCCGCATATCGCCAAATTCGTGGCCTAGCATTGTCCGGCGCAATATAGCTTGAAGTTGTCACCGATGGCAGCAACATATGTTACAACAGTTACATGAGGCTGCAGGATATCATTGAGGTATTGCCTGGCTGTCATTGTTCCATTATGGCGAAATCAGTCTTTCCATCCGTACTGCTACCGGCATACATCATTAGAGTGCGCCTCCAAAGGTAGCAGCAGGTTGAGCACAGCAGGCAGCATGTCTCGCTCCAGTTTGTCTCCATTCACGGGCTCCCCCGTCCTTTCTGTGGAGACCAAATCGGCCAGGACGTCTGTCCATTCTGCCTCACTAATTCGGATGTGTCCCCTTGCCCGCTGTAGTCTAGCATCCTTGAGGTCTGGGGTGACCTGCTTCTTTACCATACTCCTTGGTCTTAGGCCTGCCTCGCGGAGTCTGTTGTACATAAACTGTACCCAATGGCGCCTCTGGTGTGGTTGATTTGCATCTTTTTTGGATACCTGTACTTGCATTTGTTCTGCATCGTAGTACTGCATTGACAATTTATGTATCAGCCTTGTTTCCCAATTGCACACACCGGTTGGACGGCACTTGCGCCGCAGGTCATTTATGATCTTAAGGTTGACTCTGAATGCTTCTGCAACTTTTCCCCAGCTTCAATGCGGGGTATAGTTCTTGCCAAGCACACCTATGGCACATTGCCCTTCTTTTTATACCGTTTCCTAGCCTGATTCCTGTCTATATTGCCCAAATTAAATGCCGAAACAACAATAACGGTTTCACTGACGGATGGGGGGGGGGGGGGGGCTGCATGCGATGAAAACAAAAATGTAAAATAAATTAAAACATTGGAAGATAAAATCAAACAGGTTAACCGATTACCGCCACTTTCAAATTAAATTCACTGTCTGGAGGTATATCTAAACATCTATGATCTATAAACTGTGCATACTTTCATATATAATCGTTACATTTCAATATACATTCTGTGTTTGGGGTTTTTGGTATTAATATGCTATATATTACATCATAGGCTTGTTTTACGCAATATTGTAACTTATGCTTCTGATGTTGCCATTAAGGTTATGAATTTTGTCCATTTCATTTTGAAACCAGCGACAGATTTGTCAGATCGCTGATTCAGTGACGTATAATTATAATGCAGGAGGCCAGTCATTTCGCCCCTTAACATATCCTTATACCTATCCGTGTAGTTTCATTTGGCAAAACCTCATAGCTATCCTTCCCTTCATCTTATATTTCTAGTTTATGAAAGTATGACTTTTGGAATTGTCTAATTTTAATCTATCCGTTGTGGGCACATGTCAAAGAACTATTGTGCTGATCGCCAAATATAAACGTAGGGAAGTGCTTTGAAATGGCTTTCTTTTTTTACTGTGTGTTTTTATGAAATGCGCCCTATGAAAAAACAGGGAAAACAAGGTCCATGTCTCCAAAATACTATAAGACTTAACAGTGCCCCTTATTTTGTTGTTAGCTGCATAAGGTGTAAAATTATGAGACTGGAAAATTAAAATTTGCTAATTTACATATCCAAAACTTTAATTTCCAAAATTCATGGCTTATATCGCAATATGGACTGAATAGGGACAATTTGGAGGACGCTTTTTAGGTTCATGTTGTGGAAACAGAAGAGCATCATTTTTTTTTATTTTACTTAAAAATAAATAAATTTAAAATACATGTATTTCTATATGTAGGTCTTTTATGTTGGCATATTTAATCAATTACCACGACATTTCGTTGGTCTGTATGTGCACCAATTGACTAAACGAGACTATGCAACTTCAACACTATTTACTTTCATCAAGCCACACCATTTTTTTAGCAGCAAAAAAATAGATATGGGCCTTTACATTTGAATCGCGATACCTTAAGTTACTTAGGAGCTCAAATTTTGATTTTCAGAAGCCTAATAGGAGGAAAAACTACGTTATTAGATCTATGTAGTTCCTTTCTGGTTTGGATGTATCGGCTCTGCGTGGTCTGCTTTCAACACCGTATGTAATTTGATGCTGGAGGCAGTGCAAGGAATCATACGGACACAATAAACTTTTTTCAGGCTTAAAGCTGTTATTTGTATCCACTGGCATCTCAAGAAACACAGCTCGCCAACATGTAGACGTACACTGTATAGATTTGAATGCTTTGAACGCAAAAAAAAAGAAAAAGGAAAAAAAAGGAGAAGAAAGAAAGAAAGAAAGAAAGAAAGAAAAAAAGAAAGAAAGAAAGAAAGAAAGAAAGAAAGAAAGAAAGAAAGAAAGAAAGAAAGAAAGAAAGAAAAATAGTGTGATGAACCAACTTGAACGAAATAACTGCAGTCATTATATATTGTCGCAGTCACATTAAATGTGGTCACCGTAATGAGTGGGAGCAGACTAGGGCCAACAGAAATTTGAAGCACTTGCCCTGCCATCCTGTTAAAAGTTTGGAACTTGTCTAACCTGAATGCTATACCCTGAAAGGAAATATGAGGGCTAACGGGAAAGCCCAGTTTAGTGAATTTGATGTTGCTCAGATATTGAATTGTCCATGCGAAAATCGTCTCAAATGCCAGGCAAACGCGTCTGAAAGTACCAATTTTTCAAAAATTTACCGGCTAGCCCCCCCCCTCCCGCCCCCTTTTTAGAAAGTATGGATCCGCCCCTGACGGTTTGGACAGGAACAGGAAAGGACTGATGTCATTCCTGAGAAGTACATTGTTAATTGGTTCACATCGAGGCCACGTGGCGTGGCGCACGAGGTCTAAACCAGCTGATGTTACACATCATCAGCTTAGACCACAATGCAACCCATCTTTTTAATATCAGGTAGCATTCCTGACAAAACTTTGAAGATGCGTATATTTATATAGGTGGACAGCAATTAAATACGGGTAGTTCATAAAACACAGCCAGAGGGCTGTCTTTTCTGTAGAGCGTAGCACGTACACACACACACACACACACACACACACACACACACACACACACACACACACACAAATCATCTGCTTGCTATTCTTTCACGTGACCTTGTAAATGACATCACGATACATCGATACCCCAACCAATATCTGAACAATGATATGCACAATGATCGCATCTGTGTATTTGGGAAAGTAAGGAAACCAAATTGTGTGTTTTCCGCTCAATTGAAAACTGTGGCACTGTTTAGGGTGATATATTACCTACCTTGTGTTAAAATTTGGACAACCCCCCCCATTCCCGCCCATCTGAGTTGCAAAGTACGGAAGGGGATAGCTGAAGGTCCTGTTTGAGATGCCATATAGATAGATGGTGGGTGAATATCGCGATATTATATATATATATATATATATATATATATATATATATATATATATATATATATATATATATATATATATATATATATACATATACGAGGGTTGGCTGAAACGTTCTAAGCCTAAGTAGGATATCTCAACCGGATTGAAACAAACTTTTGCCACCAATAGGTAAAATAATTTAATGAATCAAAGACATAAGAACTGCAACTGTAGAGTGATTAGTGTCTTTGTACCAGACCATCTTGTGAAACAACCCATTGAAATCACCAGAAATGGACAAAACTGGCTATAGGGTAGTCATCAAGTACCGAGAACTCAAAGGGCTAACTCCAACACACTTACATGCCGACATGGTCTCCACTTTTTTTAGGGTGGCTAAAGAAAATTTCTTCTTGTCCAGCACCCAGGCCTTGCAGCATTGCTGGCAAAAGTGTGTGAGCTTGGAAGGGGACTGTGTAGAGAAATAAATGAAAACCATCGACTTTGCATGGGTCTTTCGCACCTGGGCTCAGAACTTTTCAGCCAGCCCTCGTATATATGTGTGTGAGTGTATATAATTATGTGTACAAATATATATATATATATATATATATATATATATATATGTATATATATATATATATATATATATATATATATATATATATATATATACCAATTTATATGTGCAATATGACAAGGTGTTCTTATATATATATATACACCAATTTATATGTGCAATATGACAAGGTGTTCTTATATATATATACACCAATTTATATGTGCAATATGACAAGGTGTTCTTATATATACACCAATTTATATGTGCAATATGACAATGTGTTCTTAAGGTAAAGTACGTGTAAATACAAGCCAGTGGTCTTCTGCCAAATGTATTTTGATGAAAACATCCAACGTAGTTGTTAACCTGCAACAGGAATAAACAAAGCATAAATGAGCGAATCACTTAGTCAGATAAGATATGACTGAATGAATAAATTATATCCAGTGTCATATTGTGTCTGCATTGATTAGCGATGTGAATAATTTTTAATATGCCATTATGTGGATAAAGATAAGTTGAACTTATGGTAACAACCCATGTTTGAGAAAGCACTCGACCGTGTATTGCATGCAGTGACAATGTGTTGGTATCATTATGTGCCTCAGGAATCACATTAACTGAACAGTGTGTTGTCAACCATTTGTCGATCAGAGCTGAGAACTAATCAAACATACTAGTACATTTTGAAGTTTTCTAATAGCTGACAGGAGGAAGGGCAGTAAAATGTGTTTTCTGCTATAATTTTTCCAATTTGTTCCAAAGGGAATCATCAATACAGTTAATGGAAAATCAATACAGTAAATGAAAATATGATGAAATGTTGCTCTACTGGGTAAAGATACAACACAGTGTGGTCTTAGACTGTTAAAGTTCAATATTGACTTCAGCCAGCTAGTCCGGCTTTATTCCTGACGATTCCACATCCAATCAGCTATTTATTATTTACCATGAATTGTGACTCGCTTTAGACCAACAAAACGAGGTGCTCCTCCCACCTTCATATATAAGCATGGGGTGCAGTAAGGTCAGGCATATTGACAGAAATGGAATTCACTATAATTTACTTTGCTGGTTTCCCAGCTACCTCAATTACCGTTAACAGCGTGTTAGAAACAATGGTCAGCGTTCTGGTTGGGTGATTATAACATGATGATGATGATGACGACGGCGACTACGACGCTGGTAATAATAATAATTTCCATAGGTTGATATATGCTCTTGGCTACAATATGAACTTTAGGATTTACAGGCGCATTTAATTAAATCGATCCCAGGTTGATCTAGTATTTCATTTTTTGATCCAAAATTAAACTCTGGATTAAATAAAGAACGTTTTATTAAAATGGAAACTTTAGTTCCAAAGTTCATACTACAGCGGAAAACATAGTTTAATTCGTCCTGCAAGTTTAGATCAAGCATTAATTCAGCGATGCAGCAGTTCAAGTCCCAAAATCGCGTTGACTTTCATTTTAGGATTAAATTCAGGATCAGATGAAACTCTTTGTAAATCCGGCCCCTGAAGACTATTCTTTGACTGAAGTCAAGGTCCGGCTAAATGTATGACAACTTACTGCACAATGGTACTTGCAAAATGCTGCATTTTAGGCAAGAGAGTCATTTTTTCAGTAATTATTTACTGGTATGTGTCAACAGATTGCTTTCTTAATGGATACTACAGCCAGTTTATGAGATTAATTTACCCTAAACTTAAAGCAGTGAAGGTCTGCTTACTGTGAGCTTTATTAGTTTTTACCCTTCCTGCTCAAATCACCCAAAAGATCGTGGAAGTAAATCGCGTCTGCCTTACCTTTTTTATTGTATTTCATGTTAATATATAGAGCTTTGCCCTGATTCCCAACTGTTTTTTTTTCAACAAAATATGTTTAAACCAATACAATTTTTGCAGACAAATGTAGATTAGACATGTCTGAATGAGCGCCCTGGTGAAGATTGTTCCCTGACGCGGGTTGGGTGCAAAAGAAAAAATATTGACTCGCTATTATTCTGACCAGAAAATGGACTTTCCTTCTCTTTGACCAGTTCCTTAGTTACATATAGTATCGTCATCGAATGTGCATTAAATGGACAAATTAAATTAATAATGCATGGCACACCCTGACAGTCAAGATTGCATTAAGACCGAAGGCCCGTAAGGTCCGAGATCATCTGAGAATCTGCCGATACAATCTCATCTGGCAAGCTCAGTCATGTTTTAAAACATTTCAGAGACAGGTTACATCTGGCAATGCCATATCAAAATTCAAAAGATGTCTTTAAATTTCGATGAACACAACTTTTCCGAAGTGATGTACTATCAAGTTAATCGTGCATCATCTGTTCAATATAGTCTGTAAAAAGTCAGCCCCTCTTAACAAATCTAACTATCTCCCTATAAGTATCATGTCTAGCCTCTATAAACTCTAACATTTTTAAGGTATCTTAAATGATCAAATGACAAATATTTTCAATGATAAATTAAAATCTTTGTTATGTGCTTTTTGCAAAGTATACTACTGCCAAAGTATGTTAATAAACATGATAGAAGATTTGAAACTAGCTCTTGACCATCATGGAATTATAGTGGTGATCCTAATGGACCTGTCCAAGGACTGCCTTCCCCATGACCTCTTGGTAAAAAATTTGAATCTTCTGAAATGTCGAAAAATGCTTGTGACCTCATTGGCAGCTATTTATCTGGAAGACAACAAAGAGTTAAGTATGAGGGAACTTTCAGCGAGTGGAAAAATATCTTAACAGGCATGTCCCAAGGTTGCATTCTTGGACCTTTGCTTTTCAATATTTTTTGTATATATATCATTTCCCACTTCTCAGACGTCATGGTCGAGTAATAGTGCCTCGGCGCTAATGTTTCAATATTGTACTATGTCTGACTTGAAATAAAGATCATTATAATATAACAACGATGCAGAGGCTGTTTTGAATGACAAAGAATAGCCACAGACGTCGCTCTTACATCTGACTGGCTTTATACCCTACCTGTCTTTAAAAAAAAACTTAGAACGCTACCGTCTCATTGTTGCAGATTAAGTTCTGCCTTTTATTTTGCCTCGAAAGAAATGTACATCATGGCAATCCTTGAGATACGTGGGAGACGGGAATTTGAAACTCAACTTTGGTCAACAGGGCTTTTTTAATTACGTTTAATTGTATGTCTAGATCTCTACCCTAATTTTCTAGAATCACAAGGCTTTCAACGAAAGAGTATTCTGTGCAAGGTTTCAGAACATGACACTTTACGCATGGGTAGCGATCATTCTAGCTTGTTTAAGTAAGATATTGTACTTCATGGGACATGTGTCGAGAATGGCATTTGTTTCCAATGGTGCCCAGAGAAACCTTTCCGAGCGGTCAGGAAGGAAAAAAAAACATCGAAACGCGATTTATCTACTGCAACGGAACCCTGCTTTTTTTCCTCGTGAACTCTCATGTTTTTATCTCATATGGTGTGCGATACATAGCAAATAGTAGCAGTGTAAACCTGCTGACACGCCACGGTGAATAAATGTTAGATCCATGTTTTTCATTGCCCATTATGTTTAATCAACGTTGGGTCAACGTCAGTTACTTGACCCTCCTTGGACCCAACGTAAGGCGCTTACAGGGGCATGCAGTAAAACGTTCTGGCAGATTAAAATAAACAGGATAGTTTGCTGTTCACGATAAGTTGCCAAGGCCGGCAGAAATGACGCCGACTTTAACTTGATGTGACTTGATGCAAGGAAGAAACAACAAATACAGAGATGCCAACTGTCCTTCATCATCAGGGGGGCAGTCCCTGAAAAAAGCTGAAATTTTGAGCAATTTACGTTGTGTGTTCCACACTGAACCTGTGTATTTTCTTGTATTTTTTTTTTGTTAAATATGCTCTGTCTCTGATGATATCAATCAAATGTCCTTGAAATGGCGTTTTGAGTTTTGGGATTACTGCAAATACCTCCGGACACCTTATGCCGCTGCAAAGGACTGCATGAAGGTACATCAATAACCCAGGCAGGAAAGCATAACTTACTGATTTTATGCCACCAACTGAAGATAAATAACTTAACTTAAGGAACTTTGGATTGGCGCTGCTTTATATCGTGCCGTTGGCACGCAAAGAAACATAGGAGATCACCTGGCCTTGACCCGGGATAACTCATCTCAGTCTACAAGAAATAAAATTCAGGAATTGCGCCCAGCAGATGAGTGAGTATATGTTCATGCCGCGATAGTGCGTCAATGTATCTTAAAAATATAAAAGTTGACAAAAATTTAATCCCTTTTTAAAATTTGTCAGTTTTGCGCTGATACAAAAAAAAACCAACAAAAAAAACAAAATAAAACTTACGCAGAAGACTTGCAAAAACAAAACAAAAAACCGAAACAAAACAAAACCAGCACCCCTTCCCCTCCACCCTCACCCCCCCCCCCCAAATAACAAACAAAACAAAAATGAAATAAAATACCCCCCTCCCCCCCGAAAAAAAATTGGAACCTTTGAAATATGTGTTAACGGTGATGAAGAATCACAGACGAATACTACTATTAAGCTAACTTGATCAACCAAAGATGAGAAGACGAGTGTATCAGGTAGAATTATCATCTTGTATCCTCACTGTTCCATTTAATATTACAGGTGCCCGGACAGACTGACAATAAAGCAGAAGATGGTGTATGCAGCCAGCCTTGAAGTCCTAAAAGCCCACTTTGTAGGAATCACACTTCATGTGCAGGTTAATGATCCCGACGATTTGGATTATTGCAGCATACACAAGAATGTATGGAAAAAAGTTAAACTATAACACACACCTCAACGTCGAGTGGATAAGACAGTTTTTTGACTTCATGAAATGCTTGTTGCAAAAATACAAACGGAAGTGATCCATAGGTACTTCCGCTGATACACGTGATTGGCTCATTGTAATCTATTGCGCATGGGTGGGTGATTTTGGTGGAAATCCTGAAGGGGTGTAACACTGAATTGTGAGAGACCAGCGCAAGCTGAAATATCTGGACGTAGGGCTGCGGATGGTCCTTCATCCTGCTGTTCCTGCTGTACTTCCATCTGTTACAACCTTACATTGTATTGCCTACACATACAAATGGATTACGATGCTCTTTAACTCAAAGGTATCATGCACCATTGGCAAAAATAAAAGTTTTCACACATCTTCAGTTATGTTTTTCTTTTTAATGTTTATTTTTGTGTAAAATTGCACAAAATACATTTAGGTTTACTTGCCAATTCAGAGAGTCTATGTGATGAAAATCGAATAGCTCTGGCAAAATATATGCTAGACTGACATTGATGGTAGATCTATAGCCCAGATATAGAAAGCGTAGCCCTCTTTATCCTAGAGTGTAGGTGCGAATGCATGTTGTCTCCGTCATAAGCCATTAATTCTCAAGCGAGTCGCTGTCGTGAATTGTGTCTTTCCATAATTATTTATTTATTTATTTATTTATTTATTTATTTATTTATTTATTTATTTATTTATTTATTTATTTATTTATTTATTTTTTTTATTTATTTATTTATTTATTTATTTACTTACTTACTTATTTGTATGTTGTTACTGGGTGGCCGATTCAGTTAAAACTGTTCTTCCATCGGGCCGAGGTTACAATAAACAATATTTCCAAACGTAGTATAGCCCAATACAATACAGTATAATATAATACAATTTATATATACAATAAAAGAAATAAACAGAACAGATATAAAAGTACATGTTCAAATACAGATACCAAGACACATGGCTCAAAACATGAACATGTATGACTTTCGTTCTTATGCCTAGGAAATGTATTTCGTTTTAAAGTCTGAATAGCCATCGGCTTGTATAGTGGATTCGGGAAGGCTATTCCAAATAAGCGGTCCTTTGTAACCAAGGAGAGAACTGTATTTCTCTTAATAAATTTGGTTTGAAGGTAATTTGGAGCCATTTCGGGTAGGGATTTGTACAATAAAGTTGAAATATGAAATTGGCGGAGTTCAGCTAATTTGGTCCAGCCTAAGTTTTGAATAAGTAAAGTTGCACTGTGCGTAAAATCGAAGTCACCAGTGATAAATCTTAGCCGCTCTATTTTCCTAATATCTTTATTCTTTTAGATACATATGTAAAACCATAAAATTTCAGACTGTTCATATTCTGCGAATTTCGAATGTATACCAATAAATCTTTATGAATTTGACAAAATTGAATCTTGAGTTTGACACCTAGGGCCTCGCGAAAAAAAAATCATATTCTCCAATGTTATACCTTTTTAAAGACTTTGGTAATGACGAATATTTTGATCCAACCGAACTCAAAACTCGGAAATATTTGGTCAGGCACGGTTACCTGGAACATTTTTGCTAATTTTTTTCAAATTGCCTTTTCCTTTTCGCAACATAGCATTAAATGCAAAATGAAGCCTGTCAGATTTCTGAGAAACACACACATGAACTAAATGAAGCTTCAGTAAGCAGAGAAAACTATTCTTTGGTATCTGTAGGAGCGTTTTAAGTTGTCAAACAAAAAAGTCCTCTAGATATGTTTCCATATATGGCTGGGAATTTTTCATCATTTATAGGGACGTTTGTCATCTTTCTTCGATCATAATGAATCCACATTTAGATTTTCCTGTTGTAAGCCTATTGAATATTAAAAGGAAAGTAGTTTGCGTTGAGTATTTTTATAACAACCAGCAGAGAGGCTCGGGAAGTCCATGATGTTCCGCAGATTGTGGTCTTCTAGCCTTCGTGCATGCTACGTGAAAATTCCATTCAGGGTCAATTATTCCATGCTGGTGACGACCCCTTGAAACGAAATTTGTTATTTCGTGTGTCATATTTAATTTCCGGCGAGATCCTCATATTGTGGACAAACAGTTACATTAATAAGGCAGATAATGATCAGAATGTGTTTGAACACATTTTAAGGTGGTTTGTGCGGCTATCTTTACGATGCAATGAGAACCGGCATGGACCTGCGTAGGGTAAGAGTCCTGCTCCATGCTTGTATCTTTCTTCTTCTAAATTAAATATTAGCATGCTGCCCCGAACGTCTTTAAGTCTTTCACTGCAAACTGGGACTAGAGTCAAAGTACTGAAAATAAACTTCTTTGAATCATCAAAAGGATGCCATATTAACATTCTTTGTAAAAGACCTCACATTCAACTACCAGCAGGTCTTAAGTCCCATATAACATAATATGATATAGTACAGGTCGGCAACCTGCCACGAGTGGCTGGCGGTGCATTGCCTCAGAGTGCGTCGAGAAAAGCTGTTGACTCAGTCCAAAACTTGGCATTGAGAGAGTGAAATTCCTTTAATGGAACTGCGAACGGTATGAAGTGTAACATAATGTCTTCGCTGGTCAAATAATGCAAATCAGCACTGGTGTTAGAAAGCAGCGTAAAATGCTACTTCTTGCAAGCTATTGCTCAATGGTTTCATTGGTCGGGATTATGGAATATTAAGGCAAATTTCAAAATATTTGTTTTTCGAATGACTGCAGTCATAGCCTGATGCGAAGAGCCTTTAAACAATTTTTTAAATGTGCTTTTTGCTTCCTTTGCGTGGTTTTTGCTTTGTATTGTTGTTTTTGTTATTGTTGTTTTTTGTAATTTTTGCTATTATTATTATTACTATTATTATTTCAATTACCCGATAACAAGATTAATTGGTACCAGCCACATCCTACTGTGCATGCATTCAGTCAAGGGGTATGCAAGGATACAACTGTGAGGAGTTTTCATGCTACTACTGCCCTCTTGTGGTCACTACAAATAGAGAGACAAAACACAAACAAATGTTCCAGTCGCACACAAGTCTCTCTGTAAACATAGCAGCAAGGTCAACTGTACGATGGAACAACTGCATATAGCAGAACAGAACAATACGCACAGGTAACTTATCTTGCAATGGGCATTTTGAAATAACACAGGTCAGCAACGTCTAGTCCTCCACTTTCTTTCTGACAAAATGCCTGGTAAAAGTATAATAATTTACTGGCCGCACGTAACGATTATGGGTCACTTTATCAAATTGCACACACATAGGTAAAGTCAGAAAGACAGCCAGACAGATCCACAGATAGATAGACAAACAGACAGACAAATAGATAGATAGATAGACAGGCAGACAGACAGAGAGACAGACAGATATATATATATATATATATATATATATATATATATATATATATATATATATATAGATAGATAGATAGATAGATAGATAGATAGATAGATAGATAGATAGAGAGATAGATAGATAGATAGATAGATAGATAGATAGATAGATAGATAGATAGATAGATAGATAGATAGATAGATAGATAGATAGATAGATAGATAGATAGATAGATAGATAATCACAATAAAAATTAATTGTCATTTTGCTACCCTCTATTTATAATTCAGGAATTTTGGAACTTACCGTCAAATTTGGACATTCGGTTTATAAACACAGCAACTGGTAACGTAAAGTTATTATCATCATCATCATCATCATCATCATCATCATCATCATCATCATCATCATCATCATCATGATTGTTATTATTATCTGTAGTTGACACCAGAACACTCTTTAATTTTTCTGTGAATGTGACAAGATATATCATAAATTCTCTAGTTAAAAATTATACCAGTAAGATTTTATAGTATATAAAAATGTTCGCACGGGACCAAGGCAGTACATACATATGGTGAGGCCCTCTATAGGGTGTCATAAGTACTACAGTTAGATAAAACATACAAAGAAGAAAATCCGAACTTAGTTTATGAGCTGTCCACTGAAAAAAAATAAACAAATGTTTATCAGTTCGTGGTTGCAAAATGTGCTGGTTTACTGACAGCTTGCGTCCACCGTCATTTGTCGCAGTGCGTGAGTGCGTTGGTGATGCGGCCCAAGGCATGCCAGAGCTGCCAGGTCCAGCTTGAAGAGTACACTGGTGCTCCCTCATCAGGCACTTTTGAAACTACCAGAAACAGCACCTCGAAAACATTTACAAGTGCAGCACGTTTCGAAATTCAGTCATATGACACAATACTATTGCTATTAATTCGTACTGCAATAAATTTGATACTGCACTATAAATTACTATTACCATTCATACTTAATAAATAACGCATTGTTACAGAGCAAAGGAATGGTCACGGATCTATTTCCAATGTAGGCTGCGGGATATTTTTTCCGTTTTCTGAGGCCATATGGCAGAATTTTGCCGTTGCCCCACCTTCTGCTGTCGTTAGGAAAGTGAATTTTTCTTGCTCATTCAGGTTTCGGAAATTTTTATATAAAATACTTCGCTTATTAAAGTTGACCTTTCTTCCCTATATCTCCCATATTAACATAGGGAATGACATCTATTCAACCTCCTTAGTCAGTGCACAGCCGCCCTTCCAATGGAATTTTTGGTCTGGCATATCTTCCAGTTTCAAGCAGTAAATTATGGCTACTCCTCTGCAGTTTGGTAAATGCACAACGGTTAGACCCAATTTTGATTTCGTTTAGGGAGTTTTCATATCACAAATTAGGCTTAAACTGTGCGTAGGTTCTAAGTTTATTCATTCTGTTACTTCTTGTAACAAGCTCTACGTATATGTATGTATATATATATATATATATATATATATATATATATATATATATATATATATATATATATATATATATATATATATATTAAATATACATATGTCTGTATTTTCTCTTGAGAAGATATCTGCGTAGAGGTAATGAGGCGTTCATGTTTTGAAATTGTCTGCCACTATGTGATGTCACCAGTTATTTCGCATTCCACAGTCGCTTGACCTAATAGGGAGTCAATGTTCGTTGCATTTAAATACTTTCAGTAGAACATTAATTGTAATGGACAATATTCCCAACTCGCCATATACCGCAGCAGAGGCAGTATGTTTATAAACACCTGGGGTATAGCGAGCGGAACAGAGATCTATTTTATCAGGTAGTGAGTCATTAAACTTTTTTTTCAGCATTTTTTTGCTCAGTTTGGGCACAGAGAGTGACCCCCCCCAAAAAAAAAGTCTGAAATATACAAAGTGATACGTACTATTAAAGAATCGAAAAGGCGCATGGCAACTAAAGAAATATATGGTAGGCATCAATTAATTTTTCTCAATTTAGAGCAGGTTTTCATTGCATTTTCTTTAAGGTCCGTGTTGGTCATGTTGAAAGATCCCGAGTTGCTGAAAATGATGTTTGGGTATCTATACGATTTGGCACATTCAGTTCGGCTATTACCTATGAGAAAGTGGTCTCTCTGTAATTTACCGGTTTCATTAAAAATGATTACCTTTGTTTTATTCAAATTGATTTCAAGCCTCCTTGTTTTGCTGTAACTTTACCGATTATTGAGACATGTCTGTAGTCCTGCTTTGAAGCTAGATAACAGAACAATGTCATCTGCATATACGAAACGCTGGATAGTTTCAGATTCCAGGTTCACCGCATGTCGGTGGTCATTACCAGTTGATTCTGAGAAATCGTTGATACACAGAGAGAGCAGGGAAGAACTCAACACCTTGCCTTGTCGCACTCCCTTGGAAACTTTAAAAGGTGGAGTTATCCCCATTTTGGTTTACACACAACTGCTTCATTTCTGATATATGCTTTTGATTGTGTCATAAAAATGGCCACAAATGCCTGAGTATAATTTTTTGTAAAGTAGTCCATCCGAACAAACTTTGTCAAATGCATTTCTTAAGTCCAGACAGCTGGCAAATAATTTACCATTCTTTTTCTTGCATTTATCAATGACGCTTTGGGTACGAACACGTGATCACTGACACTAGATTTTTTCTGGAAAGCAATTTGTTCCTCGGGTCCAATTTGTTTCTGGTAGTGAAATTTGTCAGGCTCTCATTTAATATCATGGTGAATTCTTTGGCCATGATGCTACACAAGGACATTCCTCTATAATTTTCTGGTTTACTGCAGTCTCCACTTGTCGAAAGTGTGGAGATCAGCCCCCCCCCCCACCACCACCGTTTGGGGTTGGCACCAGCAGAGGAAATTTTGTTAAATAACAGTGTCAGAGGTTTACAGAGAGAAATCGCCCCTGTTTCTAGCATCTTATTTACTATGCCGTCTGTACCGCTAGCTTACCAGTTTTCAGTGTTTTTAAGACTTTCAAAATTTCAGATTCTGTCATCCCACAATCGATCTCATAAAAAATCTTTTGTTCCTCTAGTAAGGAGATTTGAGACAAATTGATTTTTTCCAAAAGCGGGTCAGAGTATTGTGATTTAGCAAACAGCTCCTTAAAATATACAAACTATTCGCTGGGGCAAAAGTTGATTCAGGTTTAGCTTGATTTGCCTTACAAGTTTTCAATTCATCAACCAATTTCCAGAATCTATTATGATCTTTACTATGTAATTTCTCAATATTCTTCAAAATTTGATTTTTATGGTCCCGCTTTTTTTGGTCTCATCAGGTCCTTATAACTTTTTTTGGTCGAGAATATTTGCTCACGGATGCCTCTGCCAAAAGGCCGATCTTGCAATGCTTTAACCAGCGTTTTCACCTCATTTTAAACACATGGTAGATCCAACCATTATTGTTTCCGAACCGTTTTGTGTCCTTGTTTCGTTTTCCCAGTGATTGGTCTGTCATATTATGAAATATCTGAGTTATCACATCCAACCTTGTTTCTGTGTTATAATATTGGGCCTGCCCTTTGCCGCATATATCATCGAGTCTATTTTGAATATTTGAATAGCATAGAGTTTTTAGAAACTGTTCTCCAGATTCTTTATCCGATTTATATTATTTTTTCATGTGGAAACCTTGATCTTTTGTAATTCAGGCTCTTTTGACACATCAGCTGGGATAGAAAAAGAAGTATGACTGTGATCAGAACAAGTTTCAGACCGTCCATGTATATAAAATAACTGATAAATGCTAGAAGAGTGTGGTGTAGAATTCCATAGTCAACAGTACTTGATCCATTTTGCTGGTGGCACGTCATTTTGCCGAGGCTGTTCCCTAAAGATCTCCTATTTAGGATTCTCATTCCACGGGACTTCTATAGTTCAGAAGATCAGTGGTCTATGAAAAGCATTTTGCTTAGCGCAATTTTAAAATTTAATTTTTGTTGTGCAGGAAAAAAGACATATCCGGTAGCTATCTTTGGAGTGTTGGGCATGTTTCATCATGATATGAAACAACCACACAGACGGGTTTTTTTTGTATCCTCTTTTTTTTCTTTAGAGCAGAACACGTACTTGACTTGCCTGCGAAGCAGATTCTATTTTTTTTATGTTCTGATGTTTGTGTACTTCAATGGGGGTACAAGGCCTGATTTGCAAACAAAACACGTACAAACAGAAGCTTATATTTTTGGCATTCTGCCACGTGACATCATTCGTCATAACACAAAACCTTGGATATTGCAACCTATATCTTTATCATGACATGGAAAATAATCTTATCTTTGTATTTAACGTTGCATGTCTGTTTTGATCATTTGCATATAACTATTCAAAGGAGCCAAGACGAACTTTTGCTTCGTGTATTTTGATTAAAACATTCATCATAGCTGTTAATCTGGTACGCGTATACACACAAGCATACATCAGCTGGTCATTTAGTTGCAGGGAAGATGACTGAGCTGATCATTTACGTCCATTACAATATTATGTTTGCATTTATTAGCGATGTGAAATATCTTCATCATGCATGTATGAAGATAAAATAAGATTAAGTAATGGTAACAATCTATGTTTAAGAAGGCACTCGACTATATGTCATATGACTAACTAGTCCTTTGTACCAGGTGCCGCAGGAAATCCGTCATCGGGATGACAGGTGTTCTCAACCACTTTTCGATCAGAGCTGAAAATATACATTACATTTGTGAATTCCGCTAATAACATATAATGAGCTGGGAAGAGGACAGTTGAATGAGTACGTTTTTCTTTTTTTGCTTTTGTTTTTAATTTCTCCCAAGCTGAAATATAACTATTGAATGAAATTAATGAAATTTTGTTCTATTCAATAAAACGCTGGACAGTGTGGTCGCAGACGATTAAATTTAACATTGATTTACGCGAACCCGATCCGCCTTAATCCCTGGCTTTTCCGCCATTAATCATTTATTTTTCATTTACCATGACTTATGTCTTTCGTTTAGACCACTAAGAGAGGTACGTGTTTCACTCTTAGATATTTAAGCAAGGCGTTCGATAAGGTCCGGGGTGTAATTTTTTACTTTTAACTTGGGACCACCGGAATTTGCGCCAATTTACCTTGCTGTTTAGTGCTTGCCCAGCTACCTCGGGGCCCGCCAATAATGTGTTGTAATCATGGGTAAGTGTTCCAATTAGGGAACACTCCAAGTTGTGTCCCCCAAAGGGTCCGTCATATGGCCATTTCTGTTTTGTAACAATGTTGTTGACCCGATTCGATATGATATTAATGTGTTTGCTGATGATACATCACTCCTTTGATCAGTTGGTAATCATGTCACGGCTTGCGGTGCCTTAAAATAATTTTCCTGTATTGATGAATGAGCAAACAACTGGTCCATTACCTTCAAAACCATGGAAACAAAGAGTATGATAATTTCCATGCGAGACTATTCACCCGTGCATTCTCCACTTAAATTCCAAGATCCCCTTTTGCAGGAAATCAATAACCACAAACACTTTGGCATCATAATTCGTACATATTTGTGGAGGCCCGACCATATCATCGACAATGTTGCTAAAAGTGGGGAAAAAATGGTCAATATGAAAGGTTTGCGATATCGTCTTGACCACCAAACTCTACAAATTATTTTTGTCTCTTTTATTCGACTTATTTTACCATATAAGTAGTCTCGGGTGGCTGAACTGTTACAGATGCAAAAAAAACTTGAATTAGTTCAGCTGACCACTGCAGTCACTCTTGTCCTAAGTCCTATGCTAGAACTTTATGACAAATTTGGATGACAGACATTGTCATACGGTAGAGAAATATACAAAATTACCTTTGTCATTAATCTGTCAACCACTTCCCTTCCCCCCCCCCCCCCTCCCGAGTTGCTTGCCTGCCTGTGCGCCTGATCACCCAAGCGCAAACTGCGCGGGTCATCAGGCGCGCAGCCAGGCAAACAACAAGCGGGATTCGGTTCAGATAGATTAAAGACGAAGTTTATTTTGTATTTATCCCCTATGGTCCGTTATTAAAAGAATAAAAAAAAAGAAAAAATTAGATCATTTGTACCATTTTATTTCACTAAATTGCTTCGGACTATGCTGCAGTCATGCCGCACGTATGAATATGAAGTTTAAAAAGCAAAGAAAAGCGGTCAACCATAGGCCTAACGGCGGATTTTTTATTTATTTTTTTAAATTTTTGAACGGCCGTCGCTTCAGCCCTCAATCTCGACGAAAAGTCTTTTTTATATCATTTTTATGTGGAAATAATCTCGTGATGAGGAGAATTGGATGGTAACGTTGCTTTGAAATGTTGTACCAACAAACATTCCAAAGTATGCAACCGTGGAGCTCCACTGACAGAGCCGTCAGACTAGCCCCATCACTGACGACAGCATTGCGAGCATTGCCCGAAGGCATGGGGCGATGGCTACCTGCCAAATCACCTAGGCCAAAACGACGAAAACAGATTTTTGGGAGTGTTTTGGACAGATGCTAGAGGTCTCTGAAAAGAAAATATTTCCCTGGAGAATGCTGCACATAGCGTGTTGATTTTTGCTTGATGTTGCATAGTTGTTGACGGACTGCACATTTTTGTGCCTACTCAGCTATTGAATGATGGTTGGCGGGACACCCTTTGAATTTTCAGTGCTGATGAAAAAATTAGTTCACCTTTTACCCATAGTCATACCAAATATGGAATTGATTCCTCTCATATTTGGAAGCCATATCTGTATTTTTACAAATACGGTAAACAGTAGCCCCACCCATCCGATATGGTCAACAATATCACCTAGGCCATATCCCATGGGGATTTCAATGTGACATGGCACAAAGTAGGGGATAAAATACTAAATTGAACCCCATGTAAAGATTGCAAAATAGTGCCAAAATACCTGCAGTCTCTATTTCTAAATATTGTCCGCCCTGAAACGTTTTCAAGTGTCGACCCTTTCGACATATTTACTTTTTTCCCGGCGGTCCGAGATTACATTATTCTCTCTTCTTCTTGTACTCAAAAGGGTATTGTTTGAAGTGACTTCAGCATCCCAGTCCCAGTGAGGAATTTTTATAAGCTTGAAACATTGACTGGGCTCCAGCCCGGGGTTTGAGGGGAAATCCAAAGTGAAGTATGTCTTGAATGTATCCCTAAGTGTTTGTTTGTCCTAATTTATCTGATAAGGCGAGTAATTAACCCCGGGTTTTTTGCCTGTACTTCTATTTTATCTTGGAAGAGAAAGTAGTTTTCTTTGTTGTCATTATGGACGGGGGGGGGGGCGGGACTTTTTTTTAATCAATCAGTGTTTACAATTACTACTGATATGAGATGACAGGTTCACAAAAGGAACCTTCACTTGCTGGACAGTACTTCAAGGTAGCTGTTTTTGAGCAATGGTAGATAAGAATGCTACTGCAGCTTAAATGAGTGGCAGAAAGCATACTGTTTTAAAGCTGTCTTGAAGTATGCTCCTCGATCCGTTCCTGTTCCACTCTTAAAGTTCTCTTGCTATTTTTTGCATGGCCGGTCAACTTTCAACCCTGACCGCTCGTACGGCATATGTATGTGATATAATGTTCTTTTTATTTCCTGTTACCAAAGCTGCAGGAGGAATTAATATAGGTCATGTTCTTTCCCTTAATGTTGTAACTTATACGATGTGAACAAATTGGTGTCAATAATTATTAACTATGATTTAACCAAAAATGCAGGAATTCATTGTATTGACAAGCTTCAAAAGCACAGTCATACCATCATTGAACATTAAAAATAATAATAAACGATTAATAGTAATAAATAATAATAATGATTACAACAACAACAACAACAATAATAATAATAATAATAATAATAATAATAATAATAATAATAATAATAATAATAATAATAATAATAATTCAGTGAGGTCGTAAACACATTGTTACCACCCTTGCTTCCGCTTTCCTATTGGTCAGTTTTCATTTCTACTGCCTCGACTCAAAACAAGGTCCGGCTAAAAGTACAGAAGATATCTGAAAAATTGTGACACACTGCAGTTTGGAAGAATCAGAACCTCATAGGTCCCGCCTTCCGACAGGCCTGCTTGTGTTTGCAGTGTCTGTCGCGCTGTAGGGTCTGTGCAAAATGTCCGTACTTCGAACGTCAGTGCAAATCACAATTCACAGACGTAAGATGTCAAAAAATGTGTATGAATGTTTGCAAACAGGTGATGCAATAAGACTCATGTAACACAGCTAGACATTTAATAAGGGTGAAGTATCGAACTAAACATGCACTAGTAGTAACCTGTGCAAACCCCATTGACTTCTGCACACAGACAATGGCAAAAGTATAAAAACGTTAGAATTAATAAAAGTTGGAAAGATAATTGTAAACAGATTACAAATGAAAGCGGTGTAATTAATGGCAATTTTGCTCCTGTATTCCGTAGCAGAACCGCGCTCTGCTAGGGAAGACAATATGGCAACAGAATTACCACGGCAAAAATATTTGCAGAACCTGAGTAAACACATTCCTTAAGCAAGGTAAATGAATGTTTGTCCCCAACTCCAAATGCCTATAGCGTGATACGCCTATTCTGAATGTATTATGTCTGAGTGTCAAACCAGTGATGCTGTTTTTTTCAAAATTCTTTCTTTTTCTTCTTCTTCTTCTTCTTCTTCTTCTTCTTCTTCTTCTTCTTCTTCTTCTTCTTCTTCTTCTTCTTCTTCTTCTTCTTCTTCTTCTTCTTCTTCTTCTTCTTCTTCTTCTTCTTCTTCTTCTTCTTCTTCTTCTTCTTCTTCTTCTTCTTCTTCTTCTTTCCGCCACATAATTTGTACGGAACTTTTTTCAGACACCTGTAGGTTTGTGACACCTGCCAATATAATGGGCAGTAAATGAAAGTTGTAGAATATGAACTTATGGTGATAAGGGGCATTGAAAAAAAAATAATGGTGAATATCTCCAAAGGCATTATTGATAGAGATGCCATTCCAGCCTCAGTTCACAGATTTGTGGCAAAGCCGCATCTGATGAACCGTGAACCAAAGTTACAAGATTTTAATTAATGCAAATTAGGTGAATCGGCAAAATTTATGTCTTCGATAGCTTCAAAACAATTGTAGATAGAATTGCCATTCTAACTTCAATTCATGGGTTTGTGATATAATTGCATCCAATGAGCCATGATCCAAAATTGTACAATTTTAATTTATGTAAATAAGATGAATACAAGAAATAAGATGAATACAAGAAAATAACTTCAAATCTATTATACACAGAGGTGCCATTCCCAATTCAGTTTGTAGAGTGTGACAGAGCTGCATTCAATGAACCATCAACCAAAGTTGTAGGCTTTTCATTTATGCAAATTAGGCAAACACACAAAATTACAGTCTTGAATAGCTTCAAAACTATTACTGATAGTAGTGTCAATCAAACTTGACTTTATAAGCTTGTGACACGGCCACATTCAATAAACCAAGAACCAAAGTTGTAGCATTCTAATTTATGCAAATTAACGCCATGCACAAAATTTAGATTGATTGAACAATGACAAAGTGTACCATTTTAAACTGTTCTCATTTTGAAGGCACCCAGACAGATTTGCTGTGAAGCAACCCTTCTTTTCCATCTTTTTTTTTTAGTTTGTCCTTGCTATGTGCAGAAACAATCGTAGAACTCTCTCGGAGTTCATAGTATTCCCAGCCTACCCTTCACTTCTTGCTCTGTCATTGGTCAGCTCCATCAGTGCGGATGACATCATGAAGTATATGTCTTACATGGGCATATTAAAGGATTAAAACACGACGGAAAGGATTGTATGAAGAGCAAGGACCCTTTAGCGCCAAAAATCTTCTATCTGCAATACAATATTATCTGCTAAGCGCAGTCATGTTCGAATATATGCATGATATAAGTTTCACCTCATGTCGCATTAAACCTCACATAATGACGCAAAACGTTGATGATTTCAGCTTCACCCTGCTGGATGGCAGGGCAATCGGGCTAAATGGCCATCAGCTGCTCAATATGGAAAAGATGCTTGCCCTTTCGAGTGTTCGGGAAACAGTTTAAGATGCAGAAAATACATTGAAATACACATTTTCTGCTGACACCAACATGACAGCGTGTTTCTCCTCATGTACGCTAATGTTTGCATGGGCAGTACTAGATATTCCTTTGCTGACCTTGCGGGGGCATACATTAAGTAGCAAGCGGTGGCAACGTGAGCCTGCGGACATCCTTAATTGGATAAATGTTGAGTAGATGTCCACTATTGTTTGATCAACGTTGGGTCAACGTCACTTACGTTGACTTACCCTTGATTCAACCTAGTGTGCCCAGTGGGGCATGCAGTGAAACGTTACAGCAGACTGCGACTTAAGTTGAACTACTAAGGACCTGCTGCTCTGATTTATGTGAAGGATTTTAGATTCATGTTCCTCATGAAAAGATCCTTCATTATACTGCCAGCATGCCTGTAGTTACAAAGAATAAATAAATTTAGGTTAAATTATTTTCTTGGCGTCCTTTGGCTGTTATGCGCGCAAAGTAGCCGAAAAAAAGCTGTTGGCGCAGTTACTGAAGAAATAAAAAAAGAAGTTTGTTATATACAAAAACTTGCCAAAGCCTGGCAAAAGTGTCGCCCCTTGAACTTGCGGTCACCAGAAGCGAAGCAGAAACAACTATCTTCAGACACCTTAAGAAGCATGCATACCAGTTTATGCGATTCCGTTGCAACCACTCACATGTCACAGACTGACAACTGATAGCTAAATATCTGTAGTTTTTTCTTAAGACAAGTAGGCTGCTAATAAGAGCTGGAAGTAGTTTTGTCACAAGCATTGTATGTATGTATATATATATATATATATATATATATATATATATATATATATATATATATATATATATATATATATATATATATATATATGTATGTATTATCTATCCCCTACTTTATACCATATTACATTGAAAACCCATGAGACATGGCCTATGCTGCCGTCAGAATTGGGGCTAATCTGAAGGCCCTCAGTCAGTTGAGCTCCACGGGTGCATACTCTGGAATGTTTGCTGGTACAACATTCCAAGGCAACGTTACCCCCCCCCCCCCTCCCCCAGTTCTCCTCTCCACCCAATTAATTCCACACAGAAATAATAGACAGGTGTTTTTTCGTTGAGATTTTGGGCTAAAGCGACGGCTGTTCCAAAAAATCTGCCATTAGGCCTATGGTTGACCGTTTTTATTTGTTGTCTAAATTTAATATTCATACGCGCGGCATGACTGTGGCGAAGTCCGATGCAATGTAGTGAAAAAAAATGGTATAAGTAAATTCCTTTTCTTTTTCTTTCTTAATGGACCATAGGGGATAAATACAAAATAAGCCTCGTCGTTAATCTGTCCAAACCAAATTCGCCCTCGATGTTTGCCTGCCTGGGTGCTTGGTCACCTGTACGCTTCGCGCTTGGGTGATCAGCCGCGCAGGCAGGCAAACAACTTGGGGGGTTTGCTTTGACAGATTTACGGCTCGGGTAATTTTGTATGTATGTAGGTGTTTAGTATATATATATTATATATATATATATATATATAATATATATATATATATATATATATATATATATATATATATATATATATATATATATATATATATATATATATATATATATATATATATATATATATATATATATATATATATATATATATATATATATATATATATATATAATATATATATATATATATATATAGATATATATATATATAATATATATATATATATATATATATATATATATATATATATATATATATATATATATATATATATATATATATATATATATATATATATATATATATATATATATATATATATATATATATATATATATATATATATATATATATATATATATATATATATATATATATATATATATATATATATATATATATAATATATATATATATATATATATATATATATATATATATATATATATATATATAATATATATATATATAATATATATATAATATATATATATATATATATATATATATATATATAT
>OZ026618.1:78892124-79189624 GCA_964020975.1 Hermodice carunculata
ACAGAATGCTCGTACATGAAGATGAATAGTAAGACCTGTAAATGTGTATGTCTTTTAGGTCCTATGTCTGATTGAATTTGATCAAATTAAGCTGTTGCAGTTTGCAAGCACGGCGTGGCATTCACATGTAATGTACATTCTACTCCATTTTGTACTCAGACAAAAATCAGAACGAAAAAAGTTACGCAACTCATCTCTTAAATCAATAAATATCAGATACTTGTTTCCTATGCCACAATTTCTCGCTAAAGCAGCGCAATATATTGTTTTATACCCTACTTATTTTTAGTATTTAGTACTCACAGATATATCCATGGTAATGATAATGTATTACGACATTTGAAATATCGCATTTGCTGTAATGCATAGATGTGGTAGGAAGTCAGCACTAAAACTTCAAATGTGGGGGCATAGTGCATGTAATTGCTTGCAGCTGTATTTATATGTGCATATGTATATATCTGGGTGTGAATGCTTGTAACTGGGTATACATATGAAAAGTTATATAGATGAATGTGCATGTGTTTAGTTGGTAATTAAACTTCATTTGCACTATTGCTATTCTTCAGAGTGTTAAGAGACTGGAAATCACAAGCATGTGAATATGGTATATTCCAATGTTTACCTATTGAACAAGTCGTGCTGAATTAGAACTGTGATTCTAACTTATATAAGTTGGCTTTTAAAACAGGAGTCGCCTAAACGGCGAAGCTTTAGGTCTTGATAAAATCAAGATACATGATATAAATGCCATTTCCTGTTTCGTTTTATGGTCACTGTATTATGCACATGTACAGATTATGAATTATTTATATGTGTCATTTGCAGTAATTCATTCTGCAGCCAATATTTTGAGCACGATATTACTTACCTTCTCAAACAAAATAACTTAATTTTAATAGAATTAACCATGCAATCACGGAAATGCCATCGCCCCTGTTCACCCCACCTTAAACTAAGAACACATTGCTCTTCCACGTCAGACAAAAGGGTATATTTTTCCAGGCATTTTGCAAATATCAGGGTTAAAAATACACATGTAAATGGTCAGATTCACATGTAAATAGATCATAGTGACCTCAAATTTTAATTACACATTCTATGCTAAGTAATACATTTCTGTACTCAATGTGAGAAAGAATCATCCAGGAATTTTGAAGATATCATGGGGAAAAAATGAACACTAATAGGCGACAGTATGCTAGAAACAAGTCCCAGTGACCTCAAATTCTAATCAGCTAAAGGGGTTCTAGGCATGCATCTATGTAACAAATCGTATAATTAATTGCATTTTGAAGATATGGACCTAAGAAAGCTCATGTGGACAGTACATAGGCCATGCTAAGCTGTAAATAGGTCACAGTCACCTCATTACCAATACACTGATAGGGGTCCAGAAGAGCAAAAATGTTTCAAATTTTATAAACATACATCTGGGCATTTTGGAGATGGTGTGCTTACAATGCCCAGATAGACAGTGAATAGGTCACAGTTAGTGAAAATTAAGGCACACAGACCCCAAATTCTAATCAGCTACTGGAAGTCCAAGATATCATCTATTTACCAAATTTGAGAAAGATCTGCTCAAACATTTTGAAGCTATTCCGCTCACAAAGATAAAATGGACAGCACATATGTCATGATAAGCTGTAAATAAGCCACAGTGACCTGATAATCAAATTTGCAAATCAGTGTTAAGAATGCATCTATGTTCCAAATTTGAGAAAAATTCATCCAGGCATTATGAAGGAAATGTGCTAACAAAGCCAAGATGGGCAGTAACTAGGTCAGAGTGAGCTGTAAATCTGTTACAATGACCTTAAAATATAACCAGCTTATGGGAGTCCCAGTATGCATATGTGTACCAAATTTGATAAAAATTTGAGAGAATTTGAAGACTTCACACTAACAAAGGCAGACAGACATGCGGATGGACGAAGAGATAGCAGACAGACAAAGAACAGACAATCCAAAAACATAATGGCTCCCTCCCTGGAAGGGGGGGGGGCATAAAAACAGCTTTTCCCTTCAAGATCCCACTGTATATTGATAACGTACTCATAATAGTAAAAGACGAACACTTTATGTTATTTTTTGCTCGATATATCCAATAAGGCATTTCAGTACTGTACTGAAAAAGTGTCCAACCAAGTATTTACTTAACTGAGTTATGTGGAGGAGTAGGGAATACGGACGATTTCCAAGATTTTCTATGTAATACTGACAATTCAATCTTTTAGAACACTTCAGAAGAACAAACTGAGTCCGAAGGCTGCTTAACCCTTCAAGATAATTATACATCAGAACAATACTTAATACTAATGTTGGACACATGATATTGATCTATTTTTACCACTGAGCCCTAAGCACATTTTCCTCATAACAGAAAGGTTTTTCATTTAACTGAATTTGAGGACTATCCATACCCTTATCATGTCAAAAAGGAAAGGAATCAAATTTATTTTATCAGAAGCAACGTCAGACTATGTATGACCTGCTGTTTTCAGATTTGCCCTTTAGCCTTTTGTGGCCTTTTAATTAGTGTCTACTTGTATGACATTTTTGGAGTGCTCAGCTTATGGCGTTTATGTGTCAAAGTTGATTTCCTTGCTTGAGTTTGCATTGATTTGGATAACTTTGACTCCAGTCATTTACTCCTTTTTCACAAGCATTGTCAAGCTCCAGATAGTAGACAAACCAACAAACGAAGTCAGTATTTATATCAGTGAATGAATATGAAAAGCAGTATGAAAGTAAACATTTGTGTGCCTATGTGAGACATGTACCTTCTAACGTTTGTAGTAGTTTAAGTCGATTTGAAGCCAGTAACTCTGAATTCTAAGAAGTATCTTACCTTTAACATTCAAAGTATAAAATGTCTGGTACAATTGCCAGGTTTAAATATTTACTGCATCATTTATATAACACATTAAGTCCACCTAATATCTATGTTATACATTTTTATTTTTGTCCAGAAGCTTAAAAAAGAATAATTGAATTTCATTTTTGAATATACCTGTTTCACAGGTTTTGGAAATAGAAATGAATGAGGGAAGTCAGACTCAAAATCGGTGCATAGACTGGCAAAGGCAATTACCTTTGACGCGTAGACACTTTACGCTGGTCCTATATTACTACTTACTGCAGGGTAATTTATCATCCTAAATTCAAAATTTATTATCGTAAATTCAAAATCCTCCAGTCACTTGTATCTCTCTCTCTCTCTCTCTTTCTCTCTCTCTCTCTCTCTCTCTCTCTCTCTCTCTCTCTCTCTCTCTCTCTCTCTCTCTCTCCTGGTCCAGTCATTATGCGCATCATATTTTAAATGTTCTGTTTTTAACGGATTTGTAAATGTATCTGTAGCTTCTTTCCACTCATTGGTGGCGACGCCTGACTGTTAGAAACCTCGGCAAACACATTTTATTTTATCGGACATAAAGATAAAAATTTACCAGGTTGTTGTGTTACCCAACGTGTTACTTACTCTCATACCTTTTTGCTCCCATTTGAGCATAGTTATCTAATATTGAAGCCAGCTGATGTGAAGTACACTGAGGACAGTTTCAAGCGCTTTACATCTGTATCATGTCCTGACAAAGTTATACAGATCAGATATGATGTGGACAGAATTCCAATCAAACACACCTGTTTCTTGCCACCATGTATGAATTATTAAAAGTGGCACTACTGTGCAAATCCAAGGGGAATGTGTGGGTGGGGTATCCGCTGTGTGACCACACATGTATACTCCCATTCTAACCACAGATAGCCCATAAGTAAGCCAAGGTTAACATAGACATGACATAAAGATATTGCCTAGTGGATCAGAAATAACTACGAATCACCACCTTGAATATGTGTAGGTCAAAACTAAACGTTTATGAGGTGCTCATTTGACGGAAGGCACGCTATTCTTCTCTATGTTGTAATACAAGAATCTATCTCCTTAAATCAGATGGACATGGTATAATATATGTACACCAACAGCCCCTTTTGCGATATGGCAATAAGGGACCGCAACACAACATCAACGTGGTCATTTGAAGCAGAAAGTCATGATAAGTGTCTAAATAGAAGACAGTTAATGAAAGTAGGAATTCGATATGGCTCGAGGGTCCTTGATCAGTGATAAAACAAGGAATGAATATGGGAAAAGAGACTCATATATATGAGAGGTGTCGGTAACTTATCTGGCGCATATTGTGGCACCTACGCCTGTACTTCATACATAAATGCAGTATGAAGGAACACATCTGTTCTCTGACGTGAGACATGTACCAGCAAAAGTCAGAAGTGGTTCAAATCGATTGATACATTAACATGTAATAAATTACATGATGTGACAGGTGTATTATGTTCCTATACAACCATGCTTAACTAACCCATTCCTAGATACCATTAATCATGTGAATTGTAGGTTAAATAATATATAGGTAGCGTTTTTACATTTCCCTCATACATAGGGGGCTTTTTTGACAAACATGCAGTACAAGAAGCCATTGCCCTTTATACCAAAGGGTTAATGTCTGACCCCAATCATTTAGTAACAAAATGCAACATAAATGAACGTTATTGAACTGAATGACTGATCTATATTTCTCATTTTTTTTTCTGTGAGGAACGTGGCAGGGCAGTGGTTGAAAGTGTTCGTGTGCACAGATCGTATGGGATAGTTACGTTTCTATGAGACAGAGAAAGTGGCCACTTGGCAATGAAACGTCAACTTGAAAGGATGGCCAATTACAGCTCATCTTATCTGTGACTTTTGATCAAGAGCATGAACCCATCAGCAATCTATCTTACTGGGCAGAACGTATGTTGTTTATGTATTAAAGGTGGTCTGACATCAGTAATGTATACCTCAGTCTCTCTACATAGGCCTGATGTTGTTTTTTAGTAAAAATGGCCTGACATCCATCGAATTCCTGACACAGTATTAATTGTTCCTTGGGAACTGGGCTGTGACAAATTCAATAACATTCAGAAAGTGCTCATATGATAAACCTTACAGCGTCACTGTAAAAAATAAGTTTGAGGCAAAACACCAACATGTGAGTCTGGGTGGGGTTTTTTTTTGGGGGGGGGACTCAAGACATCCAAATAACATATGTGCCATGTACGTTTATCACAGCTCAAGTAACTCTACCATTAGATGAGCGTAGGACCATGCTAGGTAGGCATATCTGTAAATGCAAAGATGAGACAACAAGTTTCGTGTGGCAATACTGAATATTCTCACTCAGTAGTATTCTCACTCAGCAGTAGAAGTGTTCAATTAACCGACCTAATCACCCCCCAAATATTGGTTAATAAAATAGTTTTCTAACTATTTTACCAAAGATATATTGCTCTTCCTTTCGAAAAATGGTAATCTATAAACAGAATTTTATTTACCCAAGCCCCTTTCCTCCTTTAGGAAAGAAGTATTATGACCGCTGTTGGAGCTAACATTCCGCTTTGATAGCATATTCAATGGGTAATAAAAGCTAGTCAGTTACAGCACCCCAGCATGAACATGAAGACCTCTGCTTGCTACTTTAACCACTGACCAATGGTAAAGAGGCCTTTCTCCTTTAAGAAAAAAAAATTCACATTGTACTGGGATTACTGTAGGAAACCTATCTATTTAAAATTGTGGCTATGGGACGGAATTACTGGGGTGTGAATCCATATTAATGGCACTGTGGAATAAAATGTGTAGGCACATCATATTTGGTGGATTACATTTTCGGGGATCCGCATCCACGTACCTTATGAAATGGTACCATAAGCAGTTTGTTTCTTTGATTTTCCCTGTCCTAGCGTGCCTGAACGCCCTTTAACACGGGCCTGTTTTATGTTTTAACCTTAAAATTTGCTGTTTAATTTGAAGACAATCTTGTGACAGCCGGTCTGCATGCTGTTGTTATTTGACTTTACCAATATTGCCCCGAAAGTCTTTGAACAGAAATGTCTCCATTTTACAAGCGTGTGCAACACATACTCAGCGTTCTACCTATTGACATCTGAGGCTATCATGCTAGCTGGAATTATTTTTAGTCTACAATTTCGTCAAATTAAAATCGGTACTGAAAACCAAAAGCCTATTTTATGCCAAATATGATGTTAAGTCCATTGATGTTTTGTTCACTGTGGAAGCTCCCCTAAATGTAATGGTAAGACGTTGTTCACTTGCCCAGGTTGAAGATCATAATTTGAAGAATTTCAATATACACAGGTTATAAAAATTGAAAGACGATGTATATTAACGAAACTCATTAGAGTGCATATAAAAGTACAGATTACATGCCTTGCTTGACAACTTGTGTTATGATTATTAGATGAAGGCCACTAGAATGCTGAGAGAGAGAGAGAGAGAGAGAGAGAGAGAGAGAGAGAGAGAGAGAGAGAGAGAGAGAATGTCTGTGTGTATCTTTTTGCACATATGTTGATACACGATGTACATGAAGTATAGCTTATGGGTTTTCGGCTTGTGTCTTTTTGCACATATCTTGATGAAAGAGGTACCTGAAGGATAACCTTACAATACAACCTGGTTATGAACCCATCTCTGATAAGGGACCACCTGTGCTAAAAGACCAGTGTCAATGTCCCCATTAGCATATTTCCGTTCAATTTTACATGTCTTAAAGGACCACCTGTCATAAAGGACCTTTTTTTCACAGGCCCTGTGGGTGGTTCATTAAGACAGGTTCCACAGTAGTTTAACATAGGATGTACACCCTAGACCTAAAATCATAGCAGTACAATATATTTTGATGAACACTTCCCTCACATGCAGTGGTGAAATCACCTACTGATTTATACACTTCATACTGGAGACACTACCATTATTCGATTAAGTATAGCCGTATTTATCACCCTGCACTGGCCTCATACACGGAGGTCTAGTTACCCTTATGTTTGTATATAATGTGTCTTAGTGACAAAATAACTCAATTATAGTCCGATAGGGGCTCCTAGTGTTAAATATCCATATTAATCTTACATTTCATTGCGTGAATATAGACTTCCTATGTTTACATATAATTTGCATATTACATGTGGGTTGGACATCAACAGTATAATGAAACAGAATCTATTTGGACACTGAGCAGTAAACTTTGAAAAGCATATCTTGAGCATCTGTCTTCATAACCCAAAAGGCGAAGTTCTTCCAGTAACTTCATTCTCCACAGTGCAGCAAGTATTTCCCCACAACTTCAACTACAACAATATTCAAGAATTACCCAAACTTCAACATTCAGCTTTCAATGTCATTGCGAAAGATGTAATTTCACTACTGACTTGAAATATACTGTCACCCGCTCTGGTGGTCTTAAACCGGTTCTGTCAAAGCTTGAAATATTCTGAAGTGGCTACAAATTTGAATTGTTGTCCCAAACAAAAAGACAAAACTACTTTAAACACAAAATTTATCACTGGCACGAATGAAAAAACAGACATGGTAGGCTTGCCGCTTTTTGGTGTTTCTGACTTGTCAAAAGTCAACCTAGACTAGGCGTCTAGGATCCTGTAGCAAATTAACGTAACTTAACAACTGTTTTTGTCACTAATGTTTACAGCATGTGAATGATTTCTTTGAACTAAATACAAGTGGCAAGCAAGTTAGGCTAAATACACATTCTTTTACGTATTAAAAGCCTAGTATTTGAAAAGAGAAAGGAGATGCATATTGTAAACTGTCACAAACACACTTTCTCCAAGAATGTAACCGATCTAAAAAAAAAGATCTTAATGAACATAATACCAGATATGGGGTCTTTAGGCATTACCACTGCTATTCATATTTCATTCCCCATGCCAAAGGCTAGCATCTAATATTTTACATAAACACAACTATAATTAAGGAAATGCCTTGCGTAACTGGAAATCGTGGTCCCCAGACCCTTGCCCCCCCCCCATTTTTTTCCTCAGTCTTGGACAAAGGTAGAGTAATTGTATGAACATTTGCCAAATATTTATATGTACTGTGGATGTTTATAACAGGAATAGATAGCTCCCTATATCTCCCTTCACAGCAGATATGGACGCTTTTCTGTGAAGCATTAAAATAAAATATACATTTGACATGTACTTGCTTTATGGGAACAAAGTCACATTTCTTCATGAAGTTACTCCTGTTCAGGCCTTGTAAAAGATACGGAGCTCCAACCTAACATCCATTTGTTGCAACAGGCAAGTGTCTCAAGTAGATTTAGGGCTAAATCCACCTACCATGAATAACGCAGCATTTTAGCACAGCATTAATTCTATGTATACTTAACATCGGACAATATCTTTGAAGACCAGTCAGTTTTTCCAAGCCTTTAGATCCTGGATTTGTGTTCGAGCTATTGGTATAGACCAGTGTCTCTGACAAGTAAAAAAAGGAACACAAGACGTCCCAAAAATGCAACAGATTCGAAAGAACTATAATCTTGAGGCGAATTTTAAAATTTCGTATCACAATGGCATTAGAAATGTGCTTTTAAGGGTAAACTAGTGTTCAAATTATGGCTGTAAACTTGAATCGAGAATCCCCAATTATCGTGTATCTAGATAGCTTTGCGGTCAGGCTCTGGCTTCGAAAGGACAATTATTTATCTAAAAGCCTATACAAATGAACAAGAGTTTCTTGTTGAAACTTTGTAACCCACATTTTCTAAAGCAGTTACCAAAGCTTGCAAATCACAGGCCTTTAGAACCACAATAAGTAGGTCCTGTTATAAACACTAATGCCATCTATTTAGGGAACTCTGTGTATGATTCCGTGTAGCATGTAGAGCCATGTATTAAATGAAGTAAAGTTAGAACAATTTGGTGACATAATGGAAAAAGTTGAAATATCGAAACAATTTTATTGTTATCATGGTTGTGAGCACAAAGACCTAAACGAAAGATAAAGATTGGTCTTCATACAAATTTTTTGAGTCTTAACATGCCACAGTCACTGAGTGTGTCACACTACTGTCATATGAAGCAGAGTCTACAACAGCATATGCGTTCAGGCTGTTCAAGGGAGGAGGCAGCAGCACACCATTTGCCAGCATCTTTCATATGATTTAGCCCGGATTGTTTGATGCACATGCATCAGATGTAATGGTCAGTGCTATATGTGTGACAAAGCTTGCTTCAGATACATGCACTGTCCACTAAATTCAATGCATGAAGCACCGTGTATGATGCACATGCATCAGATGTAATGGTCAGGGCCATATGTGTGACAAAGCTTGCTTCAGATACATGCACTGTCCACTAAATACAATGCACGAAGCACCGTGTATGATGCACATGCATCAGATGTAATGGTCAGGGCCATATGTGTGACAAAGCTTGCTTCAGATACATGCACTGTCCACTAAATACAATGCACGAAGCACCGTGGAGGCAGTAATTCATGCACAACATTTAAAAACAATATTGACAGGTTACCTGGCCAGAAGACCTTTTGAATAGTGGCATATCGATGTGCAATTTCTTTACTGATCCATTAATGTCAATGCAATATTAAGTACCCCCCCCCCCCCCATTGATTTGGTTGGATCAACTTCAGGGGGAAATACGTGCCGACATATGTTTAACCCCAATATACCCTTGATATTTGTTTTGTTCGTTAAGCACATGGAGTGGCACTAAAACAAAGCCATATTTACACTGAAAAGCTTTCATAAATTATCATGTTAGGAAGGTTTAACATCATTATATCCCTTATTTTACTGGGAATATATAATAATAGTGTATAATATTCCACAGATATATTTAGCAAGTATAAATTTTGTGATTTCTCATCATACCATATGATTAAGTGTTTTTGTAAGTGAAAACTTTTCAAAGG
Organism: Hermodice carunculata; assembly: GCA_964020975.1. Lineage (NCBI taxonomy): Eukaryota > Metazoa > Annelida > Polychaeta > Eunicida > Amphinomidae > Hermodice > Hermodice carunculata. Next base: position 78,901,942 of record OZ026618.1, read on the forward strand.
GTCTAAGATAATTTACTTAAAAGTGAAAAGGTTGTATGTTCTGGTTTAGTTTTTATGTGTTAAAACCGTAGGGGACAAGTGTTGCACTTTAGGATGTCTCATTTGTGACGCATGGGTACATTGGCAAAGGTGATGAATTAATAATGAATCCAAACTGAATGTTTTGGTGAAAAATGTTGGTAGTAGTAAGTATATTCACCTCTCAACCATCATTGCCAAGACCTCCATGGCCAACAGAATTGAATTGGGTTACTTACTCACAACATAATGATCCCACTGGCACCATCTCTTGGTTTTTATAGATCGGCGGTGACCCTATGGCGTTCGTGCTCCATTGTTTTTCCTCTCCTCTAGGAATGCCAAAGCTTGGGGTTCCTGTGTGGGGAAATGAAGTACTTGGATTCACGGCACAACAGAGGCTTGCCTTCACCTGAGGGCAGCATATACCCATGTCTAAGGGTTTTCAAACCAATCAGCTGTAATGGACTGTGATGGAGGGTAACCCTGAAACTGGGTTATTGGGCAAGCAAGAGTCAGGAGTCCTGAGGTCTGCCTGACTTCTTGTCTTTGTCGAAACACTTGGCCTTCTCTGATCACTGCCCACTGTTACTGGGACCTTGCAATGTTGAGGGTGTGGTGTTAGTCAGAGTGTGAGTGGGCATGGCCTGAGTGCCATGCCTGGAAGGGGGGGGGGGCAGCGTGGAGAGTCATTGAATGTCAGTCATTGCTTTGGTCCCGGATCACTCACCAGAGTGGGCCTGAAGGTCGTACGGCCAGCTGACTACTTCTGCTATTGCCTCTTCTCCACCACCTTGTTTGGAGGAGAGATTGTACCCTCAAAGAAGGTGCTGGAGATGCGGGGCCCCTGTCATGCTCAAGAAGAGGGGTTGAAGCAACTTCTGACCCTGGAGCAAAGCATCCCTGAATTACAATCACAGGTTCCCCTTGAGCGTCAAGGCCATCCTAACATGGTGGTCAATCACTCTTTACAGTATGCAGTGAGCAATGCTGTCTGGTCAAGCCAGTCCTGCACTGCCTCAGCAACTTGAACTGAGTTGTGGAAGTCCCCCAGAAGAGACCTCAAGGCTGCCTAGGAGACGTTCAATTACAACTCACTAAGGACAGAGCCCCTTTCATCCTCCTTGAGTCTTCAAAAGGCCCCAGCAGACATGCAGACAGACTTCAGCCGCTGAGCATCATACTCCTCTCAAGCAAGGTCCACAGGGACTGATTGAGCAGAGTACATCTGCTCAGGCACAGAGACCACTTCCTGTGGAGGTCTGCCCAGGGAAGGAGATGCTCTTGATAGAGGCTTCTGGGAAATGAAAGAGCCACAAGTGCTGCTAACTCAAAAGCTTGCTGGCAAAAGGGCATCTGCTTGAGTTGCTAGAATTCCAGAGTTTCTGGGAGGCCTGTTGCAGGGACCACAGCTGCTGCTGACCTGAAGGTCTGCTGGCCAAAGGGGACCTGCTGGAGTTCAGGGAATTCTGGAGCCTGAGGGCTGAGTGTAAGCTGACTCAACATGGGGCCATCTAGCTCCTCAGCTGAGAGATTGCTCAAGCATGGATCAGTTAAGGAGCATTAATGAAAATGAAGTCTTCAACCACAACTGCTACTCTTCATGGAGCCCAGGTTCCATTTGCCTCTCCAGAGAGGAAGGCAGAGTGCCCGGCTTGAAAAACAGAGTCAGGGGGATTGTCAACTGCTCTGTCTGGGGCAGGTCCAAAGGAAAAGCAAGGGACAGATGTCGAAGCACTTTGATTTTACAGGGCCCTGCCATGACAGGACCTGGAGGCTCACTGCAGGTAAAAGACACCACCACAGACATGGGTGCTTTTCTATGTGCTCCAGGACACCCACACTTATAATCTGAGTGCTCAGTTAATAGGCTGAGTATCTGAAATGCCCAGACCAGAACCCTTGGGGTTTCCCCCTGGCCTCCCTGACTTATGCAGGTTGGATTCTAAGTGCGCAGAGCAGGAAGACCAAGATCTTGATAGTTCCTACCTGCATTTAGCCTGCCTCTTTGTAGGGGGCTCCAAAGCGGTGGGCTAAGAGGGGGTGCTCAATGCCTTCAGCAGATCCACTGGCATTTACCTATACTCAGCAATTGTCTCCAAGGGTACAGGGAGTCTAGGGTCAGTGGCCAGAGGAGTACTAGTCATCACCTTTAGTTGGGCTGGGTGCTCAAAATGCCCATGAGGTGATCTCTTGCTGCCCTGTTTGCAACTATGTACCTCTTCTCCCTACTCCCCCCTGGTGAGTTTCAGATGTAGGGACAGCAGTTACCTGTACCTGTGAGCAAGCCGTGTGGGTTTGTCTAGCTTTTCTAGTGGAGTTGCTAAAGAAGAACCGATGAAGTCAGAGTGTAAGCACTGGTGTTTGACTGCAAGGATTTGCCACCTATGCCTATCTCTCTCAGTTCTTTCTCCAGCCCTGCTTGTAGAGCATCCACTTGTCCTTTCTCCAACAAACACAGAACTGACATGTTTGCCCATGAGAGCAAATGTGGCATACTTGCTGGTATCACCCAAAGCAGTATTCATGGTCAGACTACCATAAAGTGGTTTGGTAAATGCAGTTGCTGACATTTCCCCAATAAGGGCAAAGGAGAAGTGGTCACTGGATCAACACTTATGGCTCAATACCATGCAGCAATTGCCTGGTAGGCACTGACCCCCCTCTGTCTCGGATCTGATCATTTAGACCCCTTCTTGGAAAACTCAGATTTAAGCCAACACAACAAGCTCTGCTTCCACAGGTATCGGTAGACCCAATGTGAGTTTTGTTTGTCTCTGAAGAGTCCAAGACCACTTAGAAAAGATTTTCTGTAGAAGGGTAAGTGTGAGAAATAATAGAACCTTAACAGTAAACGGAAGTTCATGGAGCTTCCTAACCTTTTAGACCATGCCAAAAATAAAAAACATGTAGGACGGAAGAACAAGCATGGATGTTCACCAGGAGTCACCAACCAATCCATACAAAACCTAGAGATATCACCACCACAACCACCAGGTTTTTAAAAGAATCAAGTGATTAACCCAGTTCAATTGTGTCCAGCAATTTTGGCCAGACACACAGGTCCTGGCAATGGTGGTTGAGAGGTAATATTACATAACATATATATGTATATTTCTCTTTTTGCGGCATGAATGATCAGTTGACTGTCAGCAGTGGTGGATGCCCAAAGGAGGTGTTACTCATAATTATATAATCTAACTAACTAAAACATCAATGGTGAAGCTATCATTAAGAATAATATTCACCATAGCTCACTTAAGCTGGTCTCGATGCACTTATCTGTGCTTTGCCAGAGCCCCCATCAAAAGTTGTGTGGGTCCAGTGCAGTATCCTTACTGGTCATCACTGCCATCCAGGCACTGTTGCATGGCACAGCACTCCTAGTCGCCATATAGTGTATTACCAACCATGCGCAATTCAGCTGCTGTAATTCTATAGGAGGCATGAAAAGCAGGGATGGTTGAGTGGGAATCCCAGTGACCTAGGGTGAGTAATGTTTCTTAATGATTTTTTTTATGTTGAACAACTTCATATTATGGACATAAAACAACACCATAGGTTACTTAAACTGATACATCATCAGACTGGAGGATGAAGGCACAACTAATCGCCTCATGTTATGAAAAGGTGTATGGCTGTTTGTTTTCGTTTGGATAGGTCACTGTATTCATTCAGTATGTGCCAGGCCATTGAGTTGACCTGTTAGTGGGTGACTTACATGTCATTTGTAAACAGGTAGAATCAGCTAGAATGCTGACCTACATTCATGTGAGGTGATCAAGGTAGAGCTCAAACTGCACTGTGATGTATGACTAATTGGAAAACACTGGAACTGTGGTAATATTTCTCTGTGTCCATATAGACCAGACATTTCCTGACTAAGACAGGAGAACAGGAGAGAGCACAGGAGAAGAGAAAATTCTGAAGGATCTGACAGAAAGTGTGTTTTGTCATCGAGCCATTGCTTACATTGTACCTATGGGAGTGTGGACAGTGTCTTGAGTGGACTTATATATTTGGTGGTACCCATTTACACTTTGAGTGGACTGTTATATTGTACCACATTGGAACCAAGCTGTACCTCTGTGGGATTAGATCAGCAGCACATCTTTGAGTACCATTTTGGACGCAAACTGTACCTCTGTAGGATTTGTGCCACCTCATTTGGCACCTGTCATAGGACTTGGAACTGTGGGACAGTACCAGTGGATAATCTCACCAAGGAATAAGATTTATATCAGGAATAAGATTTATATTACTGTTGAAATACCATTGGAGTTCAGACTACCTACTTTGTACAGATTTTGATTGTTAATATATTGTTGAAGTGTTTTATATTATATACACAACATAGAACATAATATATCATTACCTTGGATCCCTAGGACCACCAATATGAGGCAGTAGGTGAAGCAGTGTCACTGTGAACAGTCCATCAATGGCAATCATAACTACATAAGTTATGTGTATGGTTCGAAGGTCTCTCTCTGTCTGCGTAGTGCCATGCTGGATTTGTGTCTTTTTCCCCCTGGTGATGTGATGTCATACACTCTTGTGCAGATCAGGGACCATTCCTAAATTTCACTACATTCTCTCCAGTTTTAATGAAAAAGTGCCCCATTAATTTCGAAGCCAACAACATGCCATAAAATGAATTTAGAAGACTCCCCAAATTATTTGGTGCTGGCACTTCCAGAAGGAAAGATGCAATCCATGTGCAATCCTGAGTGACAGAAAACATGGAGATGTTAGAATGACCATTCTTTCCCATAACATGATATATCGTATAAACGCAACCAAAAAAGTAATTCTCCGCTTATAAAAATCCACATAAAAAACAAATTAACACATATTTTGGTAATAATTCATATTTTTTTTTAATATCCGGTATACACCTTACATTTGGTTTCAGACGCAAGTGCAGAACAAGTGAATTTACGTTTTACTGCACAACACTTGAAAACAAACAAAGTCTGTATCACAGGTGCGCAAGATTGTCTATATGGCAACACCATTCAATATGAACTGAGTGGGGTACTGTAGTGGGTATCACCTACTGCGCTTAAGTTTTAAAATGTCACATTTTTACAGGAAGGAAAGAATGAAAGTGATCAGTAGAATGGCTGATGACTTGATGACTGTATATGGTTGACTTTCGGTCAACAGGATGTGTATCCACCGTGATTGTTGACACACTGCTGGCAGCACTTTCTCATGCTGTGGATCAATTTTCTGATCAGTCGCTGGGGTATATTGTCCCACTACTTCAAAAGAAAGCGTCAAAGGTCTTCAAAGTTTGACTCAGGACCCATCCTCTGGTATACATTTTGCTTAAGATGGCTCCGCAGTTGTTCAATAGGATTAAGGTCAGGGGAGCAAGCTGGCCAATCCATTGCCTCCAAACCTTCCATGGCCAAGCATTTACTAACTTCAGCCGCAACATGAGGCATTGCATTGTCCTGCATGAGGATAAAATTTTCGCCAATGGCACCAGCATATGGCACAACATGCAGTTGCAGGATCTCTCTGACAAAACCTCTGGCAGTCATGGTACCATTCAGGACAAGGTCTGTCTTCCTATGGCTCTTGCCCTGTCCACTTCTGGTAACCGTGGCATGATGTCTTGACCACAGACGGACAAATCTACACCCGACCCTGGGTCCCCATGCTTTTATACCCATGCTTAGCCCAGTTTCTGTCCATATTACGCAGGTACAGTTCACTAAAACAATGACCCAGTGTGCCCAAACAAGGACAGAATACCTCACTGAAACCACCCCTTTCAAAATAGCCTTTTTGCAAATTGTGGTTTCTAACTTTGTTTCACATTTAGCACATATGCAATCAAGCATACACTTTCAATTTGCTGGTCTCGACACATGTTGCACCCTAGGGATTATTTCTACACATACCTGTTAATACTTGTCAGGAAACTAACCAAATATGAAACATATATCAAGTTATAAAAGTGGAGACTTATTTTTTTGGTTGAGTTTCGATTAGACACTTCTATTGAAAAGGCATGATCATCTTTCCTGCATTGCACACCCTCATTCAGTGCTGTTACATGAATCCTATTCGTGTGAAAAAATGTTATATACATGCATTTCACCCATATCATATAGAAAAGGTTATACCTGGCATGCGTGCTCTTCTGGCATACCTAGAAATGAAAAAAGAAAAATTATTGTACAGAAGAAACACCCCTATTGCCGATTAATTATAAAACCCTCAATCAAGAAAATATATAAATTTATATACAATATATACAAGTATTTATGTATTCATCCAACCGACACTACGTAGCCAGATTAGAGTCCTACCCGCAAGTCTCCTTCAGAATTACTAACTAGACAGTTAAAAACTGACCAATTAGCAATACTAGAATTTTAAATAGCAGCTTATAGCTGATAGAATTTCTCTGCCACCAATCTAGTTGTCTCGCAAACAAAACACAGTAGCACATTTTTGAAGGATAAAACTGCTATTGCTGCTTCTAGAAGCATTCCCGGATTTGAGAATCGGCTGTGTAGGCTGGAGGGACCAAGTAGGGGGCATCTGTTTACAGGAACATACACTGCAAAGGAAGGTGTTTCACTGCTCTGGAATTGCCCAGGGCAAGATTAGCTGTTATTCCAAAGACGGCATTGGGAAATGCGTCTGTGCAGGCTTCATATTGCTTGATGGTCCCACAAAAACAATGCATGTGAACAGGGTGATCAGATGGTAACATCCTTTTCATAATTTCCGGGCACTGTGACAATGCTTCTGCCGTTCCCAGATCCCTGGCATGAATAACCACAGGTAGTTGGTACTTTCCGGCCAATGGAAAGTTCAGCTGCAATGCCCTCTGTTGTTTTGTACTATATCAGCAGAGAAGTAGTCAACTGTAAAATCTAATCCTACTTCCCCTAAGCCTACTACCCTTGGTCTTTGTAGCTGCTCCTCCAAGTCACTGATGAGTTGTTCCATCCTGGTAGTGGTATAGGATCCCACAACCTTGGTTGAATTTCCACGCAGAATGACATTCTGGGGTCCCCTCTCGACTTGCTCATGGATCTAGTTGTTTTCCAGGTATTTTTGAAGACTAGGTTTGAAACTATGTGTTTCAAAATAAAATTCTCTGGAGATGTTGGCTGCTGTTGTAAGACTAAGCTTATATCTGGAAGATTTAGGCAATCTAGTAATTCCCCCACATGATAATGAGCATATACAATAGAGTAGTGTTGTTGCGTTGCCCCAGATACCGTTCTCACTACCTCTGCACCTAAATCAACTGTATGTATCACCAGCATGAAACCCTGAAAGCTCTCTGCTTTTGGTTCTGGAAGGGTTCCAAGAAATCCTGCAAGCGCTCTTCAGTGAAGTAATACGGGGACGCAATTAGGAGGGGATACACAACTCCTCTAGATTTTGGCAACCTTTTGCTCGAAGTAATGGAGAAAGGAGCAGAGTGCAAGATTGAAAAGTTTTTCCAGATTCTGTCAAACCATGAGGGTGAATCTGGTGCAGCAGAAATCCTGAAAAAATATCCAATCTGGAAATTAGGTAAGGTTATACAGGAGTCACTGTCTTGTGTGTATGCTTTGGGCTTCTCAAAAGTCACGGATCCTCTTTAAATTTGGTGGGGGACACTCTTTGCATAGAGTTTCACCACGTTTGTTCAAATAGCCATGTTCTAATGACTACTAACTCTCCTGACTGACAGATGGCAGGGCATATCAAATCTTTTTTCTTCTGTCGTCCCTGTATTATTCCTTCCATCTGTCCATTGACAAAATGACTGGTAGAGACTGTAGCATTGAATAATTTTATTTTACACATTGACGTGTCCTGAGTGCCAAGTTTGCAAAAGAGATGATGATACAATTTTCTGTTTTGTTTCATCATCATCATCATCATCATCATCATCATCATCATCATCATCATCATCATCATCATCATCATCATCATCATCATCATCATCAGCAGCAGCAGCAGCAGCAGCAGCAACAGCGGCAGCAGCAGCGTTTTTAGAGGCAATACTACTACTAGTATTACTGGTATTACATTTGATGAAAATCATATAAAATTCTGATCAGGAACTACTAGCCAATTGCTGTGATATTCGGAGTCAGCTGTAAATTTCAAAAAAAAAAAAACAAAAAAAAAAAAAAAAAAAAAAAAAAAAAAAAAAACCAATTTGATCCTGAATATGATATCTGAAATGTAAGTCAATTGGCCTCTGGCTTTGGTGTTCTTAATTTATTCGGGCTAATACAGCCTACGTCAAAATTTTACAGAGGAACGTGTGAAATATGGACAACAGTACTTTCATATGTAAATAGGTTAGACAGGAACAGATTAGCCGATGGAATATAAAGAATTTGGACTGCGGAATAGGGTAATTACTACTATGAAGTGGTTCTGGGCAAAAAGACACAAATACAATTCTGTTCACTTTGAACCATTGATGCCTGGTGGATAGGTCTGTACAGGCTGGTCCACGATCTATGATTTTCAAAGCAAACTGGAATTCTAGGTAATGTCTTTAGTCTAACACCCATTTGGACTTGTCTTAGTTATTGTTATTGTTAATTTTGCTCCTCGGGGGACTTAATGACAAACCAGGATAATGTTTAGGGACATGATTATAGATCAATGCCAAAATGGGCTTTCAAAATTACTTCTAAAACCTACAACAATCATGAACCGTGCGAAAAACAGTAAAAACGGTGCAGCTTTAGCCTCGAGTGCTGATTTTGGAATACGTTTTGACGGAAATTGTAACTGTCTATTCTACAAGTCAAATTTTATGAAGAACAAAATATTTCACAGTAACGTTACTAACAAAAAATTAAAATTGAGAAACTCCCGATCAGAAAATTTGGTATAATCTTGTGAATCTCCCGATATCATTTATTTGATATCCTGAATCAAATGTAAATCACAATATGTGGGCCTAACTACTCAATCAGGTGAGAAGAGATTTAGTGGTCATAAAACTACAATTTAAAATAACAAGTGCAACACAGTTTTGTGTCACCATTTCAATTCTGAGGAACATCCACATTTGGACTGCCGGATACAAATCATTGGTTTAAACATATTTATTGGATTAACTTCCATACATATTTTGCACAAGTTATTCGCAATTGAGAAAAAGGGCATTGCCCTATGTGAATCCCTCTTGCAAGGAAAGGACAGAGCACAGAACTGACTAGACACATGGGTACGAGTGGAGAAGACGCCAATACGGACGAGACAGATAGAGGGGCATTTATATTTGAACAATCACACAATTGAGTTAAATCCTGGAAATTGGACCTGAGATAAGATGACAAAATTATTTAGCCAATACCAGAAGGTTTAAAGCGATTTGTAGCACATATATTCGTGCACTGCAGTAAAAATATTACAATTGTTTGTAAAAGAACATTGTGCTGAACCATACAACAATGTTCTAAGAGTGAAAGAAGCAAGAGGAATTATTTTATTATGAAGTGCTGATCTTGAGTTTCTGTATTTCGGACAGACAAAAAAATTTTGAAATGTATCTTCGATGTGTGAGCCACATGTGTAAGCAGGTGATTCTTTGACCCCAATTTTAAATAGGTGAGAATTAAGCAGACTAGCTCCCAGACGGAGACGCGTATGTTGAATAGCAGTACACCTTTTTCCAAAGTTAAACAACTCAGGGAAATCAGTTGACCGAGGTACTGATTTAAAAATTTTACGTTTAAATACTTGGACAGAAGGCGAATTTCGAATTTCAATTGGAAGCTGGTTCCCAGTCTAACAGTCGACGGGAAAAAAGAGTTGTCTAGCAAGTCGGTGCGAGACGGAAAATGGCCAAGATTGAAAGGGCGGCGCGTATTAAAAGAAGACACATCGTTAGAAGTAACTACAGAACATAAGGGTTCGGGCACAAGCTTGTTCACTATCTTATACATAAGAATTAACTTAGCTGTCTCTCTTCGTTGAGACAATAATTGCCAGCCAAGTTCTTCGTATAATTTGTCTATGTTGGTACCGTGCATTGCTCCCGTCACAATGCGAGCGGCATCAATTTGAACGCCTTCGAGTCTTTTAGCATTATATTCAGTACAGCCACTCCACACTGGGCTAGCATGTTCAAGGATAGGGCGAATGAAGGAAAAATAAATTATCCTTTAGTGTTGGACGGTACAAAGTAAATTTTAAACTCTTCATAATAGTAATCAATTTGTTAGCTTTAAATATAATTTCTGAGATATGGTCGTTCCAACATAAATCAGAGCGCAGAGTGATACCAAGGTGTTTATGTTTATTCTTGTCTCCCAGCACCTAACTTTGAAAGGCAACAGGTGGATGGGAAAATACAAATCATTGATTAAATAGAGCCAAATTTGTTCGACCAAACAGTAATGTAACACAAGGAAATGTTTATAAATTGAAGATTTTTGGATCAAAACATGAACTCAATGACAGAATTTTAGGCTTCGGTGATGTTAGGAATTTGAACTTCGCAACCCTTGACAGCAGTCACACACCTTTTCAAAATAATCAGGCTGGTGTTCAAAGAAGAAGAAGTCACTGACAAAGCAATCACGGAAAAACAGGAAAGTTAGGAGTGTGGATACAAAAGACCTTGTCCACAATCTACTGCACGCTTTCTCCAATGGCATTGATCAATCACATACAGCTCTTAAAGCACTATCATTTCGAGACATAACAAGAATCAATGAATATTTGGGTGTTACTGATTTAGAACACATATTTCCGCAAAATATTTGCAAAATTCTGTATGCATACACAACAACTATAGGGAAACCATATTCAAAAAGAAAAAAAAATAGATTAAATGATTTGCAGCATTCCTTTCATACACAAAATTATTGATGCACCAAACATTCAGTCCCTTTTCAAATTAATATTTGTTCTTAACATGATTCCCAAGGAGTGCAAAATAAAATATCTACCCATCATTTCCTATAAATATGTCAACAATATTGGACAAAGTATCATGAAATACTAGGAATTTCTGGCTCCAATTACTCTTGAGGATATCGCAGTTCGGATGCTTGCTGGCTGATTCATGCATTCTATTTTTAAGTGAATGGGATTGCAATAGAAATTCACATGTTTGACTTCTTTTCCAAAACCATCAAGCTCACTCAACACGTGGTGAGAAAGTACGCTTGGTGAGTCTCTACCAGGTTTATCTAAATGGTCACGGTCCAGTTAATTTCGGATCTTTCATAAATTTTGTTGTTCAATTTATTTTTTAACGTTCAAAAAGGTTCTCAGAAACCACTCATCCAATTGCTTCAAATTGCATGGGAAAACTTCTTGGAACCCCTTGACTTTAATTTGTTCAATAGTTTGTAACGTTTCCACTTTATAAATGGAGTACTTTGTCCTGATAAAGCTGTGCTAATGTATTATAAATATTTAATCTTTCAGTAGTGAATATATATTGCGAACTTAATATTGCGAAATACAATTTTTATTCTGAATATTTCGAAATGTATTGTTGTGAAATAATATTTGACTCGGTGGAAATCCCAAAGTGTTGAATACCTGTATAGGATTGCACAGGTGCATAACCCATATACAAATCGACAGGAAAGGAGTTGGTACATAATGAACCAATTAGTCCAGGATGCCGTAATGAAGTACCAGACCTAGTAATTGTACATGTAGTGACAAATTGTAGGATGTGGGGTAGAGGAAAATGTGCTTTATAAAATTGAAATTAGCACTTTATAGAAATAATTAAATGAAAATTGATTGCGGTATGAAAATGTGTTAATCAAGAGGAGCATGTACATACCAGTGTGTAAATATTTCTTTCATGTTTGTGAGTGAACCTGTTGAACCTGATGTGTCACTTCCAGTATAAGAATAGGAGAAGGGGGAATTCCATACACACAGGAACCGATAAAAGTACCTAGTGTACAGTACAGTAGGAACATATTATGGCAGAGTCTTGGCCTCGACTTATAGAGAGTTGGAAGAGCAGGACCTCTCAAGAACCATTGTAGGGGGGAAAAGTCTAACCCTATCAGTAGATCTATGATGTAACATTTTGGGAAAAATAGCTTTGAAGTGCAAGAACCGGGAGAAGTCATTGCGGATAAGTCTACCTTATATGGCCGCCCTGACAATCTTTTAATATATATATATATATATATATATATATATATATATATATATATATATATATATATATATATATATATATATATATAAATATATATTAATACATATCTTTATTTCGTATTTAAGTACACTTAGAAAAAAAGTGTTCATAATTTCTTGAAATGGATAAAATGACATTTATAGTAGTGTAATTTAACATGTGTTTTAAAAAATGGCATGTACTGTATCATTTTATGTCATATATTTATCATTACTACTGGAATCACCGTTTTGGCTGTAGATAGTGTTTGTGCCTGTTGTTTGCCCCTGTCCAGAAACACTGTGAACACATCTGCACTTTGGGGTATTTTGTGCACACCTATACATTATGCTCCTTGAGCACTGCTGCAGAGTATGTGTTGTAGATTAAGCTACTTAATTCACACTGGGCAACACCACTTGACAGAGAATTATCAGTCGGTCTGCCACCACTGGTATTGTTTTTGACTTCTGGGTGATTATGAATGTAATACGCTGAATGGTCATGTAAATACCTTTTGGTGGTTTTTTTTTCTCGACATGACAACAGTCTTGATTTTACAGAGCAGGATTATTGTTCCCTTATACAAATAGGTTTGTCTTCTATCAGTCCAATGCCATTGTTTGCAGTATGATTACCTGGTTCTGTCGCATTGACTACTGGGTTCTCAAATGGTTCCACTGTAGGGTCAAGATATGAGGTCATACAAATTGGCGAAAATTCAATGATGTTTTCTTGACCATCGCTCTGATCATGGCATCTCGGTAGTTCAGGATCCATGGTTGAGCTTGGCACAGTCCAGGCTTGGTTATGGTCACAACGCCGTCATGTCTGGATGCTCTCCGAGCCTCTGGTTGTTGCCTGTGTCTGGCCACCTGATTGTCTGGCTTTTGCTTGAACATCGTGTCTCTTGTTTCATGGCCGGCTGCACAGTTGGACTGATTGAGGGTCACACTTAGATCTTTTTCTTGGGAAATTACTCTAAGAACTCAACTCATAGGTTTCTAGAACAGCACTCAGGAGGGTCGCGACCACGTTAGAAAATCCTTCCACTGGCATGTTCTTAAGTGTGGCTTTTCCTTCTACCCAAATACAAAGTAAATAAGGAGCTGTACAGCAACTGGGCTTTCCCCCCCCCCCCCCAAATGCCTTCGTGGTATATTTTAAGATGAGTGGGTGGTTTACAAGATCATGCTGCAACTTTAGAATATTTTTGCTAGATTGGCAAAGGGATAGGTATATGTTAGCAACAGTGATCATAGTCTAAAACAGAGGTGACCTTGACATCATAGTTCACAGGACCACTCCAGCCGGTGCATTTAGGGTCAGCTGAGCACTGGACTGTTAGAGTCCTCTTGTTATTCCTATTTAGGTCACTTGCATGTATATATATATATATATATAAATATATACGTCCGTTGGGTCCATAAGGTTTTCTTACGAAACCTTTGCACGACAATGGTTCAACTACTCTAGTTATGTTATGGTTCAAATGGAGGTGCATCAGTAAACTACAATTATCTGGACAAAATACTTTTGTCTGATGGTGACAGCTTTAAAAAATATACACACATTCTTATAACGCATGAACAAATTACCACGGTTGGCTATAAGTGTATTGTGTGTCACACATATCTGAGATTGTAGTTAGACTGTGGTTTCCGCATAATAACTCAAGAAGTTTTTGAGCTAGGGCTTTGATACTGTATAGGTGTATTATTCTAATCAAAGGTAGGTGAAGTTTGAAGATGGGTGACCTTTACCTAATTTCCAAGGTCACAGTGGTACCTGAGTTAACTTTGGTTTCCGCACAATAACTGAAGAGGTTTTTAAGCTAGGACTTTTATATTGCACAGGATTATAGTCCATATTTGTGGCCAGGCGAAGTTCGAAGATAGATGACCTTGACCTCATTTTAAAGGTCATAGAGCCACTTTACTGAATATGGTTTCATGCTTTCTGCATGATAACTTATACCTTGGAGCTAGAACTTTTATATTTCACAGCTTTATGGTTCTCTGTAAGGGCTAGGTTGATTTTGAAGATGGGTGACCTTGACCCAGTTTTCAGGGTCACAGAGAGATTGTAGTTAGACTGTGGTTTCCGCACAGTAACTCAAGAAGTTTTTGAGCTGGGACTTTGCAGGTGTATCATTCTAATTAAAAACTAGGTGAAGTTTGAAGATGGGTGACCTTGACCTAATTTCAAAGGTCACAGTGGTACCTGAGTTAACTTTGGTTTTCACATGATAACTGAAGAGGTTTTTAAATCTATAACTTTTATTTTCCACTGGATAATTGTCCGTATTCAGGTCTAGGTCAAGTTTGAAGATGGGTGACCTTCACCTAATTTCAAAGGTCACAGAACCATTTGGTTGAATACTGTTTCTGCATGATATCTTGCATTTTAGAGGTAGCACTTTTATATTGCACAGCTTTATGGTTGCCTATAAGGGTAGTTTGAGTTTGTAGATGGGTGACATTGACCCAGTTTTGAGGGTCACATACAGACAGTAGACTTCCTTTTTTTTGCACAATAACTGAAGAAGGTCAAGTGAAAATGAGTGACCTTGCTATGATTTCCAAGGTCATAAAGCCACTTTGATGAATATGGTTTCTAAATGATGACTAATTTTCCAGCTATAACTTTTATATTGCCCAGGTTTTTAGTCATTTTTTAAGGGCTAGGTTGAAGATATGTGACATTGATGTATGATCAACCTTCACTACTTTTGTAAGGTCAAGAGTGCCCCATCTACCACTATCAATAGGGTAGCGAGGGCAAGGGTAATGAGGGAGGGGGGCATCTATGTTTTACAAACATATCTTGTTTTCAATGAAACTCACACAGTTTCATGCACAGCGTGCACCATATGTTTGTGTGTAACTGGTGTGTTAGCTGCACACGCAATGTGGGATGTGTCCCGTTTCATAATTTTGGGCTCTATTAATCCGCTCTCAGATATGTCGCTGTTTACAGAAAGTACTAGAAATGCAGCACACAATACTGGATACTCAAATAAAGAACCCATATATATGAGACGTACAACATGTTCACTAGTCATGTCAAACATTTATTTGAAAGAAGGAAGGAAGATGAAAATGTTATATTTTAAGCCGTTCTTCCATTGTATTTGTCGTGTGCTGGTATTAACATTGTGTTTTTTTTTGTTTTTTGTTTTTTTGACAGGGACGGACAAAAATCTTCAATATCTGCATAAGTACCGACGTCCTCTTGCAATAGATTTGAGCATGGAGTGCGATTTTATGAATGAGCTGCTGTCAAAAGAGGTTTTGACAAAGGGACAATACACACAAATAGAGGTATGAGGCGTCTCTTACATTTATTTTCTGGCTTAATGACTTGTCGGACGTTTTGACATAAATAAGTAGCATGGACAAAATGAAGAAATGGCTAGGCAGCCAAACAGTGATACAGACACACACAAACACATTTCAAAAGGTTTTACAGAAGCGACTCTTGATTTCCAGCCTGGCCACTATCAACTTGATGGAGATCTGCATGTTTGCAGATGGTAAATCCCTCGCGGTTGCACAGCCCACAAAATCTTTGGGATGATGTAACCCATGTTCACTTGTGTAAACGAGCCATGGCGAGCCTTCTTTAGGTGCACTTTCGTAAAGGGTATGCAAGTTTTTGGTCTTGCTAGTACCTCCCCTGCAGTATCTAGGATCTGCAAAATATCAATACAAAAATCACCAATTTTCCTATGTAATTCAATGTAGTTCATAAAAGGACATCGAACTAAAATAAGGTTGCTCGACTCTCTAACTAGCTGTTTGTCGAAATCGCCACCAAGTAAGCCGATAAATTATTAGACATATTAAATGTAACACATTTTACTTATGGCTCAATGGTGAGTACAGATTGTCCAATGTTTCAGAAAATGATATTCGAGCAATTCTGTAAATGCGTAAGCCGAAAGCGAGTTGCAGTCAAGATCTTTTCTCACTTACTTTTTAAAGGGCACCAGCGCCTCTCCAGCAGCACTTTTGACTCTTAACATTATTCAGTCGTTGATCAAAGGTACAAAAAATTGAATACGTTAAAGGTGCGGCGCATACATGCAAAGGCAGGATATACCATAGTCAACAACTACATGCCTGTCTGTTTTCTTTTTGCTTTCTCTACAGTGTTTGGAAAAGTTTTCTATCATGCATCTTTTCGATAAATGTTTCTCAAAACCAAGTAACATAAACCTGGAATTGAGAAAAAAAAAACAACTGACTTCAAGAAAAATGATTGTCTTCGAGTTTTCTGAAACAAAATATGTGAGTTTTCAGTTTTCTTCGTAAATTCTTGTTCTGATTCTTGATCTCTAAATTCCTAATGTGGGTATCGAAAGGACCGATGAGTTTAATTGATTTTTTTTGGGACTAGTAATTCATGAAAACTGTAACTGAGATGCACAGTTAAAGTTGGAAATCAGTTCTCCTGTACCATTGATACAATGAAAAAGCTTCATAAATTTATACCTGCCCAAAAAAATTGTATTAACAAAACAGGTCACTCTTCTATTCATTTCTGAGTTATGCTGTGATCGCATTTGGCATTTTGAAAACAAACCAGTTTGTCTTACAAGTTGTTCCACATTTAATTTACACATGAAGTTCTTGTTCAAATAATTTTTGCGACTTAAAGACAAATAGTTCTATGTCAAAGGATTGAAAATTCGGTACACGTATGAACAAGCTTCCTAGACAATTTGAAAACATGTTCACTGGCATTACATTGACCTTTTTATATGATATCAGGCGCAGTTTCATCCCCTCTCATGCACAACCTTAATGGTAAATCCTACACACAATTGTATTCAATACTACACTGCTTCCCCACTTAATCAGTTGCCAACATGCCATCAAAATTAGCACAATTAAAAGTCATATTTGGGCTCAGCCAAATATGTTAAGATATGGCTTGTAATTTCGGCAAGTAAATATTCTGAAACCATCGTCGGCCTCATTTTTGCTCAGCGTCTGTAGGACATTATTGTATGCAATCGTTTTACGTTCATATTATTTCGATGTAGTTCTATTTCCCCGTTATCGGCGTTTCAATAAGATATTATCTTATTAGATTAACTGCTATACTCATTGACTTCTGTTCTGTATATTTTCCCTGATGCTTCTACATAGAACCATGTTTCAAATTTCCTGTGAAGTTAAAGTTTTCAGTGACGATCTATAGTTAAAGACAGGGTATCTTACTCTTCTGTGAATGTAGTATATATATTTATTGGATTAAAATGTTTTGTGTATCCTGCCATCTTACTCTGGGATTAATCTCAAATCACCTGCTTTATCACATTATGTATTGTTAGACAACAAACTGAATGTGAGTCTGAGTCTGAGTTTTGAGCCCGAATCTTATTGTCTTGTTTGTGTCAAGGAGCACTCACTGCGACTGCAAATATACAAATGAAGACATTAGTCCCACAAGTGGGAACATTTACAAGAAAATAATTTAATTTTGTCCACGTTCAGTTAGTGGTGGACTTGAATTCATTCGGACCTCCAATCAAGACTACCTCCATAGATAAACCATTTGTCCTTATTAAGACCACATCTAAGTCCCTTAAGTGGTCTTTATAGGGAAATTCTATTGCACTCAAAAGACTTTAAAATTCATAAGCTATTCAGTTAGCAAGTTATGAGAATAAAATAATTGATTCTGGAAAGCCTAGAATCATCCGTGTTATACTAGGGTGCTTTCAAATTAGATCAATTCCGGCAAATTAAAGAGCCAATGCGGTAAGCAAAAGCCTCTTTCCAATCTCAGGTCAGAAGATCATGGCAGATAAATGTTTGCTTCTGTATTATTCATGTGTGATGTGGGTATCAGGAAGCATTCTGTCAGGTCTCTGTTTTGGTGCCAATCATGAATGGACCCCGCTCTAATTCAGGGAATTCTTATAAAATTTTCTGTGACGAATAAATGTTACTTGACACATGGACTTGTAGAAATTCAGGTATATACTTCATATAAATACATTTATTGATATATTTCCATTCTTGGTGGATTTTAAATGACGAACAGATTCTTAAAGATAAATAGATTTACTTTTGGAGAGAAGTAAGATGTCTTAAACTTTACAAATGTGGAGAGAATAATTTCTCATATTGTGTCCTTTTTTTCTTGGGATTAAATTCTTAAATGTAGCCGCCTTTGAGAAATATATACTGTGTTTGTGCTAAAAGTTCAGGAGGAAGATTGCACGTTATTTTCGTGAAAAGAGGCGATGTTTTAGTACAGTAAAGTCTTTCAGGGTTCCTTTAGGTATCCTCTACAAACGTACACATTTCGTTGTTTCATTTCTCGTTTTCATATTGAACATGCCAGGCATGATTTCATTGTCTCCAAATTCTTATTTTTATTACAAAGCGAGTATGTCCTGTATTAAACACTGACGGTTTCAAGGATTCAATCATCCAGTTTTCATTCAATTATCGACGCGACGGTCTTGTTAGATTTTATTATCATATTGCACTCTGGAAACCACAGTTTGAAATCTTTGATTATTATTTTTGGGGTGATATTTTTATCCAGAAAGAAGCAAAATTTTTGTTGTCAGTTATAAATCATATTATTACTCCAAGTTTCTGTGATATCGTGTTTATCGTGAATATTATTTTCTTGATACACTTGATTTGGAATCAGCCTTTATTTAATTGCCAGTTTACAAGCTACATTTATCTGGAGAGTCTTATGTCCTGGTCAAAATGTCGGTTATGGTACAAGATTTGGCAATTTGACAAAGTCTTTTTTCAAAGAATATTTGGTCGTTAGTTTTCATTATTCATATCTTCAACTGACATAGCTCAGAAAACCACTACCCATATCACCCCCTTGACAGCAGCGCTAACATCTCATTAGAAAATATTACTTGCATTTCTTGGACAAAAAAGATACACTTACAAGCAATGCATATTATGTCATTGTTTGATCTGTCAACATGTCTGCTCTCAAGCTTTGTCAAAAGACGAATGAACAAATTTTCGCGGGAAACTCATGGCTGAATGTCATGAAACAAAAAGAGGCTTATGTCAAATATGTCCGACTTTGCCTGACTGACACTAAACCCCCGCCAAGAACATAAAAGAAATGCAAATCACACACAGCACACACTTGCCTGCATTCACATCATATAATGTATTTTGCAGTGTGCACATGCTGCCCTTTATTTATGGATCATAAGAAATAAACATCAATACATCAAACAAGTACACTTTTGATCCCTTGGCATCGTCTTTGACTTTGCCAAGCAACAATCCCTACCACCACAAATCATAATTAATATCAAAATACATACAATACATCATAACAAATACTGTGGTCTCCAAGAAAATTTGAAAAAATGACATACATCTAATGATATTCTTGTTTCATAATAATCTTTATTTGTATCCATGAAATATCCACATGTTGCCACCCACAATTTTTAATATCAGGACTGAAACTATCCCTCTCTTACCTTGAGAAACCCATTATTTAGCAATCTTTTCAGATACCAGACACATTCTTTCTAGTCTGGTTCCTTTACCACTGGTCCAGCCACTTGTTACAAAAGTGTATAAAAGTTGCCACTGGTCAGACATGCAGGTGGTTGTCCTTCTTGCTGTGATTGTCCATTTATATCTTCCACATGCCACTTTGATTTCCATGTTCTGGTTTCCTGCATCTGCACCTGAACTAAAAGACACTACTTCCTGTGTGTCCCTTTAATTCTGCAGGGCCATTCATTTGGGCCTGTGTTTCTGTCTTATCAACCTGTGTCTGTGAAATGATGTCATCATTTGCAACATTTGTATCAGCACTATGATGCATTGCCAGTGTCTCCTCGTCTGACGAAGAATCTTCACTTGAAGAAATTAACCTTCCTCCTCCACTTTTTAGGATCTCTTGTGAGAACTGGGAACAGACTTCATGCAGTAGATTCCTTTCACTTCTGAAAAGAAATTCCATCAATAGATAGCAAAAGGTTGCATTGCAAAGTGCTCTGTCGTCCTCCACCATTTCCTTAACTACATAAGCAGGAAAATCTTCATTGTGCTGATCCACAACAATATTTCATTATATACAACCATTTTCACCAAGACTCGTCATCCTTGCTCAAAACAACCCCTCTAGCGGAACTGTCTTATCTTTCCTTTTGCTTGGATTGCTGTGCTCCTGCATTGGCAGTTGCAAGATCAGAAACTGTTTTAACATGTTGTTTACCTTTTCACATATGCTGACAAAGATTCCCCCACCCACCCCAATATTCACTGCCTGAACCAAAAGCTCAATCAACAGGCCACAATGGATTGCATCGAAACATCAGAAAATATGGAGTGTATCCAGTCGTTTCATGACGTGTACAGCTATATGCATGAACCAAAGCTAAAACATGAGTTTTCCAATCCTCCTTCTGTTCTCTTGCAAGAGTTCCAAGCATGCCCAAGAGTGTCATGTTCATACGTTCACACTGACCCTTTCCCATGGCATGGTAAAGAGTAGTATTAGATTGTTTAACACCAAACAAAGCATACAATTATTTCATAAGTTTATTTTCAAAACAAGCTTCCTGATCATGATGGATCCTCTTTGGCAATCCATGATGTACCACAAAATGGTTGAAAAAAAAACTATGTTGTAGTTTTGCCTACACTGTTCTTTGTAGGAATAGCAATTGCGTAACCTTAAACTTAACAGTAATCACCAAAATATCATTAAAACCTCCCTTAGCAGTATCCAGAGACAGATAATCCAAAGAGATCAATCCCTATGGTTGGCTTGTGGCAATGCTTACTTTTTTAACTCATGAACTTGCAGGTTTTCCTCAAAACACACATAGGTCAAGACTTGATCGATTCTTCATCATCCTTACTCGTCCCCCACCAAGATTATCTGTCTTCAAGTAGACAGATTATTTTCTCATAACCCATATGTCCCATCTTATTATGAATCATTGTGAAAACAGTGTTTATCTGTGACTTGGGAAACAATAATGGAACTAGTGATCCTTTCCAACTTGAAACATGATAGAAACGTACACCTTTATGCATCTCCAATTTATCAAAATTAGTTAACACAATGCTGCAAATCTGTTCACTAGGAACCTGACCATTTGGTGGTCTTTTTTTCTTCCTCTGTGCAAGGAATCCACCAACAAAGATCTGAATCCTGTTTCTGCTTCAACACAGCACCCAATCCTTGCAACAAAATATCTGTGTGGACTTCAAAAGACTTGGTATAATCTGGGTATACAATCACTGGTGGACTTATCAAACACTACTTTAATTTCATAAAAGCATTCTGCTGCTCCAAACCTCACACCCATAGTTGAGGATACTGGTTCTGTTTCATTTTGTCATTTCTCTTAGCTCTCCTATAAACAGACATCAAATTGGTCAAAGGTCAGGCAATCTTGCAGAAATCTTTTAAAAAATGCTGATAGTATCCTACAAAACCAAGAAAATGTCTTACTTCTTCTCGATTCTTTTGTGCTAACCAATGTTCCACTGTTTATTGAGGAATAGGATTTGGTGGGAAATGCTAAAAGCATTGTATGGAGATGTAGACTGTACACTGTCATTAGGTATGGTTGAAGCAGAAAATGCATGTCTAGATATAGTCCTAAAGCAGAACTGTGTGCTGCCTCAATTTTACTTGCTCTGTGTCTATAAAAGTTGGGAGATCAATTAATGAAGTCTGATAAGGGAATAAAGGTAATTGGCCTGAAAATCCCAGGTTTATTTTTGCAGAAGATATGGTACTGATGGCAGAGTCCCAGTAAGAATTATACGATATGCTGATCTTTCCAGGGGTTTATGGGAATAAATAGAGGTGAGAATTAAGTAAGGCTAAGGTTAAAGGTATGACTCTTGGGAAAAAACAGATGGTAATAAAAAATTCCAGTTCTAAATTCCAGAAGGTATATCACGTTTGATCTACATTGGGCAGGCTGATAAGTATGAATACCTAGGCATGTAGATTAAAGCAACCGGTATATGCATGTTCAGGTATTAGCCGGAGAATATAAAGAGAAGGTGAATCCTATGAAAGGAATGATAAAAGCTTCCACACTAAACAGTTGCAACAGAGCATTTGCCACAAGGGTATAATGGGGTAAATTTGCAATACCAAGGATGATGCATGGCTTGGATATGATTTCAATATGTGAGGGAGATATGCAAGAAATGGAGAAAGCACAGAATGAGATAGGGAAATGGGTACTGGGAGCATCACCATGTACAGCAACAGAAGCAGTCCATGGAGCCTTAGGATAGAATGAAATTACAGACAGGATTGCCAGAGCAAGGTTAAAATGCTGGGAGTGTCTTCAAGCAGCAAGTGAAGACAGGTGGTGCAGGAAAGGTAACAATGATTTAGTCAAGGAACAAACAAGATGGGTCAAAGACATAGGTCAGTTAGCAAAGAGATATGAATTGACAGGATATGATGAAGTTGGTAATTGGAACGTGTACATAAGTAAGACTGTTACAGAGGGCTGGAAGGAGGACCGGAGAAGAGTAATCAGGGAAAAGATTACATTAAAAGCGTACAAGGTACTAGCCAAAGAAAAGTGTGTGTTGGTATTAAGGGAAGGGATGCAGGCTCCCTTTGTCAAAGTAGGGCAGGAGTAATCAATCTAAAAAAAAAGAGAAAACAGAAGAGGACAACAGGTAGTAATGGAAAATGTAAGGTATGTAGACCAGAGGCAGATGAGACAATGGATCACTGACTGTTGTGGTGTGATGCACATAGAAGGTATAGAGAAGATTTTGTTCAGAATGTGGCACAGTGACGATTATAATAACAAACGTCTTGAAGACGTTCGGTGTTTATAGGAAGAGGAACGTGTACCTTGGGGTTTAGATTTGAAGGTTGGCTTTCTGGGAGACAGGATAGGTATCTAAAATTGTACAGGATAAGCTGGGAAAAAAGAAATGAAATGATAAAGTTGGACAGCAACAGGCTAGATTTGAACTCCAGGAATAGTGGTAGAGTTTACAAGGGTTTCCACGGGGCCTCCCTTGGGAAATGCCTGAGCCTTAGAGGTGGGAGTAGGGTGTGTGAGGGAAAGTATTTTTTTCCCCCAGGGTAAGAAACTACAAGCTATGAGTGTAGGGTGGTATATTCAGGACTACCGCCCAACACAGGTGTGAGAGAGTGTGTGGTGAACCATTTGCCTCGGCTCTGGTTCATAAAAACAGCATAACCGGATTAGGATAATCATAGTTTCTCCTGCCTCATTTATTTATCTTTTTCCCTCTCAGCTGCCTGCATCGCAAAGGACTGCAGCACAAAAGCGGAGAGCCACAGTAATATTATATTAGTATATTTTGGAAGACCTTGTGAGTACTTAGATTTGGAGGTGTTAGAAACTCGAATGCAATATTTGAAACTCTGATCGAACATATTGTGTGGTAGATGAAGGGCATTCATAGAGCTATGGACCTCTTAGTGTACCTTAACGATGAATATATTGTTCATAATGATGTCACAAGTAAGGAATTAGTGTCAGTAATTGGAATATGGCTTTCATATTTACTAGTTTTGATTAAGATGCGAACAGTCTTTGATGAGCCTAGAAATAAATAACTATTAACATCACAAAAATCAGTTATGAAAGCGTGAAACAGAGGGGGGGGGGGGGGGGTTGAGAGGGTCCAGTACCTTGATACCCGAAATAAGTTTCCTCATTACGATGCAAACTAATAGGGCCTCCAATATGGTGGGGAAGAAAAGATAAGCTTAACAATAAGAGTGACTGACCACATTTCAATATACACCCACCTTGAAACATTGATTACATTTGTACACGCTCATTTCTACACAGTAATAAACTTACAGGAGAGGATTCATCACTGTTTTCAGCATAGTCGCGGCTCTCATCTCTGGCTTTCATAGGCGGGGTCCTGTTTCTTCTTGCACATCAGAAGTACTAATGTCGTTTTGATCATCAGGTGAAAAAGCCCCAAAGGACTCATTAATTTCAGTCTGTATTGCATCTTCTTGTACCTCTCCTGTGTCCGCTTCAGTTGTTGCCGCTGTGTCGAAGATATCCTTAAATAGTCCTAAAATATGGAAAGAAAATACATGCTAGAAAAGGTGGATGAAATGGTCTACATAATAATGCTTATTTCCTTATAATAATTAGATGGCTAAATGAACTTCAACAATTAGCTATACCTACCAGAAAGTTACAACAACTTTATGAGAATACATGTATAGTCAGATAATTCTGTGAACTTCATCATAACACTTTGTATTCAATACCAGGATATGAATAAGCTCATAATATTTGATGTAATATTTTAATGTAGAGATAGAAGCAATAAGGATTTTGATGACTCATAATTATCTGTGTATATTTTGTGCCATGCCATATTGAGGCCCCATCTGCAGAGTCTATCAAATCGATCAGAGATACATTTTTCATCACTGATTTTCACCAAGAGCGTTTTGTTGACATCGTCCTTTACCAGAACAACAGGATCTTTATATCTACAGTCAGGTGTTCCATCACAAACGCTGAAATCATGCCACTTCTCTATCTCACGAGAATCATCAGGCAACCCCTTCACTGTGATGGGCAGCAATGGAATCTGGGAAGAGTTGGTTTGTCCGCACTGAGGATCTGAACGACAGCTTAGTCTGCAAAGATTATCCATGTAGTAGATACAGTGGCATTGTTGTAGGTTCATATAATATGTACTTAGCCCTGATGTCCTATTGTATTCCATTGGATAATGCTTGATATAGGTATTGTAGTACAATAAGTCATCTTCTGCATTTGCTTTGAGGGTTCTCTCTGCAGAATCGTAACTAACTGAGATTGGCTCTGCTAGTATTAGGTAATGAGAACACGGTACAGATTCCATGTGCGTTCATTGCTAATTCCTCGGTATTCAGATCTTGGATAACCCCATTGTAACATCTGTTGAGAACATTCAAGAGACTGTCAAAGATTGTGTGGAGCTTGGCAAGTTTACCCCAAATGAATGTTATCTTTTCCAGGCAAAGTTCAATGGCTGCTAACTTCATGGTTTCTTTTGCTACTGCAAGGTAGACTTATGGATGCTGGCAGCAGCACTAGTTTCAGTACAGAGTTTCTTTACAACACATCCCTTTACGTGGTTGCAATCTGCTTACATGAAGCAAAATCATCTATGCTTCTGTCCACAGATTGCTACTTTTTAGTTGTTTGTCTCCAGGGAGAAGTTTTTCTTTTAGAAGATTAGTGACAGAATCAATATGTACCCAGACTTGTCCTTCTTCATCTCTACTTAAACAAAGGTCAGGAAATGTTGGTATGGACAGAACTGAAGTCATCACTAAATATAGGTAGCCAGGCCCATTTATGTCCCAGTAAAGCAGACTCTGCAAAAATACCACAAGTAGAAAAACATAATACGCTGGACTTCCTTTATGAATCGAATATTTACACATGAATTTTTGCATGTAAATCCCCACAAAATGCTACAACAGGGAATGTATGTATGTATTTTGTCTAACAAAGTTTACTTGGTTCATTTTGGTAACATATTTTGTCTCTTACATTGACATTTTATTACAACACAGTGTACCTGGTTTAATACACACCTCTACCTATAAAACACATGCATTCCAGTCTGACTGTTGAAGTTTTCATTCAGATTAACTCGTATGTTCAGTTCTGATCAGGAAAATAAATTATTGAGTTTTATATCATGTTTGAGTGTATTTTGTATCACACCAGCTTCACATCCGAAATCTTTCCTTTATGGACGGGAGAAACACCTAAAACATTTTTTGATTACTGCTTCCTAGCAAAGCTAACAACATGAAAAGTACTGATGCAAAAATATATTTTTGGAAAGAACAACTCAAAGATTTCAAATTATGTTAATATAATTATTTTGACTTTCTGAGTTAATTATTATATGAACACCCAGACCAATCTCAAACACGTCATTTGGCCGACCGGCACTTATAGGTGGACATAACTCTTCACAGGTTTAAGCATGTTATAATTTTATTGTACAAAATTCATGTGTAACTACATAGTTAAAATAATTAATACTTTTATTCTATGAGTTTTGCAAAAAAAAACCCCAATTTGATGTCTCTCCCGTCCTTAAGGAAAAGAAAGAAAGAAAAAGAAAAGCAAGGCCGAAACCTATTTATAACAATCTACTCAGTCTGGTTAAAACCCAAAATTTCTGTAAATCTCTGCGAAGTTATTGTCAGAGATTCACACAAGACTGCATGGTACTCAAGCTATGTATTGTTCATAGTCAGTTATAGTAAAAAGGTTTTATTTTAAAACATATGCATGTGAAAAAATTAATAAACCTTTATATCTTGAGCCAGGGGATCTATTTTGATAAATGTGGAACAACTTGCTGAAGAAACATTGAGTCACCTGATTAGTTTTATAACAGATAAAATGCTCCTGTAGATTTATTGTTTTCACAGTTTTAAATCTTCAGGTTTTTTGGTAAACTGGACAGATTTGCAGCATCTAACCTTTGCGATTTTACCCTCTCAGAGCATGCAAAGAGCAGTCATCTTATATTTTATACAAAACCCATGCGTGTTGAAGCATATAAATACTCATTTTTTTATAAGAACAATTTTTGAAGGCGAGGTAAAGTTGAAACTGATGGTTCAGGACTTTTGTGGTATTTTTCACTTCACACATTTTTTTATCGACAAAAATATAAACACTGCGAAATTTAAAGCAATGTACAGTGTTCACCTGTATGGGGGCGGACGTAGCATCACCAGAAAAAGGGGCGATAAATCCAATATAACAACATAAACCTACATATATTCAAACGTATCAAGAATTTTCAAGAATTCTCTGACCCATTTCCAAAAAAAAAACAAAAAACAAAAAAAACAAAAAAAAAAACACAATTGTTCTGGAAAATCCAACTTGCGCACATGTCCCAAAATTAATTTGTCAGTATACTATAGCCAGTACAATTCATTGCCATTTTGAGGGGTAACCTGTCTAAATCGAGAGGCTTATGTTTATAACAGTGACATTGTTCAATAAGTAGTTACACTATTTTATTCACCGTCAAATCTTATCTCTTCATTAAGCCATGAGATCCAAGAGTATTTGAAACGAAAAAAATCAGTGAAAACCAAACCAAGACCTACCTGCGTGTCACAGATCTCAGCATGGATCCCGTTAAACTTGGTTTAACATATCTTGACCTGTTAGCTGCTAGATAACATATCAGCAGGAAGTCTTCAATGATTCCATTTCAAGTTGGTAATGCCAGTCCTCTTCAGAGCGCTCATGGAATTATCAATTCACATGTGATGGCAGATAGTGACCGAGTCAATCATAAAGTAAGTGACTTGTTAGAACACTTTGACAAACAGTACGGTGTTGTCCACACTTTTCCAATACAATGACATACCAGTCACACCAACAGTTTCGGTATCTATTGGGCTACTATTTTACAGTTTGCACACGGTTCATCTCTATTTATATTACTCATCATTTTTCTCCCTCGGTAAATGAAACACACATGTCCAAAATTGGGTATAAGATAAATCGTTTGCTTCCTGGTACATGATGTAAGGAAAAGAGTCAAGTAAATGGGTCCCCACACAAGAAGTTACATCCTGCATCCCTAAAGTACTTACTCCCGGGATCCTACATACAAAATCTGCATTTATCCTTACCAGGCAGAATGCATAAGAATTAATCTGACATGATGGCATTTTCTATAACTGTTCCTGGGATTCTTTTTTTAATTGCCGTTGATGAAACTAAATAATGAGTTGACCAGCGAAGACATGTACATGAATACAGTGTGGATGAGTCTGTGCTATATATGGTTACAATGTCAACTGGGGTGACTAAGTACATCTGGATTTTTGTGGTTGCATGCCAGATCCCGAGTGCTGATAACTTGTGTTGATAACTAACTGGTATCCACACTTGGGGTGAAACTTAAACCGGGCTCAATTTGAGCTCAGTTGGGACCCTCACCTTCTAGACTGAACTGCTGACATCAAAGTGATAAATTATGGTTATTTAATCTGAAGCCAACACCGCACCCACATTCAAAATATCTTTTGTTCAGAGACAGGCATTTCTGCTTTAGCATTTTCAGCGAAAAAGAATGGCCCTGGTCGACAGGTGCACTCTGCATGAAGTGCAAGGAAAAAAGGTTTTATTGACTATTTAATTTGTTATTGAAAGATGTCCATGCCAAGAGTTCTCATGAATAATACTTACCCCACCACTTATACGTATGTCTATGTCAGTGTTATATTTAAAAGAGTAGAAAGCTGTATATATTTTAGGGGTAAAATATATTGTGGAATTACAATCACCATCACTGCCGGGGCTGTGATAAGTTTTGTCAATAAAAGTGGGATTATGACTTGGCTGCTATTACTAGAACGACTTGAATTGAATAGTACAGAAAAACACCATCCATATTCATAAATTCCAAACCTAACAATGACAGCAAAGAGATTCCAGATTTGCCAAAGAATCAACTTTTATCTTCCAATACCAATGTGAAGAAACAAATTTCACTCCTGACTTCAGACAGGCAGTCACCCATTAAAGGCAACTGGTGGTTTTAAACCAGTCCTCTCAACCTTTGAAATATTATTCATTACCTACAGACACTAGAGGTTCCAAAATGTACGGGCCTAGCCACCCAAAACATAAATTTCATTACTTCTGCCAAACATGAAAAGAGACCTGTTAGGCCTATCACTTTTTAGTCTTCCCGACTTGTCAGTCAGCTACGTTTACAACAAAAGAGTAAAGTAGGCTTACATCGTTTTTGTGATATTTATGAATCTGCAACATCACAAACACACTCTACCTCCACTATAACTATGAATCGGGGAACAAAGCCCATGTGAAAGGGCATTTATGATTGACAAGCAGTGTTTATTTCATCAGGCCCAATAGACCAGAAGGAATGGGTGAGAACCTTGTAAAAATACCCCCCCCCCACCCAGGTTATCGTTGATTTTGGTTGGGGAAGCACTGTAGAATCAAAAACTGAATGATGCCCAGCTGGCATCTTTGAGCATTTTAAGTCCAAGATGGTTGCCAAACAAAAACAAAAGGCAAGAAGCTGTGTAGAATGATGCTTCAAGTTCATTTCTGCTTGCAAAACCTCACCAAAGTGGGGAATAATAACCAGGTGACATCACCTGGTAGTTCTAATAATTAAAGATGGCGTCCAAGATATCCACTAAACTGAAACAAAATGTAAAAAAAAAAAAAAAAAAAAAAATATTTAAGGGGACCTGATTTTCATGACTCAAAATCCGGATTATGAATAATGCCTAGTTAATATCAATTGGTAGCTCTATCATTCGAGATAGCAGCTCTAACTTTTCAAAATGGCGTCTAAGACAGACAAAATCTTGTGTAGAATGAATATCACGTTTTAGTATGGTTCTATGAAAAATGTGAATAAGGTTCTGCTATTATCATTTAATATCGGTCTATGTTTATATAAGAGGACCAAGAATTCCTTGTCATTATTTTATTTCTTTTGGATTGTTTTGAACTGACCTCTGAATCAATATATATATATATATATATATATATATATAAAGATAGAGATAGAGAGAGAGAGAGAGAGAGTAGGTGTCATCGTGGAGTTTGTTTTACATCTCTGGTGCAGGATGTACATTGTTGCAGTCCTTGTTAGGATTTCCCTTGGTTTGTACAGATGGTCTAGCTGCAACTGTTTATTTTACTATCACTGGGACTGAATATAATGCCCCAGCTTGTTTCCACTTCAGTTAAACATTGGCGGATGGTTTAAATAGGATAAGCTGTCCAGCTAGAAAGGGTACATATTGGTCCAGGGGTAAGTCAAATTGTTCTTATCTGAACCTGTACTATGCAAATTTGGTAATTATGGTTTGTTTGACAAGTATTCTTTGATATGAAGCTCTGCATTTATAAGCAAAACTTCATATATTCAGCTAATTCATCAATTGCCACGTTCATATTTATTCATTATTATGTGGGTTGTTCTCATGTAGATATGTTATGAAAGTCATTAACAGAATAAGCGTATAAAATTGAAATACACTCATGCACAAAGATACTCTGATCCAAACTTTATACTGAGTTTAAGACACTCTTTCAGTGTAAAGCCCACTTTATATTTTAGGGAAGGGCGATCTGTCCCACAATTTAGCTATTTAAGACTTCATCTCACATTGAACTATTGATACGAACCCTAAACCATCCGTAAATTGACGTCTGGATTAAAATTATTTCAAGACCTCTCCAGACATTTGGTTTGATTGATTTGGAGCCATAAAATGATGAAGATGTACAAATTGATCAACCTTCTATTCTGCGTTTTTATCGACATGAAAAATAGCTGTACTTTTGGTTTTCTTTAGACGATATTTGTTATGTTTACTGGAGGATAACATTAAATTTTGTCGTAAATTCACTGCATGCATCAAGTAACTTGTCCTATGAGAAAATTGCGAAATCCATCAGCAGTAAATCGTCAGTGTAAGTTAAACTTGTCATAAAAATGTGGTGAATTTAGCACCCAAAACGTCACACTCATCTGTGTAGATTCTGGGAAGAATAAATGAAAGATTTCCACCTTTTAAAACCCCGTCTAAACATGTAAATGGTTCAGTGGTAGAATTGTTCTAAACCACACTGGCGTTGTGGTTGACATATAAATTAGCAATAAACGAATATGAATTTGTGAGATACCTCTTTGACAAGTAAATGAAACAATTCAATGTATTTTACTCTATCCAAAACTTAAGTTTACACTGCACACTTTGATCCCACGGTAAGTCTGTACGCTTGTTTTGGGGTATTCAGTGTGGCATGATTTTGGTCAAACCATCTGGTGCAACCCCATGCAGAAGTATTGAGATAGGAAGCCATTACCAGTGCATGCGGAAGGACCGAGGTCTGCATATTTTATCGTCAGAGTGGGGTCCAATTTAACCATCATGTTTTCCATTTCTTCCACTTTTTAACACTTTTGCTGATAAATCAATGTACATTGTGCTAATTATGTCATCCGGGTTTATAAGATATAATGTGAACTCTCCAAACAAGACAAAGTCACTATAACGTGTCCAATCAAACCAAATTTGTAGACACCTACCAAAGATGCATCTCCAGCAAAGTTAAAGATTAGGTTTGATCAATTGTTTGTAAACATCGACATACATTTGCACGTGTTTCATTCACTGTTTTGTCCATCACTTTACCATGGCAGCCATCTTGGATGCCGTATTGGCCACTTTTTCATATTCACTAGGGTTATATGGTCATTATTCATTCTTTGAGTAAGCATTTTATCCATTTACAAGACGGTACTGAGCTGAAATTAACACTTATGTTCAGGACGTTGCCTTTCAACTTCCAGTGGTGGCCATCTTGGGCGCCATCTTGAATATAAATGCTCAACAATACCAGCTGGACTTCATTTGGTTTTGGATTCTACAACATTTTGCCGACCAAATTCAAGAATAACCTGTTTGGGGAGTATTTATGCGAGTTAAAAGAAAAATGCCTTCTTGGATACCAGACAACAAGAAAACACTCTGATTCTTTTGTTGCTCCATGTCTTTGAACGTATAACATCTCGTTGAATAGTGGCTGGGTTACACAATCTGTTCAATCTATGTTTCAATCTTTTAGCAGTCAAAGGATAAGCATGTACCTGGACTTATAGGCATTTGACAAGATACTGATAAATGGGCTCTCGTTTGAGCTTCATTGATATATATATATACAATGAAGCTAAGCTAATATAAATATATAAAGAGGCCCACTACCATACACTTCTTAAATCACTGGAATAAACGTAAACTTTATGCGATATATAAACAAAACTCCCATCCAAAGGAATGCTGAATATTTACATAATTGAGGATCTCACTAGGCCACAAGCAATTTTTTTTCAATGAA
The DNA here is from genome assembly GCA_964020975.1 of Hermodice carunculata. Lineage (NCBI taxonomy): Eukaryota > Metazoa > Annelida > Polychaeta > Eunicida > Amphinomidae > Hermodice > Hermodice carunculata. Next base: position 78,934,056 of record OZ026618.1, read on the forward strand.
ATGAAAGTAAAACAAGAAAAATCTATAAACATACATGACCAAAATGAATTGGTCTTCAAAAGATTCAACGTAGTTGATGAAGTAATGGACTTCGGTAGAAGAACTGAAATATTCCCTGCTGAGCATCGATTCTTCAAAGTACAGAAAAATAAAAAATGAATTGATTTATATCTTTCTCATACATTATTAATTTAGACCTTTATTTCTCATTTTACTCTTTTTCCCTTCCAAACATGATCTATGGTTACTGTCGCCACCGATTACTGTTTCATCGCCAATATAATACTGATCTAAAACCGCCAAATAATCCCCATTGTCTGGGATGGGAAACATCAGTATGAATGCAAAATGGCACCCACCAACAACACTCACAGTCTTTGCTTATGCTAGCCTAAAAGTTTCAATTGATTATTTCTTTTTCTTATGCACGCAAGTATATGAACTTTCTATTTTAACCAATCAATATCTAAGGTGAGATCTCGGTGCTCTTCTTTTTTTGCCATCTTCCACGACTGTTACCTTTCATTTTCCTTACCAAATTAATATGTTCGATAAGGAGCTGTGAAAAAAAAAAAAAACAACAACAAAGAAAAGGAAATGTTTTCTGACACCTTTCATTCTGAAGGTCAGCTTATGATCAACTTGTAATAGCCAATAAATTTGATAAATTTGTTACAGATACTTGACCTGATTTTGCAAAGCAGCTAAACAAGCCCGCAAACAACCATCGACAAAGATCTTATCAACAATTATGAACATATCGTAATTTGAAGGAACAACCTGTGAAATTGTTCATAAGGTTATGGACCAATTAAGCCACAATACAGTTATGGTCACGATGGCATTTCTACCAAACTACGTAAACTGAAGCAATTTAAAATTACCTCTTAAAAAAGTCAATCACATTCCATTTTAACCAAGATGTTTATATCAGAATCCCCCCTTATAAACGTAAAATTGCAAAAGTGATCATACTCTTTAAGAAAGATGATAAAACTCTATCCACAAACTATTAACCAATTTCTTACAACCTTCAGTTCCAAAGGTTTGTGAAAAAAATATATTTGTACATACTTGCAAACTTGTTTGGATCTGTTTTTCTAGACTGCATCATAGAAAACATTTTATGCCCGAGACACTAATATTTCTGAAGCATGTTATGCAGGTTTATGTTTTCATGTAGCATTTTGTTCTGGAAGATCACTGTTTAAGTCATCCAGGACTTTATTGGTTGCAATTGCATAAGCTCTTTGAGAATCATGGCAAAAAAGAGTTGACTACCTTTATGAGGGACACCAGGCACTTTATGTTTTTTCTTTCTTCTAGAGCCTTGAAGACAGTATACCTTTGGGCAAGACATCAGATATGTTTCATAAAGATGCAACAGAGGTATTAATGTCATCAATAGGAAAAACTCTGTCACAACATTTGAACATCCATCTGATAAGAACAGAATTTTGTCGTGTGATTGCAACAGAAAACTACCAAACACTTTGCAAATTTCGTTATGTGATCATGACCATAATCAGTAAGAATTTACTTGAAAAGAACATTGGTTACTTCATCACAGAATTGGCATCCTGGAAATCTCTATGAATAGAATTATCTGTGGTCTGTAACCAAACCATGACAACATAATCTAATAGCGCAAGTAGTTCATATGATTTTATGCAGCCATCCACTCAAGCACAGCCCTGAAGATTAAACGATGTATGCCCCATTCACCCTTTTCCTGTGCTCTTAAGAAATTATGTGAAATACAGACAACATCTATGTACTGCTTCTACAAGAAAAATGTCATGTTGCAGTGTTTGGATGCCACAAAAGCTTCAATACCTTCCAAACTGTATGTCTTCTCAGTTATATCTTTGATTGATGCTTGCACCTCAAAGTATTCCCTTTCGTTAAAACCCATGGTAATTGTAACCATATGAGGAAGCAACTCCTGCAGGGAGGTCTTTCCTTATTGGTCTCGCCATTGCTGAAAGTATTCTATGAGCACCCTCCAAAGTGCCTCCATAGTAAGCTTGTGAGCTCTTGGCCTTCTGTTCCACATCTTACCATGTAAAGTGTGTGTGTGTTCTCAGCCGTATTCATGCCTGATACTCAAAGTATCACCTTTCTTTAAAACCCATGGTAATTGTAACCAAATAATGAAATAGCTTCTATAGACAAACTTTCCCTCTTGGTCTAGATATTGCTGGAAGGGTTCTATGAGCACTCTTCAATGGGCCTCCCTAGTAACTTTGTATGTTTTGCACCTCTGTTTCATAGCTTTCTAGGTAATAGAATTCTATTAAATGATGTCTAGGCTTTAATTTGATGTTGGTACAGGGCACAATGTGAATAAGCAATTATAAGGCTAGTTTATGATTTGCTCCGGATTCTGTACTGCTGGACGTAGTTGTTAGTAGTTGAGTGAACTTGGGTTGTCGTGTTTGGAAGGCTTGGTGGTGGCAGTTACCCTCACGTGATTTCCTAGGATACCAATTTCAATAACTATCTCACTGTGACATGTATCAGGTGAGCCCCAGAAGTAGCCATATGTGTGACGGCAATGTGCTTTTGCAATCCAGTGTTTCTTCTATCATATTCAAGTTGTCAGCTGCGAGCTGTGCAAAAATGTTAAGGTATCAAGACATTGAAATGTGATAGACATTGATCAATGTGTACCTTTGCCATACTGGTATCAATCGTCAGGCCTGGTGAATGTACAGGCTAATCCTTAAATGCTTGATATTATTCTTTTTGCCATTTGAGGAACTGTATACGATTCTCTGTCCCGTATTTAACATATTATGTCCACCTCTTTATCATTCACAGCACCAAAGCATGCTTCACTGTGGTCACTAGAGGAAGCTTCCATATCATTTTCTGGCCTGTAACTCCACCTTAGCATCATAAAAGGAGTCTGTAATGCAGGCAGCAGCACTGTTGTCTGTTTGAATACCGTAACCAAGATGGCATTTTGTTGCATTCAAGTTAGCCCTAAGCCTTTTAGCACATAATGTAACTATTTGAAAGGTGAAGAAAACATTGAAAAACAAGAATAAAGTTGACGTTGCTTACGATGCTAATGTTGTACTTGTTTAAATGGGGTTCTATTCTATTGAGCAAAGGTACGCCAAACATACAAGAGATATTAAGAGATGCAGGACGCCAGGACGAAACTAAGGTGCTTAACGATACAGAACATTAGACCACAGTCAATAATGGGTAATGTTTCATTGGCGTGCGGGGGTGGGGGAGGCATTTTATCATTACCTTTTATACTTATTGAATTATAATAAGACCTGTTTGAACAATCTGCATTTATGTATTTACAGGAACTTAAACACAGTGCCCAGAAAGCAAATAAATTGCTGGACGTGCTGGAGAAAGAAGCAAAGTGCAAGATTGAAGAGTTTTTCCGGATTCTATTGAACCATGAGGGTGAATTTGGTGCAGCAGAAATCCTTAAAAAACATCCAATCGGGAAATTAGGTGAGGTTATAGGGCAGTCACTCTGTCCTGTGTGTATGCTTTGGACTTCTCAAAAGCCACGGATCCTCTTTAAATTTGGTGGGGACACTCTTTGCACAGAGTTTCGCCACGTTTGTTCAAATAGCCATGTTTTAATGACTACTAACTGTACTGACTGACAGATGAGCAGGGCATACAGAATCTCAATTTCTTCTGTCGTCGCTGTATTATTCCATCCATCTGTCCATTGACAAAATGACTTGTAGAGACTGTAGCATTGAATAATTTTATTTGAACACATTGATGTTTCCTGAGTGCTATGTTTGCGAAAGAGATGATGATACAATATTCTGTTTTGTTTCATCATCATCACCATCAGCGTCATGAGAGGCACTTCTACTACTACTAGTATTACTGATATTACATTTGATGAAATTCATATTAAATTCTTGTCAGGAACTACTAGCCAATTACTGTGATATTGGGAGTCAGTTGTAAGTTTAAAAAAAATCAATTTGATCCTGAATATGATACCTCAAATATAAGTCAATTGGCCTCGGGCATTGGTCTTCCTAATTCCTGGCCTAAAATTTGATATAAACTTCCACTATTAACCAATTTATGTTCTTGGCTACAAAGACCCTTAATTTATTTGGGCTAATACAGCCTATGTCAAAATTTTACAGAGGAACGTATGCAATATGGACAATAGTACTTCCATATGTATATGGGCTAGATAAGGACAGGTCAGCTTATGGATAGTAAGAGTTAAGACTGCGGAATAGGGTAATGACTACCAGGAAGTGGTTCTGGGCAAAAAGACACAAATACAAAAATTAATTTTGGAATTAATACAGCTGTTGCATAAAGTTGATCTTTGAGCCGGTAGTGAAAAATGTAAAATTTAGTGAAAATATATGTCACTGATCTCAGGATTAAGTAACTCGAAAATGAACAAGGCATTATAATTTTGATAGTAATTTTGGTATAAGATGAAAATTATTTATGAATACAGTAACTTGGGTCTCATAGTTCACATTTTCCCTCGGTGGTGCTTCCAGTTTGAAAAGAGTATAAGTTTGTGTGTGTTTGTGAGGGTTATTTTTTCTTTTTTTTACTTTTTACCAAGAACAACTGAATATAATTGCTTCTAAATTCAACTATTGATGTAAAAATGGAGAGACAGATTTGGATTCATTGACAACTAACATAACTTCACCGGTTGAGCTGTCAGTGCACCTGAAACAGTGTTCTACCTGAAGATTTATTTCCGGAACCTGTGTGTACTTTAAAGAAAAATTTGGATGAAAAACTGTGACCCTGCCCAACACCAGTATCTTCCCTAGAAAACCGGATTGAGATTGTCGAAAATAAAATCAAGCCAGATGACGTGTTCAACATGTAATGACTATAAATAGCAAACTAATCAACAACGTAGTTATACGTTTGGTTGGGAATGAGCATGGAAACACTTAACAGATAATAAAAATATAGCCACAAATAAAAAATATCGCTGAATTCGTACAGTTCAGGAAATTGGTTAATAAAAACGATAACAAACATCCTTTGGTTCTGGTTGTTTTCGGCAATCACTGGGAACTTTCTTTCATTCCCAATGATTGCCGAAAGCAATCAAAATTGAACAATGCTTGTCATCCTTTTTATTAACCTATTTGACTTGAATTGCACTAACTTAACTAATTTGTGGCTGTAATGCCAAATGTTTTTGTTGATGAAGATTTATTCAAGGCACAGTTTGAATATTCCTCTTCGCCCGCAATGCTGGCAAGGGAAGTGTATTAAAACTATTTGGACGATGAGCGATTCGGTTTTCATCCAGAGGAACAATCGTCTGGCACCATTTTTCAGAAAAAATGTGATTTTATAAGGCTTTTGTGTAGCGTTTGGTATCCAAAGATTGCAACATAATTTGGACATGCTGATTCCAAAAAAGCTGTATACCCTGCTCAAATGTGCATGTTTGACCTTCAAAATGACGAAACACAACATGGCTGCCATTTTGAAACGTATCATCAAATTATGAAGAAAGATGTAATGGAAAAAGTCAATTGAAACACTTTAAAGCTCCTAATTGAAGAAACCTTAACAAGTTACACAGGTTATGTCAGAACGGTCAAGGTCATTCACATATTTTGAGATCAACACCTATACAAGTGGTCTCATAGTTAAATTTAAGTTTGGTCATAACACTGAAGTGGTATTTATCTGGAAAATCACTGCCACGATGTTGCCACTGCCTGAAAAGAATGTTCCTTACCAGGATAACATTGACACGAGTAGGTTTCACTGGTCATGTGTTACAATTGTACTCGTTAAACCTTTGAATCCCCTCTGACAATTTCAATGCCCCTGGTACATGTGGAGAAGGGAGAAAGGTTTTGTCAAAGACCATGCCTAAATAAAACTTTCTGGAAAAGGCTACTGCTCTCCCATTTCACTCAGTAGACTACATTGCATTTGCAAACAAGGTTTGACCTTGATACGTCACATATGCATACAAGATGATCCAATAATTCACAGTAACAGGTGCAGTTTGGTCATAGATCAGATTGGCGCCGAAACATTGCAGATGGTTTTCGAGAGCTTTGAAAGATGTTTCTTGTCATCTGACTGGATTCGTCTCTTGTTGTTGTATATCTGCTTACATCCCACGAGCTTGCTCTTCTTAAGTTGTTATCTTTATTACCATCCTGCTAGATTTGTTCTGTTTTTTGTTTCTATATTCCAAGTTTATCTACCAGGTTAAGTGCTATGGCTTTCTACATTTCCATTGGACTCTTGATCTTACATGTGTTTAATTTGGAATATCAACACTTTTTGATTCCAAGAAAGTTTTGGGCTTTCATATTGCCATGAATTTCATGAAAGCCAATAGCCAGCCTATCCAGTCGAGAGGCCTGTTTCAGGCTAGGAATGAATGTGGCCCTCTGGGCATAAAAACATCAAAGACAGAAATGGGTGGAAAGGTTACAAGAAAGCAATTAGAACACACACAAATACACTACAGGCTCTCGGGGATATTATTTTACCCAAATTCCTAATCTTTGCAAAATATGGACCATGGCCTTATTCAAGAAATTGATAAAGTAATAGGGGCCGACGATGACCAAAGTGGCCTGAAGATTCTGTCTGGTGAGAGATTTCAAAGTGCAGTTTCCCAGTCTTATTTTGCTCATTCTGAAGATTCTAACTTTCCGGTACAGTGGAAATACCATCACATGATCAAGGTGCTATTGACATTTATAGGTGCTCAAAGGGATGATGGGTGGGAATTACACCTATCTGCATTTTGTTGCATACTTCCATACTACCACAGGTATGACCATACCAATAATTCAAGGTGGGGAGTCATATAAGTGCTGAAATGAAGCAGTTGCCTCATGAACTTCTTCAAAAGTTTAGCAGGGGGATTTCGTAGTCAAGGTTGGCATGTCAAAATTCAATCAAGTTGCACCTGATCACAGTCAGGAATGGCTGAATGGTATAAGGAAGAAAGGCAGAGAAATAGTAGGAATCATCAAAACTTGTTCTGCTCTGAGTAGATGGGCCCTTACATTCAGTCTGCAGTCTCAAATTTCTGTAGATACGAGGGAATTGTATGACTCTGTGCTTGGTGACATTCTCACACACAAAGAGATAAATATGAACCGCAGAATGGAGGACTTGGATGCAGAAGACAAGGTTCAGGATGTTTTACTGGGATTTGGCCTGTTCACATTCATAGATTGTCTTGGCGATGGTAAATTGTAAAACATTGGCACAAAGGATATACGAGAGATGAAATCACCCAAGCTCTAATGCACACCGAAAAGGGATTGTACATATGTTAGTCCACCAGCATCAAAGGACTGAAAATATATAAGGAGCGGCCAGGTCTCGAACCAGCAACCTTCAGCCTAACCACCTAGCCCAAAATTGGAAATGCACATACTAATGGTCCCAAGTCCCCATTCCTTAAAAAAAATAATAGTTCAATGGAGGCCGGTACGGATAAATGCCAGAATCGACACGGCCCAGTATGTATATGTATATGTATATATGTGTGTATGTATATATATATATATATATATATATATATATATATATATATATATATATATATATATATATATGTATATATATGTATATATATATATATATATATATATATATACATATATACAAATATATATATATATATATATATATATATATATATATATATATATATATATATATATATATATATACATATATATATATATGCATGCTTTCATATGGGGGAGGTACATTTGTACCTTTGGCCTATGTGTATTTGCTGAGTGCTGTTACTGCTTTAGATAATAGTAACGTGTATATGCTTTAGAGCAAGTCGAACCCCAATTTGCCAGACACAAGGGAGTGCAGTAGGCTGGTTAGGGGTTTTTTCATGAAATAGAGCCAAGCTTTGCAGATGGAAGGCCTGAGATGGACAGGCAAAAAAGAGGCACTCGGTCAGGAGATGATGCGCATACAAACACATCTTACTACAAAACATTCTTCTAACATCATTGGTATCAAGGATGGGAAAAAAAGCAAAGAGGTTATTATTCCATAGCTCACATGAAAGTTATGTCACTCTGACACATCAAAGGCAGTAATTGAGTGTAACATGGTGGAAAGTATTAGCTCTACCCATTTCAAATATTGGTTGAAGATCATAATTTGAAGAATTTCAATATACACAGGTTATAAAAATTGAAAGACGTTGTATATTAACGAAACTCATTAGAGTGCATATAAAAGTACAGATTACATGCCTTGCTTGACAACTTGTGTTATGATTATTAGATGAAGGCCACTAGACTGCTGAGAGAGAGAGAGAGAGAGAGAGAGAGAGAGAGAGAGAGAGAGAGAGAGAGAGAGAGAGAGAGAGAGAAATGTCTGTGTGTATCTTTTTGCACATATGTTGATACAAGATGTACATGAAGTATAGCTTATGGGTTTTCGGCTTGTGTCTTTTTGCACATATCTTGATGAAAGAGGTACCTGAAGGATAACCTTACAATACAACCTGGTTATGAACCCATCTCTGATAAGGGACCACCTGTGCTAAAAGACCAGTGTCAATGTCCCCATTAGCATATTTCCGTTCAATTTTACATGTCTTAAAGGACCACCTGTCATAAAGGACCTTTTTTTCACAGGCCCTGTGGGTGGTTCATTAAGACAGGTTCCACAGTAGTTTAACATAGGATGTACACCCTAGACCTAAAATCATAGCAGTACAATATATTTTGATGAACACTTCCCTCACATGCAGTGGTGAAATCACCTACTGATTTATACACTACATACTGGAGACACTACCATTATTCGAATAAGTATAGCCGTATTTATCACCCTGCACTGGCCTCATACACGGAGGTCTAGTTACCCTTATGTTTGTATATAATGTGTCTTAGTGACAAAATAACTCAATTATAGTCCGATAGGGGCTCCTAGTGTTAAATATCCATATTAATCTTACATTTCATTGCGTGAATATAGACTTCCTATGTTTACATATAATTTGCATATTACATGTGGGTTGGACATCAACAGTATAATGAAACAGAATCTATTTGGACACTGAGCAGTAAACTTTGAAAAGCATATCTTGAGCATCTGTCTTCATAACCCAAAAGGCGAAGTTCTTCCAGTAACTTCATTCTCCACAGTGCAGCAAGTATTTCCCCACAACTTCAACTACAACAATATTCAAGAATTACCCAAATTTCAACATTCAGCTTTCAATGTCATTGTGAAAGATGTAATTTCACTACTGACTTGAAATATACTGTCACCCGCTCTGGTGGTCTTAAACCGGTTCTGTCAAAGCTTGAAATATTCTGAAGTAGCTACAAATATGAATTGTTGTCCCAAACAAAAAGACAAAACTACTTTAAACACAAAATTTATCACTGGCACGAATGAAAAAACAGACATGGTAGGCTTGCCGCTTTTTGGTGTTTCTGACTTGTCAAAGTCAACCTAGACTAGGCGTCTAGGATCCTGTAGCAAATTAACGTAACTTAACAACTGTTTTTGCCACTAATGTTTACAGCATGTGAATGATTTCTTTGAACTAAATACAAGTGGCAAGCAAGTTAGGCTAAATACACATTCTTTTACGTATTAAAAGCCTAGTATTTGAAAAGAGAAAGGAGATGCATATTGTAAACTGTCGCAAACACACTTTCTCCAAGAATGTAACCGATCTAAAAAAAAAGATCTTAATGAACATAATACCAGATATGGGGTCTTTAGGCATTACCACTGCTATTTTTATTTCATTCCCCATGCCAAAGGCTAGCATTTAATATTTTACATAAACACAACTATAATTAAGGAAATGCCTTGCGTAACTGGAAATCGTGGTCCCCAGACCCTTGACCCCCCCCCCATTTTTTTTTCCTCAGTCTTGGACAAAGGTAGAGTAATTGTATGAACATTTGCCAAATATTTATATGTACTGTGGATGTTTATAACAGGAATAGATAGCTCCCTATATCTCCCTTCACAGCAGATATGGACGCTTTTCTGTGAAGCATTAGAATAAAATATACAAATTTGACATGTACTTGCTTTATGGAAACAAAGTCACATTTCTTCATGAAGTTACTCCTGTTCAGGCCTTGTAAAAGATACGGGGCGCCAACCTAACATCCATTTGTTGCAACAGGCAAGTGTCTCAAGTAGATTTAGGGCTAAATCCACCTACCATGAATAACGCAGCATTTTAGAACAGCATTAATTCTATGTATACTTAACATCGGACAATATCTTTGAAGACCAGTCAGTTTTTCCAAGCTTTTAGATCCTGGATTTGTGTTCGAGCTATTGGTATAGACCAGTGTCTCTGACAAGTAAAAAAAGGAACACAAGACGTACCAAAAATGCAACAGATTCGAAAGAACTATAATCTTGAGGCGAATTTTAAAATTTCGTATCACAATGGCATTAGAAATGTGCTTTTAAGGGTAAACTAGTGTTCAAATTATGGCTGTAAACTTGAATCGAGAATCCCCAAATATCGTGTATCTAGATAGCTTTGCGGTCAGGCTCTGGCTTCGAAAGGACAATTATTTATCTAAAAGCCTATACAAATGAACAAGAGTTTCTTGTTGAAACTTTGTAACCCACATTTTCTAAAGCAGTTACCAAAGCTTGCAAATCACAGGCCTTTAGAACCACAATAAGTAGGTCCTGTTATAAACACTAATGCCATCTATTTAGGGAACTCTGTGTATGATTCCGTGTAGCATGTAGAGCCATGTATTAAATGAAGTAAAGTTAGAACAATTTGGTGACATAATGGAAAAAGTTGAAATATCGAAACAATTTTATTGTTATCATGGTTGTGAGCACAAAGACCTAAACGAAAGATAAAGATTGGTCTTCATACAAATTTTTTGAGTCTTAACATGCCACAGTCACTGAGTGTGTCACACTACTGTCATATGAAGCAGAGTCTACAACAGCATATGCGTTCAGGCTGTTCAAGGGAGGAGGCAGCAGCACACCATTTGCCAGCATCTTTCATATGATTTAGCCCGGATTGTTTGATGCACATGCATCAGATGTAATGGTCAGTGCCATATGTGTGACAAAGCTTGCTTCAGATACATGCACTGTCCACTAAATTCAATGCATGAAGCACCGTGTATGATGCACATGCATCAGATGTAATGGTCAGTGCCATATGTGTGACAAAGCTTGCTTCAGATACATGCACTGTCCACTAAATACAATGCACGAAGCACCGTGTATGATGCACATGCATCAGATGTAATGGTCAGGGCCATATGTGTGACAAAGCTTGCTTCAGATACATGCACTGTCCACTAAATACAATGCACGAAGCACCGTGGAGGCAGTAATTCATGCACAACATTTAAAAACAATATTGACAGGTTACCTGGCCAGAAGACCTTTTGAATAGTGGCATATCGATGTGCAATTTCTTTACTGATCCATTAATGTCAATGCAATATTAAGTACCCCCCCCCCCCCATTGATTTGGTTGGATCAACTTCAGGGGGAAATACCTGCCGACATATGTTTAACCCCAATATACCCTTGATATTTGTTTTGTTCGTTAAGCACATGGAGTGGCACTAAAACAAAGCCATATTTACACTGAAAAGCTTTCATAAATTATCATGTTAGGAAGGTTTTACATCATTATATGCCTTATTTTACTGGGAATATATAATAATAGTGTATAATATTCCACAGATATATTTAGCAAGTATAAATTTTGTGATTTCTCATCATACCATATGATTAAGTGTATTTGTAAGTGAAAACTTTTCAAAGGGTCTAAGATAATTTACTTAAAAGTGAAAAGGTTGTATGTTCTGGTTTAGTTTTTATGTGTTAAAACCGTAGGGGACAAGTGTTGCACTTCAGGATGTCTCATTTGTGACGCATGGGTACATTGGCAAAGGTGATGAATTAATAATGAATCCAAACTGAATGTTTTGGTGAAAAATGTTGGTAGTAGTAAGTATATTCACCTCTCAACCATCATTGCCAAGACCTCCATGGCCAACAGAATTGAATTGGGTAACTTACTCACAACATAATGATCCCACTGGCACCATCTCTTGGTTCTTATAGATCGGCGGTGACCCTATGGCGTTCGTGCTCCATTGTTTTTCCTCTCCTCTAGGAATGCCAAAGCTTGGGGTTCCTGTGTGGGGAAATGAAGTACTTGGATTCACGGCACAACAGAGGCTTGCCTTCACCTGAGGGCAGCATATACCCATGTCTCAGGGTTTTCAAACCAATCAGCTGTAATGGACTGTGATGGAGGGTAACCCTGAAACTGGGTTATCGGGCAAGCAAGAGTCAGGAGTCCTGAGGTCTGCCTGACTTCTTGTCTTTGTCGAAACACTTGGCCTTCTCTGATCACTGCCCACTGTTACTGGGACCTTGCAATGTTGAGGGTGTGGTGTTAGTCAGAGTGTGAGTGGGCATGGCCTGAGTGCCATGCCTGGAAGGGGGGGGGGGCAGCGTGGAGAGTCATTGAATGTCAGTCATTGCTTTGGTCCCGGATCACTCACCAGAGTGGGCCTGAAGGTCATACGGCCAGCTGACTACTTCTGCTATTGCCTCTTCTCCACCACCTTGTTTGGAGGAGAGATTGTACCCTCAAAGAAGGTGCTGGAGATGCGGGGCCCCTGTCATGCTCAAGAAGAGGGGTTGAAGCAACTTCTGACCCTGGAGCAAAGCATCCCTGAATTACAATCACAGGTTCCCCTTGAGCGTCAAGGCCATCCTAACATGGTGGTCAATCACTCTTTACAGTATGCAGTGCGCAATGCTGTCTGGTCAAGCCAGTCCTGCACTGCCTCAGCAACTTGAACTGAGTTGTGGAAGTCCCCCAGAAGAGACCTCAAGGCTGCCTAGGAGACGTTCAATTACAACTCACTAAGGACAGAGCCCCTTTCATCCTCCTTGAGTCTTCAAAAGGCCCCAGCAGACATGCAGACAGACTTCAGCCGCTGAGCATCATACTCCTCTCAAGCAAGGTCCACAGGGACTGATTGAGCAGAGTACATCTGCTCAGGCACAGAGACCACTTCCTGTGGAGGTCTGCCCAGGGAAGGAGATGCTCTTGATAGAGGCTTCTGGGAAATGAAAGAGCCACAAGTGCTGCTAACTCAAAAGCTTGCTGGCAAAAGGGCATCTGCTTGAGTTGCTAGAATTCCAGAGTTTCTGGGAGGCCTGTTGCAGGGACCACAGCTGCTGCTGACCTGAAGGTCTGCTGGCCAAAGGGGACCTGCTGAAGTTCAGGGAATTCTGGAGCCTGAGGGCTGAGTGTAAGCTGACTCAACATGGGGCCATCTAGCTCCTCAGCTGAGAGATTGCTCAAGCATGGATCAGTTAAGGAGCATTAATGAAAATGAAGTCTTCAACCACAACTGCTACTCTTCATGGAGCCCAGGTTCCATTTGCCTCTCCAGAGAGGAAGGCAGAGTGCCCGGCTTGAAAAACAGAGTCAGGGGGATTGTCAACTGCTCTGTCTGGGGCAGGTCCAAAGGAAAAGCAAGGGACAGATGTCGAAGCACTTTGATTTTACAGGGCCCTGCCATGACAGGACCTGGAGGCTCACTGCAGGTAAAAGACACCACCACAGACATGGGTGCTTTTCTATGTGCTCCAGGACACCCACACTTATAATCTGAGTGCTCAGTTAATAGGCTGAGTATCTGAAATGCCCAGACCAGAACCCTTGGGGTTTCCCCCTGGCCTCCCTGACTTATGCAGGTTGGATTCTAAGTGCGCAGAGCAGGAAGACCAAGATCTTGATAGTTCCTACCTGCATTTAGCCTGCCTCTTTGTAGGGGGCTCCAAAGCGGTGGGCTAAGAGGGGGTGCTCAATGCCTTCAGCAGATCCACTGGCATTTACCTATACTCAGCAATTGTCTCCAAGGGTACAGGGAGTCTAGGGTCAGTGGCCAGAGGAGTACTAGTCATCACCTTTAGTTGGGCTGGGTGCTCAAAATGCCCATGAGGTGATCTCTTGCTGCCCTGTTTGCAACTATGTACCTCTTCTCCCTACTCCCCCCTGGTGAGTTTCAGATGTAGGGACAGCAGTTACCTGTACCTGTGAGCAAGCCGTGTGGGTTTGTCTAGCTTTTCTAGTGGAGTTGCTAAAGAAGAACCGATGAAGTCAGAGTGTAAGCACTGGTGTTTGACTGCAAGGATTTGCCACCTATGCCTATCTCTCTCAGTTCTTTCTCCAGCCCTGCTTGTAGAGCATCCACTTGTCCTTTCTCCAACAAACACAGAACTGACATGTTTGCCCATGAGAGCAAATGTGGCATACTTGCTGGTATCACCCAAAGCAGTATTCATGGTCAGACTACCATAAAGTGGTTTGGTAAATGCAGTTGCTGACATTTCCCCAATAAGGGCAAAGGAGAAGCGGTCACTGGATCAACACTTATGGCTCAATACCATGCAGCAATTGCCTGGTAGGCACTGACCCCCCTCTGTCTCGGATCTGATCATTTAGACCCCTTCTTGGAAAACTCAGATTTAAGCCAACACAACAAGCTCTGCTTCCACAGGTATCGGTAGACCCAATGTGAGTTTTGTTTGTCTCTGAAGAGTCCAAGACCACTTAGAAAAGATTTTCTGTAGAAGGGTAAGTGTGAGAAATAATAGAACCTTAACAGTAAACGGAAGTTCATGGAGCTTCCTCACCTTTTAGACCATGCCAAAAATAAAAAACATGGAGGACGGAAGAACAAGCATGGATGTTCACCAGGAGTCACCAACCAATCCATACAAAACCTAGAGATATCACCACCACAACCACCAGGTTTTTAAAAGAATCAAGTGATTAACCCAGTTCAATTGTGTCCAGCAATTTTGGCCAGACACACAGGTCCTGGCAATGGTGGTTGAGAGGTAATATTACATAACATATATATGTATATTTTTCTTTTTGCGGCATGAATGATCAGTTGACTGTCAGCAGTGGTGGATGCCCAAAGGAGGTGTTACTCATAATTATATAATCTAACTAACTAAAACATCAATGGTGAAGCTATCATTAAGAATATTATTCACCATAGGTCACTTAAGCTGGTCTCGATGCACTTATCTGTGCTTTGCCAGAGCCCCCATCAAAAGTTGTGTGGGTCCAGTGCAGTATCCTTACTGGTCATCACTGCCATCCAGGCACTGTTGCATGGCACAGCCCTCCTAGTCGCCATATAGTGTATTACCAACCATGCGCAATTCAGCTGCTGTAATTCTATAGGAGGCATGAAAAGCAGGGATGGTTGAGTGGGAATCCCAGTGACCTAGGGTGAGTAATGTTTCTTAATGATTTTTTTTATGTTGAACAACTTCATATTATGGACATAAAACAACACCATAGGTTACTTAAACTGATACATCATCAGACTGGAGGATGAAGGCACAACTAATCACCTCATGTTATGAAAAGGTGTATGGCTGTTTGTTTTCGTTTGGATTGGTCACTGTATCCATTCAGTATGTGCCAGGCCATTGAGTTGACCTGTTAGTGGGTGACTTACATGTCATTTGTAAACAGGTAGAATCAGCTAGAATGCTGACCTACATTCATGTGAGGTGATCAAGGTAGAGCTCAAACTGCACTGTGATGTATGACTAATTGGAAAACACTGGAACTGTGGTAATATTTCTCTGTGTCCATATAGACCAGACATTTCCTGACTAAGACAGGAGAACAGGAGAGAGCACAGGAGAAGAGAAAATTCTGAAGGATCTGACAGAAAGTGTGTTTTGTCATCGAGCCATTGCTTACATTGTACCTATGGGAGTGTGGACAGTGTCTTGAGTGGACTTATATATTTGGTGGTACCCATTTACACTTTGAGTGGACTGTTATATTGTACCACATTGGAACCAAGCTGTACCTCTGTGGGATTAGATCAGCAGCACATCTTTGAGTACCATTTTGGACGCAAACTGTACCTCTGTAGGATTTGTGCCACCTCATTTGGCACCTGTCATAGGACTTGGAACTGTGGGACAGTACCAGTGGATAATCTCACCAAGGAATAAGATTTATATCAGGAATAAGATTTATATTACTGTTGAAATACCATTGGAGTTCAGACTACCTACTTTGTACAGATTTTGATTGTTAATATATTGTTGAAGTGTTTTATATTATATACACAACATAGAACATAATATATCATTACCTTGGATCCCTAGGACCACCAATATGAGGCAGTAGGTGAAGCAGTGTCACTGTGAACAGTCCATCAATGGCAATCATAACTACATAAGTTATGTGTATGGTTCGAAGGTCTCTCTCTGTCTGCGTAGTGCCATGCTGGATTTGTGTCTTTTTCCCCCTGGTGATGTGATGTCATACACTCTTGTGCAGATCAGGGACCATTCCTAAATTTCACTACATTCTCTCCAGTTTTAATGAAAAAGTGCCCCATTAATTTCGAAGCCAACAACATGCCACAAAATGAATTTAGAAGACTCCCAAAATTATTTGGTGCTGGCACTTCCAGAAGGAAAGATGCAATCCATGTGCAATCCTGAGTGACAGAAAACATGGAGATGTTAGAATGACCATTCTTTCCCATAACATGATATATCGTATAAACGCAACCAAAAAAGTAATTCTCCGCTTATAAAAATCCACATAAAAAACAAATTAACACATATTTTGGTAATAATTCATATTTTTTTTTAATATCCGGTATACACCTTACATTTGGTTTCAGACGCAAGTGCAGAACAAGTGAATTTACGTTTTACTGCACAACACTTGAAAACAAACAAAGTCTGTATCACAGGTGCGCAAGATTGTCTATATGGCAACACCATTCAATATGAACTGAGTGGGGTACTGTAGTGGGTATCACCTACTGCGCTTAAGTTTTAAAATGTCACATTTTTACAGGAAGGAAAGAATGAAAGTGATCAGTAGAATGGCTGATGACTTGATGACTGTATATGGTTGACTTTCGGTCAACAGGATGTGTATCCACCGTGATTGTTGACACACTGCTGGCAGCACTTTCTCATGCTGTGGATCAATTTTCTGATCAGTCGCTGGGGTATATTGTCCCACTACTTCAAAAGAAAGCGTCAAAGGTCTTCAAAGTTTGACTCAGGACCCATCCTCTGGTATACATTTTGCTTAAGATGGATCCGCAGTTGGTCAATAGGATTAAGGTCAGGGGAGCAAGCTGGCCAATCCATTGCCTCCAAACCTTCCATGGCCAAGCATTTACTAACTTCAGCCGCAACATGAGGCATTGCATTGTCCTGCATGAGGATAAAATTTTCGCCAATGGCACCAGCATATGGCACAACATGCAGTTGCAGGATCTCTCTGACAAAACGTCTGGCAGTCATGGTACCATTCAGGACAAGGTCTGTCTTCCTATGGCTCTTGCCCTGTCCACTTCTGGTAACCGTGGCATGATGTCTTGACCACAGACGGAGAAATCTACACCCGACCCTGGGTCCCCATGCTTTTATACCCATGCTTAGCCCAGTTTCTGTCCATATTACGCAGGTACAGTTCACTAAAACAATGACCCAGTGTGCCCAAACAAGGACAGAATACCTCACTGAAACCACCCCTTTCAAAATAGCCTTTTTGCAAATTGTGGTTTCTAACTTTGTTTCACATTTAGCACATATGCAATCAAGCATACACTTTCAATTTGCTGGTCTCGACACATGTTGCACCCTAGGGATTATTTCTACACATACCTGTTAATACTTGTCAGGAAACTAACCAAATATGAAACATATATCAAATTATAAAAGTGGAGACTTATTTTTTTGGTTGAGTTTCGATTAGACACTTCTATTGAAAAGGCATGATCATCTTTCCTGCATTGCACACCCTCATTCAGTGCTGTTACATGAATCCTATTCGTGTGAAAAAATGTTATATACATGCATTTCACCCATATCATATAGAAAAGGTTATACCTGGCATGCGTGCTCTTCTGGCATACCTAGAAATGAAAAAAGAAAAATTATTGTACAGAAGAAACACCCCTATTGCCGATTAATTATAAAACCCTCAATCAAGAAAATATATAAATTTATATACAATATATACAAGTATTTATGTATTCATCCAACCGACACTACGTAGCCAGATAAGAGTCCTACCCGCAAGTCTCCTTCAGAATTACTAACTAGACAGTTAAAAACTGACCAATTAGCAATACTAGAATTTTAAATAGCAGCTTATAGCTGATAGAATTTCTCTGCCACCAATCTAGTTGTCTCGCAAACAAAACACAGTAGCACATTTTTGAAGGATAAAACTGCTATTGCTGCTTCTAGAAGCATTCCCGGATTTGAGAATCGGCTGTGTAGGCTGGAGGGACCAAGTAGGGGGCATCTGTTTACAGGAACATACACTGCAATGGAAGGTGTTTCACTGCTCTCGAATTGCCCAGGGCAAGATTAGCTGTTATTCCAAAGACGGCATTGGGAAATGCGTCTGTGTAGGCTTCATATTGCTTGATGGTCCCACAAAAACAATGCATGTGAACAGGGTGATCAGATGGTGACATGCTTTTCATAATTTCCGGGCACTGTGACAATGCTTCTGCCGTTCCCAGATCCCTGGCATGAATAACCACAGGTAGTTGGTACTTTCCGGCCAATGGAAAGTTCAGCTGCAATGCCCTCTGTTGTTTTGTACTATATCAGCAGAGAAGTAGTCAACTGTAAAATCTAATCCTACTTCCCCTAAGCCTACTACCCTTGGTCTTTGTAGCTGCTCCTCCAAGTCACTGATGAGTTGTTCCATCCTGGTAGTGGTATAGGATCCCACAAACCTTGGTTGAATTTCCACGCAGAATGACATTCTGGGGTCCCCTCTCGACTTGCTCATGGATCTAGTTGTTTTCCAGGTATTTTTGAAGACTAGGTTTGAAACTATGTGTTTCAAAATAAAATTCTCTGGAGATGTTGGCTGCTGTTGTAAGACTAAGCTTATATCTGGAAGATTTAGGCAATCTAGTAATTCCCCCACATGATAATGAGCATATACAATAGAGTAGTGTTGTTGCGTTGCCCCAGATACCGTTCTCACTACCTCTGCACCTAAATCAACTGTATGTATCACCAGCATGAAACCTGAAAGCTCTCTGCTTTTGGTTCTGGAAGGGTTCCAAGAAATCCTGCAAGCGCTCTCCAGTGAAGTAATACGGGGACGCAATTAGGAGGGGATACACAACTCCTCTAGATTTTGGCAACCTTTTGCTCGACGTAATGGAGAAAGGAGCAGAGTGCAAGATTGAAAAGTTTTTCCAGATTCTGTCAAACCATGAGGGTGAATCTGGTGCAGCAGAAATCCTGAAAAAATATCCAATCTGGAAATTAGGTAAGGTTATACAGGAGTCACTGTCTTGTGTGTATGCTTTGGGCTTCTCAAAAGTCACGGATCCTCTTTAAATTTGGTGGGGGACACTCTTTGCATAGAGTTTCACCACGTTTGTTCAAATAGCCATGTTCTAATGACTACTAACTCTGCTGACTGACAGATGGCAGGGCATATCAAATCTTTTTTCTTCTGTCGTCCCTGTATTATTCCTTCCATCTGTCCATTGACAAAATGACTGGTAGAGACTGTAGCATTGAATAATTTTATTTTACACATTGACGTGTCCTGAGTGCCAAGTTTGCAAAAGAGATGATGATACAATTTTCTGTTTTGTTTCATCATCATCATCATCATCATCATCATCATCATCATCATCATCATCATCATCATCATCATCATCATCATCATCATCATCATCATCATCATCATCATCATCATCATCATCATCATCATCAGCAGCAGCAGCAGCAGCAGCAGCAGCAGCAGCAGCAGCAGCAGCAGCGTTTTTAGAGGCAATACTACTACTAGTATTACTGGTATTACATTTGAAGAAAATCATATCAAATTCTGATCAGGAACTACTAGCCAATTGCTGTGATATTCGGAGTCAGCTGTAAATTTCCAAAAAAAAAAAAAAAAAAAAACAAAAACAATTTGATCCTGAATATGATATCTGAAATGTAAGTCAATTGGCCTCTGGCTTTGTTGTTCTTAATTTATTCGGGCTAATACAGCCTACGTCAAAATTTTACAGAGGAACGTGTGAAATATGGACAACAGTACTTTCATATGTAAATAGGTTAGACAGGGACAGATTAGCCGATGGAATATAAAGAATTTGGACTGCGGAATAGGGTAATTACTACTATGAAGTGGTTCTGGGCAAAAAGACACAAATACAATTCTGTTCACTTTGAACCATTGATGCCTGGTGGATAGGTCTGTACAGGCTGGTCCACGATCTATGATTTTCAAAGCAAACTGGAATTCTAGGTAATGTCTTTAGTCTAACACCCATTTGGACTTGTCTTAGTTATTGTTATTGTTAATTTTGCTCCTCGGGGGACTTAATGACAAACCAGGATAATGTTTAGGGACATGATTATAGATCAATGCCAAAATGGGCTTTCAAAATTACTTCTAAAACCTACAACAATCATGAACCGTGCGAAAAACAGTAAAAACGGTGCAGCTTTAGCCTCGAGTGCTGATTTTGGAATATGTTTTGACGGAAATTGTAACTGTCTATTCTACAAGTCAAATTTTATGAAGAACAAAATATTTCACAGTAACGTTACTAACAAAAAATTAAAATTGAGAAACCCCCGATCAGAAAATTTGGTATAATCTTGTGAATCTCCCGATATCATTTATTTGATATCCTGAATCAAATGTAAATCACAATATGTGGGCCTAACTACTCAATCAGGTGAGAAGAGATTTAGTGGTCATAAAACTACAATTTAAAATAACAAGTTCAACACAGTTTTGTGTCACCATTTCAATTCTGAGGAACATCCACATTTGGACTGCCGGATACAAATCATTGGTTTAAACATATTTATTGGATTAACTTCCATACATATTTTGCACAAGTTATTCGCAATTGAGAAAAAGGGCATTGCCCTATGTGAATCCCTCTTGCAAGGAAAGGACAGAGCACAGAACTGACTAGACACATGGGTACGAGTGGAGAAGACGCCAATACGGACGAGACAGATAGAGGGGCATTTATATTTGAACAATCACACAATTGAGTTAAATCCTGGAAATTGAACCTGAGATAAGATGACAAAATTATTTAGCCAATACCAGAAGGTTTAAAGCGATTTGTAGCACATATATTCGTGCCCTGCAGTAAAAATATTACAATTGTTTGTAAAAGAACATTGTGCTGAACCATACAACAATGTTCTAAGAGTGAAAGAAGCAAGAGGAATTATTTTATTATGAAGTGCTGATCTTGAGTTTCTGTATTTCGGACAGACAAAAAAATTTTGAAATGTATCTTCGATGTGTGAGCCACATGTGTAAGCAGGTGATTCTTTGACCCCAATTTTAAATAGATAAGAATTAAGCAGACTAGCTCCCAGACGGAGACGCGTATGTTGAATAGCAGTACACCTTTTTCCAAAGTTAAACAACTCAGGGAAATCAGTTGACCGAGGTACTGATTTAAAAATTTTACGTTTAAATACTTGGACAGAAGGCGAATTTCGAATTTCAATTGGAAGCTGGTTCCCAGTCTAACAGTCGACGGGAAAAAAGAGTTGTCTAGCAAGTCGGTGCGAGACGGAAAATGGCCAAGATTGAAAGGGCGGCGCGTATTAAAAGAAAGCACATCGTTAGAAGTAACTACAGAACATAAGGGTTCGGGCACAAGCTTGTTCACTATCTTATACATAAGAATTAACTTAGCTGTCTCTCTTCGTTGAGACAATAATTGCCAGCCAAGTTCTTCGTATAATTTGTCTATGTTGGTACCGTGCATTGCTCCCGTCACAATGCGAGCTGCATCAATTTGAACGCCTTCGAGTCTTTTAGCATTATATTCAGTACAGCCACTCCACACTGGGCTAGCATGTTCAAGGATAGGGCGAATGAAGGAAAAATAAATTATCCTTTAGTGTTGGACGGTACAAAGTAAATTTTAAACTCTTCATAATATTAATCAATTTGTTAGCTTTAAATATAATTTCTGAGATATGGTCGTTCCAACATAAATCAGAGCGCAGAGTGATACCAAGGTGTTTATGTTTATTCTTGTCTCCCAGCACCTAACTATGAAAGGCAACAGGTGGATGGGAAAATACAAATCATTGATTAAATAGAGCCAAATTTGTTCGACCAAACAGTAATGTAACACAAGGAAATGTTTATAAATTAAAGATTTTTGGATCAAAACATGAACTCAATGACAGAATTTTAGGCTTCGGTGATGTTAGGAATTTAGACTTCGCAACCCTTGACAGCAGTCACACACCTTTTCAAAATAATCAGGCTGGTGTTCAAAGAAGAAGAAGTCACTGACAAAGCAATCACGGAAAAACAGGAAAGTTAGGAGTGTGGATACAAAAGACCTTGTCCACAATCTACTGCACGCTTTCTCCAATGGCATTGATCAATCACATACAGCTCTTAAAGCACTATCATTTCGAGACATAACAAGAATCAATGAATATTTGGGTGTTACTGATTTAGAACACATATTTCCGCAAAATATTTGCAAAATTCTGTATGCATACACAACAACTATAGGGAAACCATATTCAAAAAGAAAAAAAATAGATTAAATGATTTGCAGCATTCCTTTCATACACAAAATTATTGATGCACCAAACATTCAGTCCCTTTTCAAATTAAAATTTGTTCTTAACATGATTCCCAAGGAGTGCAAAATAAAATATCTACCCATCATTTCCTATAAATATGTCAACAATATTGGACAAAGTATCATGAAATACTAGGAATTTCTGGCTCCAATTACTCTTGAGGATATCGCAGTTCGGATGCTTGCTGGCTGATTCATGCATTCTATTTTTTAAGTGAATGGGATTGCAATAGAAATTCACATGTTTGACTTCTTTTCCAAAACCATCAAGCTCACTCAACACGTGGTGAGAAAGTACGCTTGGTGAGTCTCTACCAGGTTTATCTAAATGGTCACGGTCCAGTTAATTTCGGATCTTTCATAAATTTTGTTGTTCAATTTATTTTTTAACGTTCAAAAAGGTTCTCAGAAACCATTCATCCAATTGCTTCAAATTGCATGGGAAAACTTCTAGGAACCCCTTGACTTTAATTTGTTCAATAGTTTGTAACGTTTCCACTTTATAAATGGAGTACTTTGTCCTGATAAAGCTGTGCTAATGTATTATAAATATTTAATCTTTCAGTAGTGAATATATATTGCGAACTTAATATTGCGAAATACAATTTTTATTCTGAATATTTCGAAATGTATTGTTGTGAAATAATATTTGACTCGGTGGAAATCCCAAAGTGTTGAATACCTGTATAGGATTGCACAGGTGCATAACCCATATACAAATCGACAGGAAAGGAGTTGGTACATAATGAACCAATTAGTCCAGGATGCCGTAATGAAGTACCAGACCTAGTAATTGTACATGTAGTGACAAATTGTAGGATGTGGGGTAGAGGAAAATGTGCTTTATAAAATTGAAATTAGCACTTTATAGAAATAATTAAATGAAAATTGATTGCGGTATGAAAATGTGTTAATCAAGAGGAGCATGTACATACCAGTGTGTAAATATTTCTTTCATGTTTGTGAGTGAACCTGTTGAACCTGATGTGTCACTTCCAGTATAAGAATAGGAGAAGGGGGAATTCCATACACACAGGAACCGATAAAAGTACCTAGTGTACAGTACAGTAGGAACATATTATGGCAGAGTCTTGGCCTCGACTTATAGAGAGTTGGAAGAGCAGGACCTCTCAAGAACCATTGTAGGGGGGAAAAGTCTAACCCTATCAGTAGATCTATGATGTAACATTTTGGGAAAAATAGCTTTGAAGTGCAAGAACCGGGAGAAGTCATTGCGGATAAGTCTACCTTATATGGCCGCCCTGACAATCTTTTAATATATATATATATATATATATATATATATATATATATATATATATATATATATATATATATAAATATATATTAATACATATCTTTATTTCGTATTTAAGTACACTTAGAAAAAAAGTGTTCATAATTTCTTGAAATGGATAAAATGACATTTATAGTAGTGTAATTTAACATGTGTTTTAAAAAATGGCATGTACTGTATCATTTTATGTCATATATTTATCATTACTACTGGAATCACCGTTTTGGCTGTAGATAGTGTTTGTGCCTGTTGTTTGCCCCTGTCCAGAAACACTGTGAACACATCTGCACTTTGGGGTATTTTGTGCACACCTATACATTATGCTCCTTGAGCACTGCTGCAGAGTATGTGTTGTAGATTAAGCTACTTAATTCACACTGGGCAACACCACTTGACAGAGAATTATCAGTCGGTCTGCCACCACTGGTATTGTTTTTGACTTCTGGGTGATTATGAATGTAATACGCTGAATGGTCATGTAAATACCTTTTGGTGGTTTTTTTTTCTCGACATGACAACAGTCTTGATTTTACAGAGCAGGATTATTGTTCCCTTATACAAATAGGTTTGTCTTCTATCAGTCCAATGCCATTGTTTGCAGTATGATTACCTGGTTCTGTCGCATTGACTACTGGGTTCTCAAATGGTTCCACTGTAGGGTCAAGATATGAGGTCATACAAATTGGCGAAAATTCAATGATGTTTTCTTGACCATCGCTCTGATCATGGCATCTCGGTAGTTCAGGATCCATGGTTGAGCTTGGCACAGTCCAGGCTTGGTTATGGTCACAACGCCGTCATGTCTGGATGCTCTCCGAGCCTCTGGTTGTTGCCTGTGTCTGGCCACCTGATTGTCTGGCTTTTGCTTGAACATCGTGTCTCTTGTTTCATGGCCGGCTGCACAGTTGGACTGATTGAGGGTCACACTTAGATCTTTTTCTTGGGAAATTACTCTAAGAACTCAACTCATAGGTTTCTAGAACAGCACTCAGGAGGGTCGCGACCACGTTAGAAAATCCTTCCACTGGCATGTTCTTAAGTGTGGCTTTTCCTTCTACCCAAATACAAAGTAAATAAGGAGCTGTACAGCAACTGGGCTTTCCCCCCCCCCCAAATGCCTTCGTGGTATATTTTAAGATGAGTGGGTGGTTTACAAGATCATGCTGCAACTTTAGAATATTTTTGCTAGATTGGCAAAGGGATAGGTATATGTTAGCAACAGTGATCATAGTCTAAAACAGAGGTGACCTTGATATCATAGTTCACAGGACCACTCCAGCCGGTGCATTTAGGGTCAGCTGAGCACTGGATTGTTAGAGTCCTCTTGTTATTCCTATTTAGGTCACTTGCATATATATATGTATATATATATATATAAATATATACGTCCGTTGGGTCCATAAGGTTTTCTTACGAAACCTTTGCACGACAATGGTTCAACTACTCTAGTTATGTTATGGTTCAAATGGAGGTGCATCAGTAAACTACAATTATCTGGACAAAATACTTTTGTCTGATGGTGACAGCTTTAAAAAATATACACACATTCTTATAACGCATGAACAAATTACCACGGTTGGCTATAAGTGTATTGTGTGTCACACATATCTGAGATTGTAGTTAGACTGTGGTTTCCGCATAATAACTCAAGAAGTTTTTGAGCTAGGGCTTTGATACTGTATAGGTGTATTATTCTAATCAAAGGTAGGTGAAGTTTGAAGATGGGTGACCTTTACCTAATTTCCAAGGTCACAGTGGTACCTGAGTTAACTTTGGTTTCCGCACAATAACTGAAGAGGTTTTTAAGCTAGGACTTTTATATTGCACAGGATTATAGTCCATATTTGTGGCCAGGCGAAGTTCGAAGATAGATGACCTTGACCTCATTTTAAAGGTCATAGAGCCACTTTACTGAATATGGTTTCATGCTTTCTGCATGATAACTTATACCTTGGAGCTAGAACTTTTATATTTCACAGCTTTATGGTTCTCTGTAAGGGCTAGGTTGATTTTGAAGATGGGTGACCTTGACCCAGTTTTCAGGGTCACAGAGAGATTGTAGTTAGACTGTGGTTTCCGCACAGTAACTCAAGAAGTTTTTGAGCTGGGACTTTGCAGGTGTATCATTCTAATTAAAAGCTAGGTGAAGTTTGAAGATGGGTGACCTTGACCTAATTTCAAAGGTCACAGTGGTACCTGAGTTAACTTTGGTTTTCACATGATAACTGAAGAGGTTTTTAAATCTATAACTTTTATTTTCCACTGGATAATTGTCCGTATTCAGGTCTAGGTCAAGTTTGAAGATGGGTGACCTTCACCTAATTTCAAAGGTCACAGAACCATTTGGTTGAATACTGTTTCTGCATGATATCTTGCATTTTAGAGGTAGCACTTTTATATTGCACAGCTTTATGGTTGCCTATAAGGGTAGTTTGAGTTTGTAGATGGGTGACATTGACCCAGTTTTGAGGGTCACATACAGACAGTAGACTTCCTTTTTTTTGCACAATAACTGAAGAAGGTCAAGTGAAAATGAGTGACCTTGCTATGATTTCCAAGGTCATAAAGCCACTTTGATGAATATGGTTTCTAAATGATGACTAATTTTCCAGCTATAACTTTTATATTGCCCAGGTTTTTAGTCATTTTTTAAGGGCTAGGTTGAAGATATGTGACATTGATGTATGATCAACCTTCACTACTTTTGTAAGGTCAAGAGTGCCCCATCTACCACTATCAATAGGGTAGCGAGGGCAAGGGTAATGAGGGAGGGGGGCATCTATGTTTTACAAACATATCTTGTTTTCAATGAAACTCACACAGTTTCATGCACAGCGTGCACCATATGTTTGTGTGTAACTGGTGTGTTAGCTGCACACGCAATGTGGGATGTGTCCCGTTTCATAATTTTGGGCTCTATTAATCCGCTCTCAGATATGTCGCTGTTTACAGAAAGTACTAGAAATGCAGCACACAATACTGGATACTCAAATAAAGAACCCATATATATGAGACGTACAACATGTTCACTAGTCATGTCAAACATTTATTTGAAAGAAGGAAGGAAGATGAAAATGTTATATTTTAAGCCGTTCTTCCATTGTATTTGTCGTGTGCTGGTATTAACATTGTGTTTTTTTTTGTTTTTTGTTTTTTTGACAGGGACGGACAAAAATCTTCAATATCTGCATAAGTACCGACGTCCTCTTGCAATAGATTTGAGCATGGAGTGCGATTTTATGAATGAGCTGCTGTCAAAAGAGGTTTTGACAAAGGGACAATACACACAAATAGAGGTATGAGGCGTCTCTTACATTTATTTTCTGGCTTAATGACTTGTCGGACGTTTTGACATAAATAAGTAGCATGGACAAAATGAAGAAATGGCTAGGCAGCCAAACAGTGATACAGACACACACAAACACATTTCAAAAGGTTTTACAGAAGCGACTCTTGATTTCCAGCCTGGCCACTATCAACTTGATGGAGATCTGCATGTTTGCAGATGGTAAATCCCTCGCGGTTGCACAGCCCACAAAATCTTTGGGATGATGTAACCCATGTTCACTTGTGTAAACGAGCCATGGCGAGCCTTCTTTAGGTGCACTTTCGTAAAGGGTATGCAAGTTTTTGGTCTTGCTAGTACCTCCCCTGCAGTATCTAGGATCTGCAAAATATCAATACAAAAATCACCAATTTTCCTATGTAATTCAATGTAGTTCATAAAAGGACATCGAACTAAAATAAGGTTGCTCGACTCTCTAACTAGCTGTTTGTCGAAATCGCCACCAAGTAAGCCGATAAATTATTAGACATATTAAATGTAACACATTTTACTTATGGCTCAATGGTGAGTACAGATTGTCCAATGTTTCAGAAAATGATATTCGAGCAATTCTGTAAATGCGTAAGCCGAAAGCGAGTTGCAGTCAAGATCTTTTCTCACTTACTTTTTAAAGGGCACCAGCGCCTCTCCAGCAGCACTTTTGACTCTTAACATTATTCAGTCGTTGATCAAAGGTACAAAAAATTGAATACGTTAAAGGTGCGGCGCATACATGCAAAGGCAGGATATACCATAGTCAACAACTACATGCCTGTCTGTTTTCTTTTTGCTTTCTCTACAGTGTTTGGAAAAGTTTTCTATCATGCATCTTTTCGATAAATGTTTCTCAAAACCAAGTAACATAAACCTGGAATTGAGAAAAAAAAAAACAACTGACTTCAAGAAAAATGATTGTCTTCGAGTTTTCTGAAACAAAATATGTGAGTTTTCAGTTTTCTTCGTAAATTCTTGTTCTGATTCTTGATCTCTAAATTCCTAATGTGGGTATCGAAAGGACCGATGAGTTTAATTGATTTTTTTTGGGACTAGTAATTCATGAAAACTGTAACTGAGATGCACAGTTAAAGTTGGAAATCAGTTCTCCTGTACCATTGATACAATGAAAAAGCTTCATAAATTTATACCTGCCCAAAAAAATTGTATTAACAAAACAGGTCACTCTTCTATTCATTTCTGAGTTATGCTGTGATCGCATTTGGCATTTTGAAAACAAACCAGTTTGTCTTACAAGTTGTTCCACATTTAATTTACACATGAAGTTCTTGTTCAAATAATTTTTGCGACTTAAAGACAAATAGTTCTATGTCAAAGGATTGAAAATTCGGTACACGTATGAACAAGCTTCCTAGACAATTTGAAAACATGTTCACTGGCATTACATTGACCTTTTTATATGATATCAGGCGCAGTTTCATCCCCTCTCATGCACAACCTTAATGGTAAATCCTACACACAATTGTATTCAATACTACACTGCTTCCCCACTTAATCAGTTGCCAACATGCCATCAAAATTAGCACAATTAAAAGTCATATTTGGGCTCAGCCAAATATGTTAAGATATGGCTTGTAATTTCGGCAAGTAAATATTCTGAAACCATCGTCGGCCTCATTTTTGCTCAGCGTCTGTAGGACATTATTGTATGCAATCGTTTTACGTTCATATTATTTCGATGTAGTTCTATTTCCCCGTTATCGGCGTTTCAATAAGATATTATCTTATTAGATTAACTGCTATACTCATTGACTTCTGTTCTGTATATTTTCCCTGATGCTTCTACATAGAACCATGTTTCAAATTTCCTGTGAAGTTAAAGTTTTCAGTGACGATCTATAGTTAAAGACAGGGTATCTTACTCTTCTGTGAATGTAGTATATATATTTATTGGATTAAAATGTTTTGTGTATCCTGCCATCTTACTCTGGGATTAATCTCAAATCACCTGCTTTATCACATTATGTATTGTTAGACAACAAACTGAATGTGAGTCTGAGTCTGAGTTTTGAGCCCGAATCTTATTGTCTTGTTTGTGTCAAGGAGCACTCACTGCGACTGCAAATATACAAATGAAGACATTAGTCCCACAAGTGGGAACATTTACAAGAAAATAATTTAATTTTGTCCACGTTCAGTTAGTGGTGGACTTGAATTCATTCGGACCTCCAATCAAGACTACCTCCATAGATAAACCATTTGTCCTTATTAAGACCACATCTAAGTCCCTTAAGTGGTCTTTATAGGGAAATTCTATTGCACTCAAAAGACTTTAAAATTCATAAGCTATTCAGTTAGCAAGTTATGAGAATAAAATAATTGATTCTGGAAAGCCTAGAATCATCCGTGTTATACTAGGGTGCTTTCAAATTAGATCAATTCCGGCAAATTAAAGAGCCAATGCGGTAAGCAAAAGCCTCTTTCCAATCTCAGGTCAGAAGATCATGGCAGATAAATGTTTGCTTCTGTATTATTCATGTGTGATGTGGGTATCAGGAAGCATTCTGTCAGGTCTCTGTTTTGGTGCCAATCATGAATGGACCCCGCTCTAATTCAGGGAATTCTTATAAAATTTTCTGTGACGAATAAATGTTACTTGACACATGGACTTGTAGAAATTCAGGTATATACTTCATATAAATACATTTATTGATATATTTCCATTCTTGGTGGACTTTAAATGACGAACAGATTCTTAAAGATAAATAGATTTACTTTTGGAGAGAAGTAAGATGTCTTAAACTTTACAAATGTGGAGAGAATAATTTCTCATATTGTGTCCTTTTTTTCTTGGGATTAAATTCTTAAATGTAGCCGCCTTTGAGAAATATATACTGTGTTTGTGCTAAAAGTTCAGGAGGAAGATTGCACGTTATTTTCGTGAAAAGAGGCGATGTTTTAGTACAGTAAAGTCTTTCAGGGTTCCTTTAGGTATCCTCTACAAACGTACACATTTCGTTGTTTCATTTCTCGTTTTCATATTGAACATGCCAGGCATGATTTCATTGTCTCCAAATTCTTATTTTTATTACAAAGCGAGTATGTCCTGTATTAAACACTGACGGTTTCAAGGATTCAATCATCCAGTTTTCATTCAATTATCGACGCGACGGTCTTGTTAAATTTTATTATCATATTGCACTCTGGAAACCACAGTTTGAAATCTTTGATTATTATTTTTGGGGTGATATTTTTATCCAGAAAGAAGCAAAATTTTTGTTGTCAGTTATAAATCATATTATTACTCCAAGTTTCTGTGATATCGTGTTTATCGTGAATATTATTTTCTTGATACACTTGATTTGGAATCAGCCTTTATTTAATTGCCAGTTTACAAGCTACATTTATCTGGAGAGTCTTATGTCCTGGTCAAAATGTCGGTTATGGTACAAGATTTGGCAATTTGACAAAGTCTTTTTTCAAAGAATATTTCGTCGTTAGTTTTCATTATTCATATCTTCAACTGACATAGCTCAGAAAACCACTACCCATATCACCCCCTTGACAGCAGCGCTAACATCTCATTAGAAAATATTACTTGCATTTCTTGGACAAAAAAGATACACTTACAAGCAATGCATATTATGTCATTGTTTGATCTGTCAACATGTCTGCTCTCAAGCTTTGTCAAAAGAGGAATGAACAAATTTTCGCGGGAAACTCATGGCTGAATGTCATGAAACAAAAAGAGGCTTATGTCAAATATGTCCGACTTTGCCTGACTGACACTAAACCCCCGCCAAGAACATAAAAGAAATGCAAATCACACACAGCACACACTTGCCTGCATTCACATCATATAATGTATTTTGCAGTGTGCACATGCTGCCCTTTATTTATGGATCATAAGAAATAAACATCAATACATCAAACAAGTACACTTTTGATCCCTTGGCATCGTCTTTGACTTTGCCAAGCAACAATCCCTACCACCACAAATCATAATTAATATCAAAATACATACAATACATCATAACAAATACTGTGGTCTCCAAGAAAATTTGAAAAAATGACATACATCTAATGATATTCTTGTTTCATAATAATCTTTATTTGTATCCATGAAATATCCACATGTTGCCACCCACAATTTTTAATATCAGGACTGAAACTATCCCTCTCTTACCTTGAGAAACCCATTATTTAGCAATCTTTTCAGATACCAGACACATTCTTTCTAGTCTGGTTCCTTTACCACTGGTCCAGCCACTTGTTACAAAAGTGTATAAAAGTTGCCACTGGTCAGGCATGCAGGTGGTTGTCCTTCTTGCTGTGATTGTCCATTTATATCTTCCACATGCCACTTTGATTTCCATGTTCTGGTTTCCTGCATCTGCACCTGAACTAAAAGACACTACTTCCTGTGTGTCCCTTTAATTCTGCAGGGCCATTCATTTGGGCCTGTGTTTCTGTCTTATCAACCTGTGTCTGTGAAATGATGTCATCATTTGCAACATTTGTATCAGCACTATGATGCATTGCCAGTGTCTCCTCGTCTGACGAAGAATCTTCACTTGAAGAAATTAACCTTCCTCCTCCACTTTTTAGGATCTCTTGTGAGAACTGGGAACAGACTTCATGCAGTAGATTCCTTTCACTTCTGAAAAGAAATTCCATCAATAGATAGCAAAAGGTTGCATTGCAAAGTGCTCTGTCGTCCTCCACCATTTCCTTAACTACATAAGCAGGAAAATCTTCATTGTGCTGATCCACAACAATATTTCATTATATACAACCATTTTCACCAAGACTCGTCATCCTTGCTCAAAACAACCCCTCTAGCGGAACTGTCTTATCTTTCCTTTTGCTTGGATTGCTGTGCTCCTGCATTGGCAGTTGCAAGATCAGAAACTGTTTTAACATGTTGTTTACCTTTTCACATATGCTGACAAAGATTCCCCCACCCACCCCAATATTCACTGCCTGAACCAAAAGCTCAATCAACAGGCCACAATGGATTGCATCGAAACATCAGAAAATATGGAGTGTATCCAGTCGTTTCATGACGTGTACAGCTATATGCATGAACCAAAGCTAAAACATGAGTTTTCCAATCCTCCTTCTGTTCTCTTGCAAGAGTTCCAAGCATGCCCAAGAGTGTCATGTTCATACGTTCACACTGACCCTTTCCCATGGCATGGTAAAGAGTAGTATTAGATTGTTTAACACCAAACAAAGCATACAATTATTTCATAAGTTTATTTTCAAAACAAGCTTCCTGATCATGATGGATCCTCTTTGGCAATCCATGATGTACCACAAAATGGTTGAAAAAAAAACTATGTTGTAGTTTTGCCTACACTGTTCTTTGTAGGAATAGCAATTGCGTAACCTTAAACTTAACAGTAATCACCAAAATATCATTAAAACCTCCCTTAGCAGTATCCAGAGACAGATAATCCAAAGAGATCAATCCCTATGGTTGGCTTGTGGCAATGCTTACTTTTTTAACTCATGAACTTGCAGGTTTTCCTCAAAACACACATAGGTCAAGACTTGATCGATTCTTCATCATCCTTACTCGTCCCCCACCAAGATTATCTGTCTTCAAGTAGACAGATTATTTTCTCATAACCCATATGTCCCATCTTATTATGAATCATTGTGAAAACAGTGTTTATCTGTGACTTGGGAAACAATAATGGATCTAGTGATCCTTTCCAACTTGAAACATGATAGAAACGTACACCTTTATGCATCTCCAATTTATCAAAATTAGTTAACACAATGCTGCAAATCTGTTCACTAGGAACCTGACCATTTGGTGGTCTTTTTTTCTTCCTCTGTGCAAGGAATCCACCAACAAAGATCTGAATCCTGTTTCTGCTTCAACACAGCACCCAATCCTTGCAACAAAATATCTGTGTGGACTTCAAAAGACTTGGTATAATCTGGGTATACAATCACTGGTGGACTTATCAAACACTACTTTAATTTCATAAAAGCATTCTGCTGCTCCAAACCTCACACCCATAGTTGAGGATACTGGTTCTGTTTCATTTTGTCATTTCTCTTAGCTCTCCTATAAACAGACATCAAATTGGTCAAAGGTCAGGCAATCTTGCAGAAATCTTTTAAAAAATGCTGATAGTATCCTACAAAACCAAGAAAATGTCTTACTTCTTCTCGATTCTTTTGTGCTAACCAATGTTCCACTGTTTATTGAGGAATAGGATTTGGTGGGAAATGCTAAAAGCATTGTATGGAGATGTAGACTGTACACTGTCATTAGGTATGGTTGAAGCAGAAAATGCATGTCTAGATATAGTCCTAAAGCAGAACTGTGTGCTGCCTCAATTTTACTTGCTCTGTGTCTATAAAAGTTGGGAGATCAATTAATGAAGTCTGATAAGGGAATAAAGGTAATTGGCCTGAAAATCCCAGGTTTATTTTTGCAGAAGATATGGTACTGATGGCAGAGTCCCAGTAAGAATTATACGATATGCTGATCTTTCCAGGGGTTTATGGGAATAAATAGAGGTGAGAATTAAGTAAGGCTAAGGTTAAAGGTATGACTCTTGGGAAAAAACAGATGGTAATAAAAAATTCCAGTTCTAAATTCCAGAAGGTATATCACGTTTGATCTACATTGGGCAGGCTGATAAGTATGAATACCTAGGCATGTAGATTAAAGCAACCGGTATATGCATGTTCAGGTATTAGCCGGAGAATATAAAGAGAAGGTGAATCCTATGAAAGGAATGATAAAAGCTTCCACACTAAACAGTTGCAACAGAGCATTTGCCACAAGGGTATAATGGGGTAAATTTGCAATACCAAGGATGATGCATGGCTTGGATATGATTTCAATATGTGAGGGAGATATGCAAGAAATGGAGAAAGCACAGAATGAGATAGGGAAATGGGTACTGGGAGCATCACCATGTACAGCAACAGAAGCAGTCCATGGAGCCTTAGGATAGAATAAAATTACAGACAGGATTGCCAGAGCAAGGTTAAAATGCTGGGAGTGTCTTCAAGCAGCAAGTGAAGACAGGTGGTGCAGGAAAGGTAACAATGATTTAGTCAAGGAACAAACAAGATGGGTCAAAGACATAGGTCAGTTAGCAAAGAGATATGAATTGACAGGATATGATGAAGTTGGTAATTGGAACGTGTACATAAGTAAGACTGTTACAGAGGGCTGGAAGGAGGACCGGAGAAGAGTAATCAGGGAAAAGATTACATTAAAAGCGTACAAGGTACTAGCCAAAGAAAAGTGTGTGTTGGTATTAAGGGAAGGGATGCAGGCTCCCTTTGTCAAAGTAGGGCAGGAGTAATCAATCTAAAAAAAAGAGAAAACAGAAGAGGACAACAGGTAGTTATGGAAAATGTAAGGTATGTAGACCAGAGGCAGATGAGACAATGGATCACTGACTGTTGTGGTGTGATGCACATAGAAGGTATAGAGAAGATTTTGTTCAGAATGTGGCACAGTGACGATTATAATAACAAACGTCTTGAAGACGTTCGGTGTTTATAGGAAGAGGAACGTGTACCTTGGGGTTTAGATTTGAAGGTTGGCTTTCTGGGAGACAGGATAGGTATCTAAAATTGTACAGGATAAGCTGGGAAAAAAGAAATGAAATGATAAAGTTGGACAGCAACAGGCTAGATTTGAACTCCAGGAATAGTGGTAGAGTTTACAAGGGTTTCCACGGGGCCTCCCTTGGGAAATGCCTGAGCCTTAGAGGTGGGAGTAGGGTGTGTGAGGGAAAGTATTTTTTTCCCCCAGGGTAAGAAACTACAAGCTATGAGTGTAGGGTGGTATATTCAGGACTACCGCCCAACACAGGTGTGAGAGAGTGTGTGGTGAACCATTTGCCTCGGCTCTGGTTCATAAAAACAGCATAACCGGATTAGGATAATCATAGTTTCTCCTGCCTCATTTATTTATCTTTTTCCCTCTCAGCTGCCTGCATCGCAAAGGACTGCAGCACAAAAGCGGAGAGCCACAGTAATATTATATTAGTATATTTTGGAAGACCTTGTGAGTACTTAGATTTGGAGGTGTTAGAAACTCGAATGCAATATTTGAAACTCTGATCGAACATATTGTGTGGTAGATGAAGGGCATTCATAGAGCTATGGACCTCTTAGTGTACCTTAACGATGAATATATTGTTCATAATGATGTCACAAGTAAGGAATTAGTGTCAGTAATTGGAATATGGCTTTCATATTTACTAGTTTTGATTAAGATGCGAACAGTCTTTGATGAGCCTAGAAATAAATAACTATTAACATCACAAAAATCAGTTATGAAAGCGTGAAACAGAGGGGGGGGGGGGGTTGAGAGGGTCCAGTACCTTGATACCCGAAATAAGTTTCCTCATTACGACGCAAACTAATAGGGCCTCCAATATGGTGGGGAAGAAAAGATAAGCTTAACAATAAGAGTGACTGACCACATTTCAATATACACCCACCTTGAAACATTGATTACATTTGTACACGCTCATTTCTACACAGTAATAAACTTACAGGAGAGGATTCATCACTGTTTTCAGCATAGTCGCGGCTCTCATCTCTGGCTTTCATAGGCGGTCCTGTTTCTTCTTGCACATCAGAAGTACTAATGTCGTTTTGATCATCAGGTGAAAAAGCCCCAAAGGACTCATTAATTTCAGTCTGTATTGCATCTTCTTGTACCTCTCCTGTGTCCGCTTCAGTTGTTGCCGCTGTGTCGAAGATATCCTTAAATAGTCCTAAAATATGGAAAGAAAATACATGCTAGAAAAGGTGGATGAAATGGTCTACATAATAATGCTTATTTCCTTATAATAATTAGATGGCTAAATGAACTTCAACAATTAGCTATACCTACCAGAAAGTTACAACAACTTTATGAGAATACATGTATAGTCAGATAATTCTGTGAACTTCATCATAACACTTTGTATTCAATACCAGGATATGAATAAGCTCATAATATTTGATGTAATATTTTAATGTAGAGATAGAAGCAATAAGGATTTTGATGACTCATAATTATCTGTGTATATTTTGTGCCATGCCATATTGAGGCCCCATCTGCAGAGTCTATCAAATCGATCAGAGATACATTTTTCATCACTGATTTTCACCAAGAGCGTTTTGTTGACATCGTCCTTTACCAGAACAACAGGATCTTTATATCTACAGTCAGGTGTTCCATCACAAACGCTGAAATCATGCCACTTCTCTATCTCACGAGAATCATCAGGCAACCCCTTCACTGTGATGGGCAGCAATGGAATCTGGGAAGAGTTGGTTTGTCCGCACTGAGGATCTGAACGACAGCTTAGTCTGCAAAGATTATCCATGTAGTAGATACAGTGGCATTGTTGTAGGTTCATATAATATGTACTTAGCCCTGATGTCCTATTGTATTCCATTGGATAATGCTTGATATAGGTATTGTAGTACAATAAGTCATCTTCTGCATTTGCTTTGAGGGTTCTCTCTGTAGAATCGTAACTAACTGAGATTGGCTCTGCTAGTATTGGGTAATGAGAACACGGTTCAGATTCCATGTGCGTTCATTGCTAATTCCTCGGTATTCAGATCTTGGATAACCCCATTGTAACATCTGTTGAGAACATTCAAGAGACTGTCAAAGATTGTGTAGAGCTTGGCAAGTTTACCCCAAATGAATGTTATCTTTTCCAGGCAAAGTTCAATGGCTGCTAACTTCATGGTTTCTTTTGCTACTGCAAGGTAGACTTATGGATGCTGGCAGCAGCACTAGTTTCAGTACAGAGTTTCTTTACAACACATCCCTTTACGTGGTTGCAATCTGCTTACATGAAGCAAAATCATCTATGCTTCTGTCCACAGATTGCTACTTTTTAGTTGTTTGTCTCCAGGGAGAAGTTTTTCTTTTAGAAGATTAGTGACAGAATCAATATGTACCCAGACTTGTCCTTCTTCATCTCTACTTAAACAAAGGTCAGGAAATGTTGGTATGGACAGAACTGAAGTCATCACTAAATATAGGTAGCCAGGCCCATTTATGTCCCAGTAAAGCAGACTCTGCAAAAATACCACAAGTAGAAAAACATAATACGCTGGACTTCCTTTATGAATCGAATATTTACACATGAATTTTTGCATGTAAATCCCCACAAAATGCTACAACAGGGAATGTATGTATGTATTTTGTCTAACAAAGTTTACTTGGTTCATTTTGGTAACATATTTTGTCTCTTACATTGACATTTTATTACAACACAGTGTACCTGGTTTAATACACACCTCTACCTATAAAACACATGCATTCCAGTCTGACTGTTGAAGTTTTCATTCAGATTAACTCGTATGTTCAGTTCTGATCAGGAAAATAAATTATTGAGTTTTATATCATGTTTGAGTGTATTTTGTATCACACCAGCTTCACATCCGAAATCTTTCGTTTATGGACGGGAGAAACACCTAAAACATTTTTTGATTACTGCTTCCTAGCAAAGCTAACAACATGAAAAGTACTGATGCAAAAATATATTTTTGGAAAGAACAACTCAAAGATTTCAAATTATGTTAATATAATTATTTTGACTTTCTGAGTTAATTATTATATGAACACCCAGACCAATCTCAAACACGTCATTTGGCCGACCGGCACTTATAGGTGGACATAACTCTTCACAGGTTTAAGCAAGTTATAATTTTATTGTACAAAATTCATGTGTAACTACATAGTTAAAATAATTAATACTTTTATTCTATGAGTTTTGCAAAAAAAAACCCCAATTTGATGTCTCTCCCGTCCTTAAGGAAAAGAAAGAAAGAAAAAGAAAAGCAAGGCCGAAACCTATTTATAACAATCTACTCAGTCTGGTTAAAACCCAAAATTTCTGTAAATCTCTGCGAAGTTATTGTCAGAGATTCACACAAGACTGCATGGTACTCAAGCTATGTATTGTTCATAGTCAGTTATAGTAAAAAGGTTTTATTTTAAAACATATGCATGTGAAAAAATTAATAAACCTTTATATCTTGAGCCAGGGGATCTATTTTGATAAATGTGGAACAACTTGCTGAAGAAACATTGAGTCACCTGATTAGTTTTATAACAGATAAAATGCTCCTGTAGATTTATTGTTTTCACAGTTTTAAATCTTCAGGTTTTTTGGTAAACTGGACAGATTTGCAGCATCTAACCTTTGCGATTTTACCCTCTCAGAGCATGCAAAGAGCAGTCATCTTATATTTTATACAAAACCCATGCGTGTTGAAGCATATAAATACTCATTTTTTTATAAGAACAATTTTTGAAGGCGAGGTAAAGTTGAAACTGATGGTTCAGGACTTTTGTGGTATTTTTCACTTCACACATTTTTTTATCGACAAAAATATAAACACTGCGAAATTTAAAGCAATGTACAGTGTTCACCTGTATGGGGGCGGACGTAGCATCACCAGAAAAAGGGGCGATAAATCCAATATAACAACATAAACCTACATATATTCAAACGTATCAAGAATTTTCAAGAATTCTCTGACCCATTTCCAAAAAAAAAACAAAAAACAAAAAAAACAAAAAAAAAAACACAATTGTTCTGGAAAATCCAACTTGCGCACATGTCCCAAAATTAATTTGTCAGTATACTATAGCCAGTACAATTCATTGCCATTTTGAGGGGTAACCTGTCTAAATCGAGAGGCTTATGTTTATAACAGTGACATTGTTCAATAAGTAGTTACACTATTTTATTCACCGTCAAATCTTATCTCTTCATTAAGCCATGAGATCCAAGAGTATTTGAAACGAAAAAAATCAGTGAAAACCAAACCAAGACCTACCTGCGTGTCACAGATCTCAGCATGGATCCCGTTAAACTTGGTTTAACATATCTTGACCTGTTAGCTGCTAGATAACATATCAGCAGGAAGTCTTCAATGATTCCATTTCAAGTTGGTAATGCCAGTCCTCTTCAGAGCGCTCATGGAATTATCAATTCACATGTGATGGCAGATAGTGACCGAGTCAATCATAAAGTAAGTGACTTGTTAGAACACTTTGACAAACAGTACGGTGTTGTCCACACTTTTCCAATACAATGACATACCAGTCACACCAACAGTTTCGGTATCTATTGGGCTACTATTTTACAGTTTGCACACGGTTCATCTCTATTTATATTACTCATCATTTTTCTCCCTCGGTAAATGAAACACACATGTCCAAAATTGGGTATAAGATAAATCGTTTGCTTCCTGGTACATGATGTAAGGAAAAGAGTCAAGTAAATGGGTCCCCACACAAGAAGTTACATCCTGCATCCCTAAAGTACTTACTCCCGGGATCCTACATACAAAATCTGCATTTATCCTTACCAGGCAGAATGCATAAGAATTAATCTGACATGATGGCATTTTCTATAACTGTTCCTGGGATTCTTTTTTTAATTGCCGTTGATGAAACTAAATAATGAGTTGACCAGCGAAGACATGTACATGAATACAGTGTGGATGAGTCTGTGCTATATATGGTTACAATGTCAACTGGGGTGACTAAGTACATCTGGATTTTTGTGGTTGCATGCCAGATCCCGAGTGCTGATAACTTGTGTTGATAACTAACTAGTATCCACACTTGGGGTGAAACTTAAACCGGGCTCAATTTGAGCTCAGTTGGGACCCTCACCTTCTAGACTGAACTGCTGACATCAAAGTGATAAATTATGGTTATTTAATCTGAAGCCAACACCGCACCCACATTCAAAATATCTTTTGTTCAGAGACAGGCATTTCTGCTTTAGCATTTTCAGCGAAAAAGAATGGCCCTGGTCGACAGGTGCACTCTGCATGAAGTGCAAGGAAAAAAGGTTTTATTGACTATTTAATTTGTTATTGAAAGATGTCCATGCCAAGAGTTCTCATGAATAATACTTACCCCACCACTTATACGTATGTCTATGTCAGTGTTATATTTAAAAGAGTAGAAAGCTGTATATATTTTAGGGGTAAAATATATTGTGGAATTACAATCACCATCACTGCCGGGGCTGTGATAAGTTTTGTCAATAAAAGTGGGATTATGACTTGGCTGCTATTACTAGAACGACTTGAATTGAATAGTACAGAAAAACACCATCCATATTCATAAATTCCAAACCTAACAATGACAGCAAAGAGATTCCAGATTTGCCAAAGAATCAACTTTTATCTTCCAATACCAATGTGAAGAAACAAATTTCACTCCTGACTTCAGACAGGCAGTCACCCATTAAAGGCAACTGGTGGTTTTAAACCAGTCCTCTCAACCTTTGAAATATTATTCATTACCTACAGACACTAGAGGTTCCAAAATGTACGGGCCTAGCCACCCAAAACATAAATTTCATTACTTCTGCCAAACATGAAAAGAGACCTGTTAGGCCTATCACTTTTTAGTCTTCCCGACTTGTCAGTCAGCTACGTTTACAACAAAACAGTAAAGTAGGCTTACATCGTTTTTGTGATATTTATGAATGTGCAACATCACAAACACACTCTACCTCCACTATAACTATGAATCGGGGAACAAAGCCCATGTGAAAGGGCATTTATGATTGACAAGCAGTGTTTATTTCATCAGGCCCAATAGACCAGAAGGAATGGGTGAGAACCTTGTAAAAATACCCCCCCCCCACCCAGGTTATCGTTGATTTTGGTTGGGGAAGCACTGTAGAATCAAAAACTGAATGATGCCCAGCTGGCATCTTTGAGCATTTTAAGTCCAAGATGGCTGCCAAACAAAAACAAAAGGCAAGAAGCTGTGTAGAATGATGCTTCAAGTTCATTTCTGCTTGCAAAACCTCACCAAAGTGGGGAATAATAACCAGGTGACATCACCTGGTAGTTCTAATAATTAAAGATGGCGTCCAAGATATCCACTAAACTGAAACAAAATGTAAAAAAAAAAAAAAAAAAAAAAAAAAAAAAAATATTTAAGGGGACCTGATTTTCATGACTCAAAATCCGGATTATGAATAATGCCTAGTTAATATCAATTGGTAGCTCTATCATTCGAGATAGCAGCTCTAACTTTTCAAAATGGCGTCTAAGACAGACAAAATCTTGTGTAGAATGAATATCACGTTTTAGTATGGTTCTATGAAAAATGTGAATAAGGTTCTGCTATTATCATTTAATATCGGTCTATGTTTATATAAGAGGACCAAGAATTCCTTGTCATTATTTTATTTCTTTTGGATTGTTTTGAACTGACCTCTGAATCAATATATATATATATATATATATATATATATATATATATATATATATATATATATATATATATATATATATATATATGTATATATATATATACATATATATATATATACATATATATATATATATATATATATATATATATATATATATATATAAAGATAGAGATAGAGAGAGAGAGAGAGAGTAGGTGTCATCGTGGAGTTTGTTTTACATCTCTGGTGCAGGATGTACATTGTTGCAGTCCTTGTTAGGATTTCCCTTGGTTTGTACAGATGGTCTAGCTGCAACTCTTTATTTTACTATCACTGGGACTGAATATAATGCCCCAGCTTGTTTCCACTTCAGTTAAACATTGGCGGATGGTTTAAATAGGATAAGCTGTCCAGCTAGAAAGGGTACATATTGGTCCAGGGGTAAGTCAAATTGTTCTTATCTGAACCTGTACTATGCAAATTTGGTAATTATGGTTTGTTTGACAAGTATTCTTTGATATGAAGCTCTGCATTTATAAGCAAAACTTCATATATTCAGCTAATTCATCAATTGCCACGTTCATATTTATTCATTATTATGTGGGTTGTTCTCATGTAGATATGTTATGAAAGTCATTAACAGAATAAGCGTATAAAATTGAAATACACTCATGCACAAAGATACTCTGATCCAAACTTTATACTGAGTTTAAGACACTCTTTCAGTGTAAAGCCCACTTTATATTTTAGGGAAGGGCGATCTGTCCCACAATTTAGCTATTTAAGACTTCATCTCACATTGAACTATTGATACGAACCCTAAACCATCCGTAAATTGACGTCTGGATTAAAATTATTTCAAGACCTCTCCAGACATTTGGTTTGATTGATTTGGAGCCATAAAATGATGAAGATGTACAAATTGATCAACCTTCTATTCTGCGTTTTTATCGACATGAAAAATAGCTGTACTTTTGGTTTTCTTTAGACGATATTTGTTATGTTTACTGGAGGATAACATTAAATTTTGTCGTAAATTCACTGCATGCATCAAGTAACTTGTCCTATGAGAAAATTGCGAAATCCATCAGCAGTAAATCGTCAGTGTAAGTTAAACTTGTCATAAAAATGTGGTGAATTTAGCACCCAAAACGTCACACTCATCTGTGTAGATTCTGGGAAGAATAAATGAAAGATTTCCACCTTTTAAAACCCCGTCTAAACATGTAAATGGTTCAGTGGT
Organism: Hermodice carunculata; assembly: GCA_964020975.1. Classification (NCBI taxonomy): domain Eukaryota; kingdom Metazoa; phylum Annelida; class Polychaeta; order Eunicida; family Amphinomidae; genus Hermodice; species Hermodice carunculata. The sequence goes on from OZ026618.1 coordinate 78,976,813, forward strand.
AGAATTGTTCTAAACCACACTGGCGTTGTGGTTGACATATAAATTAGCAATAAACGAATATGAATTTGTGAGATACCTCTTTGACAAGTAAATGAAACAATTCAATGTATTTTACTCTATCCAAAACTTAAGTTTACACTGCACACTTTGATCCCACGGTAAGTCTGTACGCTTGTTTTTGGGTATTCAGTGTGGCATGATTTTGGTCAAACCATCTGGTGCAACCCCATGCAGAAGTATTGAGATAGGAAGCCATTACCAGTGCATGCAGAAGGACCGAGGTCTGCATATTTTATCGTCAGAGTGGGGTCCAATTTAACCATCATGTTTTCCATTTCTTCCACTTTTTAACACTTTTGCTGATAAATCAATGTACATTGTGCTAATTATGTCATCCGGGTTTATAAGATATAATGTGAACTCTCCAAACAAGACAAAGTCACTATAACGTGTCCAATCAAACCAAATTTGTAGACACCTACCAAAGATGCATCTCCAGCAAAGTTAAAGATTAGGTTTGATCAATTGTTTGTAAACATCGACATACATTTGCACGTGTTTCATTCACTGTTTTGTCCATCACTTTACCATGGCAGCCATCTTGGATGCCGTATTGGCCACTTTTTCATATTCACTAGGGTTATATGGTCATTATTCATTCTTTGAGTAAGCATTTTATCCATTTACAAGACGGTACTGAGCTGAAATTAACACTTATGTTCAGGACGTTGCCTTTCAACTTCCAGTGGTGGCCATCTTGGGCGCCATCTTGAATATAAATGCTCAACAATACCAGCTGGACTTCATTTGGTTTTGGATTCTACAACATTTTGCCGACCAAATTCAAGAATAACCTGTTTGGGGAGTATTTATGCGAGTTAAAAGAAAAATGCCTTCTTGGATACCAGACAACAAGAAAACACTCTGATTCTTTTGTTGCTCCATGTCTTTGAACGTATAACATCTCGTTGAATAGTGGCTGGGTTACACAATCTGTTCAATCTATGTTTCAATCTTTTAGCAGTCAAAGGATAAGCATGTACCTGGACTTATAGGCATTTGACAAGATACTGATAAATGGGCTCTCGTTTGAGCTTCATTGATATATATATATACAATGAAGCTAAGCTAATATAAATATATAAAGAGGCCCACTACCATACACTTCTTAAATCACTGGAATAAACGTAAACTTTATGCGATATATAAACAAAACTCCCATCCAAAGGAATGCTGAATATTTACATAATTGAGGATCTCACTAGGCCACAAGCAATTTTTTTTCAATGAAATGAAAGTAAAACAAGAAAAATCTATAAACATACATGACCAAAATGAATTGGTCTTCAAAAGATTCAACGTAGTTGATGAAGTAATGGACTTCGGTAGAAGAACTGAAATATTCCCTGCTGAGCATCGATTCTTCAAAGTACAGAAAAATAAAAAATGAATTGATTTATATCTTTCTCATACATTATTAATTTAGACCTTTATTTCTCATTTTACTCTTTTTCCCTTCCAAACATGATCTATGGTTACTGGCGCCACCGATTACTGTTTCATCGCCAATATAATACTGATCTAAAACCGCCAAATAATCCCCATTGTCTGGGATGGGAAACATCAGTATGAATGCAAAATGGCACCCACCAACAACACTCACAGTCTTTGCTTATGCTAGCCTAAAAGTTTCAATTGATTATTTCTTTTTCTTATGCACGCAAGTATATGAACTTTCTATTTTAACCAATCAATATCTAAGGTTAGATCTCGGTGCTCTTCTTTTTTTGCCATCTTCCACGACTGTTACCTTTCATTTTCCTTACCAAATTAATATGTTCGATAAGGAGCTGTGAAAAAAAAAAAAACAACAACAAAGAAAAGGAAATGTTTTCTGACACCTTTCATTCTGAAGGTCAGCTTATGATCAACTTGTAATAGCCAATAAATTTGATAAATTTGTTACAGATACTTGACCTGATTTTGCAAAGCAGCTAAACAAGCCCGCAAACAACCATCTACAAAGATCTTATCAACAATTATGAACATATCGTAATTTGAAGGAACAACCTGTGAAATGGTTCATAAGGTTATGGACCAATTAAGCCACAATACAGTTATGGTCACGATGGCATTTCTACCAAACTACGTAAACTGAAGCAATTTAAAATTACCTCTTAAAAAAGTCAATCACATTCCATTTTAACCAAGATGTTTATATCAGAATCCCCCCTTATAAACGTAAAATTGCAAAAGTGATCATACTCTTTAAGAAAGATGATAAAACTCTATCCACAAACTATTAACCAATTTCTTACAACCTTCAGTTCCAAAGGTTTGTGAAAAAAATATATTTGTACATACTTGCAAACTTGTTTGGATCTGTTTTTCCAGACTGCATCATAGAAAACATTTTATGCCCGAGACACTAATATTTCTGAAGCATGTTATGCAGGTTTATGTTTTCATGTAGCATTTTGTTCTGGAAGATCACTGTTTAAGTCATCCAGGACTTTATTGGTTGCAATTGCATAAGCTCTTTGAGAATCATGGCAAAAAAGAGTTGACTACCTTTATGAGGGACACCAGGCACTTTATGTTTTTTCTTTCTTCTAGAGCCTTGAAGACAGTATACCTTTGGGCAAGACATCAGATATGTTTCATAAAGATGCAACAGAGGTATTAATGTCATCAATAGGAAAAACTCTGTCACAACATTTGAACATCCATCTGATAAGAACAGAATTTTGTCGTGTGATTGCAACAGAAAACTACCAAACACTTTGCAAATTTCGTTATGTGATCATGACCATAATCAGTAAGAATTTACTTGAAAAGAACATTGGTTACTTCATCACAGAATTGGCATCCTGGAAATCTCTATGAATAGAATTATCTGTGGTCTGTAACCAAACCATGACAACATAATCTAATAGCGCAAGTAGTTCATATGATTTTATGCAGCCATCCACTCAAGCACAGCCCTGAAGATTAAACGATGTATGCCCCATTCACCCTGTTCCTGTGCTCTTAAGAAATTATGTGAAATACAGACAACATCTATGTACTGCTTCTACAAGAAAAATGTCATGTTGCAGTGTTTGGATGCCACAAAAGCTTCAATACCTTCCAAACTGTATGTCTTCTCAGTTATATCTTTGATTGATGCTTGCACCTCAAAGTATTCCCTTTCGTTAAAACCCATGGTAATTGTAACCATATGAGGAAGCAACTCCTGCAGGGAGGTCTTTCCTTATTGGTCTCGCCATTGCTGAAAGTATTCTATGAGCACCCTCCAAAGTGCCTCCATAGTAAGCTTGTGAGCTCTTGGCCTTCTGTTCCACATCTTACCATGTAAAGTGTGTGTGTGTTCTCAGCCGTATTCATGCCTGATACTCAAAGTATCACCTTTCCTTAAAACCCATGGTAATTGTAACCAAATAATGAAATAGCTTCTATAGACAAACTTTCCCTCTTGGTCTAGATATTGCTGGAAGGGTTCTATGAGCACTCTTCAATGGGCCTCCCTAGTAACTTTGTATGTTTTGCACCTCTGTTTCATAGCTTTCTAGGTAATAGAATTCTATTAAATGATGTCTAGGCTTTAATTTGATGTTGGTACAGGGCACAATGTGAATAAGCAATTATAAGGCTAGTTTATGATTTGCTCCGGATTCTGTACTGCTGGACGTAGTTGTTAGTAGTTGAGTGAACTTGGGTTGTCGTGTTTGGAAGGCTTGGTGGTGGCAGTTACCCTCACGTGATTTCCTAGGATACCAATTTCAATAACTATCTCACTGTGACATGTATCAGGTGAGCCCCAGAAGTAGCCATATGTGTGACGGCAATGTGCTTTTGCAATCCAGTGTTTCTTCTATCATATTCAAGTTGTCAGCTGCGAGCTGTGCAAAAATGTTAAGGTATCAAGACATTGAAATGTGATAGACATTGATCAATGTGTACCTTTGCCATACTGGTATCAATCGTCAGGCCTGGTGAATGTACAGGCTAATCCTTAAATGCTTGATATTATTCTTTTTGCCATTTGAGGAACTGTATACGATTCTCTGTCCCGTATTTAACATATTATGTCCACCTCTTTATCATTCACAGCACCAAAGCATGCTTCACTGTGGTCACTAGAGGAAGCTTCCATATCATTTTCTGGCCTGTAACTCCACCTTAGCATCATAAAAGGAGTCTGTAATGCAGGCAGCAGCACTGTTGTCTGTTTGAATACCGTAACCAAGATGGCATTTTGTTGCATTCAAGTTAGCCCTAAGCCTTTTAGCACATAATGTAACTATTTGAAAGGTGAAGAAAACATTGAAAAACAAGAATAAAGTTGACGTTGCTTACGATGCTAATGTTGTACTTGTTTAAATGGGGTTCTATTCTATTGAGCAAAGGTACGCCAAACATACAAGAGATATTAAGAGATGCAGGACGCCAGGACGAAACTAAGGTGCTTAACAATACAGAACATTAGACCACAGTCAATAATGGGTAATGTTTCATTGGCGTGCGGGGGTGGGGGAGGCATTTTATCATTACCTTTTATACTTATTGAATTATAATAAGACCTGTTTGAACAATCTGCATTTATGTATTTACAGGAACTTAAACACAGTGCCCAGAAAGCAAATAAATTGCTGGACGTGCTGGAGAAAGAAGCAGAGTGCAAGATTGAAGAGTTTTTCCGGATTCTATTGAACCATGAGGGTGAATTTGGTGCAGCAGAAATCCTTAAAAAACATCCAATCGGGAAATTAGGTGAGGTTATAGGGCAGTCACTCTGTCCTGTGTGTATGCTTTGGACTTCTCAAAAGCCACGGATCCTCTTTAAATTTGGTGGGGACACTCTTTGCACAGAGTTTCGCCACGTTTGTTCAAATAGCCATGTTTTAATGACTACTAACTGTACTGACTGACAGATGAGCAGGGCATACAGAATCTCAATTTCTTCTGTCGTCGCTGTATTATTCCATCCATCTGTCCATTGACAAAATGACTTGTAGAGACTGTAGCATTGAATAATTTTATTTGAACACATTGATGTTTCCTGAGTGCTATGTTTGCGAAAGAGATGATGATACAATATTCTGTTTTGTTTCATCATCATCACCATCAGCGTCATGAGAGGCACTTCTACTACTACTAGTATTACTGATATTACATTTGATGAAATTCATATTAAATTCTTGTCAGGAACTACTAGCCAATTACTGTGATATTGGGAGTCAGTTGTAAGTTTAAAAAAAATCAATTTGATCCTGAATATGATACCTCAAATATAAGTCAATTGGCCTCGGGCATTGGTCTTCCTAATTCCTGGCCTAAAATTTGATATAAACTTCCACTATTAACCAATTTATGTTCTTGGCTACAAAGACCCTTAATTTATTTGGGCTAATACAGCCTATGTCAAAATTTTACAGAGGAACGTATGCAATATGGACAATAGTACTTCCATATGTATATGGGCTAGATAAGGACAGGTCAGCTTATGGATAGTAAGAGTTAAGACTGCGGAATAGGGTAATGACTACCAGGAAGTGGTTCTGGGCAAAAAGACACAAATACAAAAATTAATTTTGGAATTAATACAGCTGTTGCATAAAGTTGATCTTTGAGCCGGTAGTGAAAAATGTAAAATTTAGTGAAAATATATGTCACTGATCTCAGGATTAAGTAACTCGAAAATGAACAAGGCATTATAATTTTGATAGTAATTTTGGTATAAGATGAAAATTATTTATGAATACAGTAACTTGGGTCTCATAGTTCACATTTTCCCTCGGTGGTGCTTCCAGTTTGAAAAGAGTATAAGTTTGTGTGTGTTTGTGAGGGTTATTTTTTCTTTTTTTTACTTTTTACCAAGAACAACTGAATATAATTGCTTCTAAATTCAACTATTGATGTAAAAATGGAGAGACAGATTTGGATTCATTGACAACTAACATAACTTCACCGGTTGAGCTGTCAGTGCACCTGAAACAGTGTTCTACCTGAAGATTTATTTCCGGAACCTGTGTGTACTTTAAAGAAAAATTTGGATGAAAAACTGTGACCCTGCCCAACACCAGTATCTTCCCTAGAAAACCGGATTGAGATTGTCGAAAATAAAATCAAGCCAGATGACGTGTTCAACATGTAATGACTATAAATAGCAAACTAATCAACAACGTAGTTATACGTTTGGTTGGGAATGAGCATGGAAACACTTAACAGATAATAAAAATATAGCCACAAATAAAAAATATCGCTGAATTCGTACAGTTCAGGAAATTGGTTAATAAAAACGATAACAAACATCCTTTGGTTCTGGTTGTTTTCGGCAATCACTGGGAACTTTCTTTCATTCCCAATGATTGCCGAAAGCAATCAAAATTGAACAATGCTTGTCATCCTTTTTATTAACCTATTTGACTTGAATTGCACTAACTTAACTAATTTGTGGCTGTAATGCCAAATGTTTTTGTTGATGAAGATTTATTCAAGGCACAGTTTGAATATTCCTCTTCGCCCGCAATGCTGGCAAGGGAAGTGTATTAAAACTATTTGGACGATGAGCGATTCGGTTTTCATCCAGAGGAACAATCGTCTGGCACCATTTTTCAGAAAAAATGTGATTTTATAAGGCTTTTGTGTAGCGTTTGGTATCCAAAGATTGCAACATAATTTGGACATGCTGATTCCAAAAAAGCTGTATACCCTGCTCAAATGTGCATGTTTGACCTTCAAAATGACCAAACACAACATGGCTGCCATTTTGAAACGTATCATCAAATTATGAAGAAAGATGTAATGGAAAAAGTCAATTGAAACACTTTAAAGCTCCTAATTGAAGAAACCTTAACAAGTTACACAGGTTATGTCAGAACGGTCAAGGTCATTCACATATTTTGAGATCAACACCTATACAAGTGGTCTCATAGTTAAATTTAAGTTTGGTCATAACACTGAAGTGGTATTTATCTGGAAAATCACTGCCACGATGTTGCCACTGCCTGAAAAGAATGTTCCTTACCAGGATAACGTTGACACGAGTAGGTTTCACTGGTCATGTGTTACAATTGTACTCGTTAAACCTTTGAATCCCCTCTGACAATTTCAATGCCCCTGGTACATGTGGAGAAGGGAGAAAGGTTTTCTCAAAGACCATGCCTAAATAAAACTTTCTGGAAAAGGCTACTGCTCTCCCATTTCACTCAGTAGACTACATTGCATTTGCAAACAAGGTTTGACCTTGATACGTCACATATGCATACAAGATGATCCAATAATTCACAGTAACAGGTGCAGTTTGGTCATAGATCAGATTGGCGCCGAAACATTGCAGATGGTTTTCGAGAGCTTTGAAAGATGTTTCTTGTCATCTGACTGGATTCGTCTCTTGTTGTTGTATATCTGCTTACATCCCACGAGCTTGCTCTTCTTAAGTTGTTATCTTTATTACCATCCTGCTAGATTTGTTCTGTTTTTTGTTTCTATATTCCAAGTTTATCTACCAGGTTAAGTGCTATGGCTTTCTACATTTCCATTGGACTCTTGATCTTACATGTGTTTAATTTGGAATATCAACACTTTTTGATTCCAAGAAAGTTTTGGGCTTTCATATTGCCATGAATTTCATGAAAGCCAATAGCCAGCCTATCCAGTCGAGAGGCCTGTTTCAGGCTAGGAATGAATGTGGCCCTCTGGGCATAAAAACATCAAAGACAGAAATGGGTGGAAAGGTTACAAGAAAGCAATTAGGACACACACAAATACACTACAGGCTCTCGGGGATATTATTTTACCCAAATTCCTAATCTTTGCAAAATATGGACCATGGCCTTATTCAAGAAATTGATAAAGTAATAGGGGCCGACGATGACCAAAGTGGCCTGAAGATTCTGTCTGGTGAGAGATTTCAAAGTGCAGTTTCCCAGTCTTATTTTGCTCATTCTGAAGATTCTAACTTTCCGGTACAGTGGAAATACCATCACATGATCAAGGTGCTATTGACATTTATAGGTGCTCAAAGGGATGATGGGTGGGAATTACACCTATCTGCATTTTGTTGCATACTTCCATACTACCACAGGTATGACCATACCAATAATTCAAGGTGGGGAGTCATATAAGTGCTGAAATGAAGCAGTTGCCTCATGAACTTCTTCAAAAGTTTAGCAGGGGGATTTCGTAGTCAAGGTTGGCATGTCAAAATTCAATCAAGTTGCACCTGATCACAGTCAGGAATGGCTGAATGGTATAAGGAAGAAAGGCAGAGAAATAGTAGGAATCATCAAAACTTGTTCTGCTCTGAGTAGATGGGCCCTTACATTCAGTCTGCAGTCTCAAATTTCTGTAGATACGAGGGAATTGTATGACTCTGTGCTTGGTGACATTCTCACACACAAAGAGATAAATATGAACCGCAGAATGGAGGACTTGGATGCAGAAGACAAGGTTCAGGATGTTTTACTGGGATTTGGCCTGTTCACATTCATAGATTGTCTTGGCGATGGTAAATTGTAAAACATTGGCACAAAGGATATACGAGAGATGAAATCACCCAAGCTCTAATGCACACCGAAAAGGGATTGTACATATGTTAGTCCACCAGCATCAAACGACTGAAAATATATAAGGAGCGGCCAGGTCTCGAACCAGCAACCTTCAGCCTAACCACCTAGCCCAAAATTGGAAATGCACATACTAATGGTCCCAAGTCCCCATTCCTTAAAAAAAATAATAGTTCAATGGAGGCCGGTACGGATAAATGCCAGAATCGACACGGCCCAGTATGTATATGTATATGTATATATGTGTGTATGTATATATATATATATATATATATATATATATATATATATATATATGTATATATATGTATATATATATATATATGTATATATATAGATATATATATATGTATATATATATATATATATATATGTATATATATAGATATATATATATATATATATATATATATATATATATATACATATATACATATATACAAATATATATATATATATATATATATATATATATATATATATATATATACATATATATATATATATGCATGCTTTCATATGGGGGAGGTACATTTGTACCTTTGGCCTATGTGTATTTGCTGAGTGCTGTTACTGCTTTAGATAATAGTAACGTGTATATGCTTTAGAGCAAGTCGAACCCCAATTTGCCAGACACAAGGGAGTGCAGTAGGCTGGTTAGGGGTTTTTTCATGAAATAGAGCCAAGCTTTGCAGATGGAAGGCCTGAGATGGACAGGCAAAAAAGAGGCACTCGGTCAGGAGATGATGCGCATACAAACACATCTTACTACAAAACATTCTTCAAACATCATTGGTATCAAGGATGGGAAAAAAAGCAAAGAGGTTATTATTCCATAGCTCACATGAAAGTTATGTCACTCTGACACATCAAAGGCAGTAATTGAGTGTAACATGGTGGAAAGTATTAGCTCTACCCATTTCAAATATTGGTTGAAGATCATAATTTGAAGAATTTCAATATACACAGGTTATAAAAATTGAAAGACGTTGTATATTAACGAAACTCATTAGAGTGCATATAAAAGTACAGATTACATGCCTTGCTTGACAACTTGTGTTATGATTATTAGATGAAGGCCACTAGACTGCTGAGAGAGAGAGAGAGAGAGAGAGAGAGAGAGAGAGAGAGAGAGAGAGAGAGAGAGAGAGAGAGAGAGAGAAATGTCTGTGTGTATCTTTTTGCACATATGTTGATACAAGATGTACATGAAGTATAGCTTATGGGTTTTCGGCTTGTGTCTTTTTGCACATATCTTGATGAAAGAGGTACCTGAAGGATAACCTTACAATACAACCTGGTTATGAACCCATCTCTGATAAGGGACCACCTGTGCTAAAAGACCAGTGTCAATGTCCCCATTAGCATATTTCCGTTCAATTTTACATGTCTTAAAGGACCACCTGTCATAAAGGACCTTTTTTTCACAGGCCCTGTGGGTGGTTCATTAAGACAGGTTCCACAGTAGTTTAACATAGGATGTACACCCTAGACCTAAAATCATAGCAGTACAATATATTTTGATGAACACTTCCCTCACATGCAGTGGTGAAATCACCTACTGATTTATACACTACATACTGGAGACACTACCATTATTCGAATAAGTATAGCCGTATTTATCACCCTGCACTGGCCTCATACACGGAGGTCTAGTTACCCTTATGTTTGTATATAATGTGTCTTAGTGACAAAATAACTCATTTATAGTCCGATAGGGGCTCCTAGTGTTAAATATCCATATTAATCTTACATTTCATTGCGTGAATATAGACTTCCTATGTTTACATATAATTTGCATATTACATGTGGGTTGGACATCAACAGTATAATGAAACAGAATCTATTTGGACACTGAGCAGTAAACTTTGAAAAGCATATCTTGAGCATCTGTCTTCATAACCCAAAAGGCGAAGTTCTTCCAGTAACTTCATTCTCCACAGTGCAGCAAGTATTTCCCCACAACTTCAACTACAACAATATTCAAGAATTACCCAAACTTCAACATTCAGCTTTCAATGTCATTGTGAAAGATGTAATTTCACTACTGACTTGAAATATACTGTCACCCGCTCTGGTGGTCTTAAACCGGTTCTGTCAAAGCTTGAAATATTCTGAAGTAGCTACAAATTTGAATTGTTGTCCCAAACAAAAAGACAAAACTACTTTAAACACAAAATTTATCACTGGCACGAATGAAAAAACAGACATGGTAGGCTTGCCGCTTTTTGGTGTTTCTGACTTGTCAAAGTCAACCTAGACTAGGCGTCTAGGATCCTGTAGCAAATTAACGTAACTTAACAACTGTTTTTGCCACTAATGTTTACAGCATGTAAATGATTTCTTTGAACTAAATACAAGTGGCAAGCAAGTTAGGCTAAATACACATTCTTTTACGTATTAAAAGCCTAGTATTTGAAAAGAGAAAGGAGATGCATATTGTAAACTGTCGCAAACACACTTTCTCCAAGAATGTAACCGATCTAAAAAAAAAGATCTTAATGAACATAATACCAGATATGGGGTCTTTAGGCATTACCACTGCTATTCATATTTCATTCCCCATGCCAAAGGCTAGCATTTAATATTTTACATAAACACAACTATAATTAAGGAAATGCCTTGCGTAACTGGAAATCGTGGTCCCCAGACCCTTGACCCCCCCCCCCCCCCCATTTTTTTTTCCTCAGTCTTGGACAAAGGTAGAGTAATTGTATGAACATTTGCCAAATATTTATATGTACTGTGGATGTTTATAACAGGAATAGATAGCTCCCTATATCTCCCTTCACAGCAGATATGGACGCTTTTCTGTGAAGCATTAGAATAAAATATACAAATTTGACATGTACTTGCTTTATGGAAACAAAGTCACATTTCTTCATGAAGTTACTCCTGTTCAGGCCTTGTAAAAGATACGGGGCGCCAACCTAACATCCATTTGTTGCAACAGGCAAGTGTCTCAAGTAGATTTAGGGCTAAATCCACCTACCATGAATAACGCAGCATTTTAGAACAGCATTAATTCTATGTATACTTAACATCGGACAATATCTTTGAAGACCAGTCAGTTTTTCCAAGCTTTTAGATCCTGGATTTGTGTTCGAGCTATTGGTATAGACCAGTGTCTCTGACAAGTAAAAAAAGGAACACAAGACGTACCAAAAATGCAACAGATTCGAAAGAACTATAATCTTGAGGCGAATTTTAAAATTTCGTATCACAATGGCATTAGAAATGTGCTTTTAAGGGTAAACTAGTGTTCAAATTATGGCTGTAAACTTGAATCGAGAATCCCCAATTATCGTGTATCTAGATAGCTTTGCGGTCAGGCTCTGGCTTCGAAAGGACAATTATTTATCTAAAAGCCTATACAAATGAACAAGAGTTTCTTGTTGAAACTTTGTAACCCACATTTTCTAAAGCAGTTACCAAAGCTTGCAAATCACAGGCCTTTAGAACCACAATAAGTAGGTCCTGTTATAAACACTAATGCCATCTATTTAGGGAACTCTGTGTATGATTCCGTGTAGCATGTAGAGCCATGTATTAAATGAAGTAAAGTTAGAACAATTTGGTGACATAATGGAAAAAGTTGAAATATCGAAACAATTTTATTGTTATCATGGTTGTGAGCACAAAGACCTAAACGAAAGATAAAGATTGGTCTTCATACAAATTTTTTGAGTCTTAACATGCCACAGTCACTGAGTGTGTCACACTACTGTCATATGAAGCAGAGTCTACAACAGCATATGCGTTCAGGCTGTTCAAGGGAGGAGGCAGCAGCACACCATTTGCCAGCATCTTTCATATGATTTAGCCCGGATTGTTTGATGCACATGCATCAGATGTAATGGTCAGTGCCATATGTGTGACAAAGCTTGCTTCAGATACATGCACTGTCCACTAAATTCAATGCATGAAGCACCGTGTATGATGCACATGCATCAGATGTAATGGTCAGGGCCATATGTGTGACAAAGCTTGTTTCAGATACATGCACTGTCCACTAAATACAATGCACGAAGCACCGTGTATGATGCACATGCATCAGATGTAATGGTCAGGGCCATATGTGTGACAAAGCTTGCTTCAGATACATGCACTGTCCACTAAATACAATGCACGAAGCACCGTGGAGGCAGTAATTCATGCACAACATTTAAAAACAATATTGACAGGTTACCTGGCCAGAAGACCTTTTGAATAGTGGCATATCGATGTGCAATTTCTTTACTGATCCATTAATGTCAATGCAATATTAAGTACCCCCCCCCCCCCCATTGATTTGGTTCTATCAACTTCAGGGGGAAATACCTGCCGACATATGTTTAACCCCAATATACCCTTGATATTTGTTTTGTTCGTTAAGCACATGGAGTGGCACTAAAACAAAGCCATATTTACACTGAAAAGCTTTCATAAATTATCATGTTAGGAAGGTTTTACATCATTATATGCCTTATTTTACTGGGAATATATAATAATAGTGTATAATATTCCACAGATATATTTAGCAAGTATAAATTTTGTGATTTCTCATCATACCATATGATTAAGTGTATTTGTAAGTGAAAACTTTTCAAAGGGTCTAAGATAATTTACTTAAAAGTGAAAAGGTTGTATGTTCTGGTTTAGTTTTTATGTGTTAAAACCGTAGGGGACAAGTGTTGCACTTCAGGATGTCTCATTTGTGACGCATGGGTACATTGGCAAAGGTGATGAATTAATAATGAATCCAAACTGAATGTTTTGGTGAAAAATGTTGGTAGTAGTAAGTATATTCACCTCTCAACCATCATTGCCAAGACCTCCATGGCCAACAGAATTGAATTGGGTTACTTACTCACAACATAATGATCCCACTGGCACCATCTCTTGGTTCTTATAGATCGGCGGTGACCCTATGGCGTTCGTGCTCCATTGTTTTTCCTCTCCTCTAGGAATGCCAAAGCTTGGGGTTCCTGTGTGGGGAAATGAAGTACTTGGATTCACGGCACAACAGAGGCTTGCCTTCACCTGAGGGCAGCATATACCCATGTCTCAGGGTTTTCAAACCAATCAGCTGTAATGGACTGTGATGGAGGGTAACCCTGAAACTGGGTTATCGGGCAAGCAAGAGTCAGGAGTCCTGAGGTCTGCCTGACTTCTTGTCTTTGTCGAAACACTTGGCCTTCTCTGATCACTGCCCACTGTTACTGGGACCTTGCAATGTTGAGGGTGTGGTGTTAGTCAGAGTGTGAGTGGGCATGGCCTGAGTGCCATGCCTGGAAGGGGGGGGGCAGCGTGGAGAGTCATTGAATGTCAGTCATTGCTTTGGTCCCGGATCACTCACCAGAGTGGGCCTGAAGGTCATACGGCCAGCTGACTACTTCTGCTATTGCCTCTTCTCCACCACCTTGTTTGGAGGAGAGATTGTACCCTCAAAGAAGGTGCTGGAGATGCGGGGCCCCTGTCATGCTCAAGAAGAGGGGTTGAAGCAACTTCTGACCCTGGAGCAAAGCATCCCTGAATTACAATCACAGGTTCCCCTTGAGCGTCAAGGCCATCCTAACATGGTGGTCAATCACTCTTTACAGTATGCAGTGCGCAATGCTGTCTGGTCAAGCCAGTCCTGCACTGCCTCAGCAACTTGAACTGAGTTGTGGAAGTCCCCCAGAAGAGACCTCAAGGCTGCCTAGGAGACGTTCAATTACAACTCACTAAGGACAGAGCCCCTTTCATCCTCCTTGAGTCTTCAAAAGGCCCCAGCAGACATGCAGACAGACTTCAGCCGCTGAGCATCATACTCCTCTCAAGCAAGGTCCACAGGGACTGATTGAGCAGAGTACATCTGCTCAGGCACAGAGACCACTTCCTGTGGAGGTCTGCCCAGGGAAGGAGATGCTCTTGATAGAGGCTTCTGGGAAATGAAAGAGCCACAAGTGCTGCTAACTCAAAAGCTTGCTGGCAAAAGGGCATCTGCTTGAGTTGCTAGAATTCCAGAGTTTCTGGGAGGCCTGTTGCAGGGACCACAGCTGCTGCTGACCTGAAGGTCTGCTGGCCAAAGGGGACCTGCTGAAGTTCAGGGAATTCTGGAGCCTGAGGGCTGAGTGTAAGCTGACTCAACATGGGGCCATCTAGCTCCTCAGCTGAGAGATTGCTCAAGCATGGATCAGTTAAGGAGCATTAATGAAAATGAAGTCTTCAACCACAACTGCTACTCTTCATGGAGCCCAGGTTCCATTTGCCTCTCCAGAGAGGAAGGCAGAGTGCCCGGCTTGAAAAACAGAGTCAGGGGGATTGTCAACTGCTCTGTCTGGGGCAGGTCCAAAGGAAAAGCAAGGGACAGATGTCGAAGCACTTTGATTTTACAGGGCCCTGCCATGACAGGACCTGGAGGCTCACTGCAGGTAAAAGACACCACCACAGACATGGGTGCTTTTCTATGTGCTCCAGGACACCCACACTTATAATCTGAGTGCTCAGTTAATAGGCTGAGTATCTGAAATGCCCAGACCAGAACCCTTGGGGTTTCCCCCTGGCCTCCCTGACTTATGCAGGTTGGACTCTAAGTGCGCAGAGCAGGAAGACCAAGATCTTGATAGTTCCTACCTGCATTTAGCCTGCCTCTTTGTAGGGGACTCCAAAGCGGTGGGCTAAGAGGGGGTGCTCAATGCCTTCAGCAGATCCACTGGCATTTACCTATACTCAGCAATTGTCTCCAAGGGTACAGGGAGTCTAGGGTCAGTGGCCAGAGGAGTACTAGTCATCACCTTTAGTTGGGCTGGGTGCTCAAAATGCCCATGAGGTGATCTCTTGCTGCCCTGTTTGCAACTATGTACCTCTTCTCCCTACTCCCCCCTGGTGAGTTTCAGATGTAGGGACAGCAGTTACCTGTACCTGTGAGCAAGCCGTGTGGGTTTGTCTAGCTTTTCTAGTGGAGTTGCTAAAGAAGAACCGATGAAGTCAGAGTGTAAGCACTGGTGTTTGACTGCAAGGATTTGCCACCTATGCCTATCTCTCTCAGTTCTTTCTCCAGCCCTGCTTGTAGAGCATCCACTTGTCCTTTCTCCAACAAACACAGAACTGACATGTTTGCCCATGAGAGCAAATGTGGCATACTTGCTGGTATCACCCAAAGCAGTATTCATGGTCAGACTACCATAAAGTGGTTTGGTAAATGCAGTTGCTGACATTTCCCCAATAAGGGCAAAGGAGAAGCGGTCACTGGATCAACACTTATGGCTCAATACCATGCAGCAATTGCCTGGTAGGCACTGACCCCCCTCTGTCTCGGATCTGATCATTTAGACCCCTTCTTGGAAAACTCAGATTTAAGCCAACACAACAAGCTCTGCTTCCACAGGTATCGGTAGACCCAATGTGAGTTTTGTTTGTCTCTGAAGAGTCCAAGACCACTTAGAAAAGATTTTCTGTAGAAGGGTAAGTGTGAGAAATAATAGAACCTTAACAGTAAACGGAAGTTCATGGAGCTTCCTCACCTTTTAGACCATGCCAAAAATAAAAAACATGGAGGACGGAAGAACAAGCATGGATGTTCACCAGGAGTCACCAACCAATCCATACAAAACCTAGAGATATCACCACCACAACCACCAGGTTTTTAAAAGAATCAAGTGATTAACCCAGTTCAATTGTGTCCAGCAATTTTAGCCAGACACACAGGT
This sequence comes from Hermodice carunculata, assembly GCA_964020975.1. NCBI lineage: Eukaryota > Metazoa > Annelida > Polychaeta > Eunicida > Amphinomidae > Hermodice > Hermodice carunculata. The sequence continues at coordinate 78,993,056 of OZ026618.1, forward strand.
CCTGGCAATGGTGGTTGAGAGGTAATATTACATAACATATATATGTATATTTTTCTTTTTGCGGCATGAATGATCAGTTGACTGTCAGCAGTGGTGGATGCCCAAAGGAGGTGTTACTCATAATTATATAATCTAACTAACTAAAACATCAATGGTGAAGCTATCATTAAGAATATTATTCACCATAGGTCACTTAAGCTGGTCTCGATGCACTTATCTGTGCTTTGCCAGAGCCCCCATCAAAAGTTGTGTGGGTCCAGTGCAGTATCCTTACTGGTCATCACTGCCATCCAGGCACTGTTGCATGGCACAGCCCTCCTAGTCGCCATATAGTGTATTACCAACCATGCGCAATTCAGCTGCTGTAATTCTATAGGAGGCATGAAAAGCAGGGATGGTTGAGTGGGAATCCCAGTGACCTAGGGTGAGTAATGTTTCTTAATGATTTTTTTTATGTTGAACAACTTCATATTATGGACATAAAACAACACCATAGGTTACTTAAACTGATACATCATCAGACTGGAGGATGAAGGCACAACTAATCGCCTCATGTTATGAAAAGGTGTATGGCTGTTTGTTTTCGTTTGGATTGGTCACTGTATCCATTCAGTATGTGCCAGGCCATTGAGTTGACCTGTTAGTGGGTGACTTACATGTCATTTGTAAACAGGTAGAATCAGCTAGAATGCTGACCTACATTCATGTGAGGTGATCAAGGTAGAGCTCAAACTGCACTGTGATGTATGACTAATTGGAAAACACTGGAACTGTGGTAATATTTCTCTGTGTCCATATAGACCAGACATTTCCTGACTAAGACAGGAGAACAGGAGAGAGCACAGGAGAAGAGAAAATTCTGAAGGATCTGACAGAAAGTGTGTTTTGTCATCGAGCCATTGCTTACATTGTACCTATGGGAGTGTGGACAGTGTCTTGAGTGGACTTATATATTTGGTGGTACCCATTTACACTTTGAGTGGACTGTTATATTGTACCACATTGGAACCAAGCTGTACCTCTGTGGGATTAGATCAGCAGCACATCTTTGAGTACCATTTTGGACGCAAACTGTACCTCTGTAGGATTTGTGCCACCATAAGTTATGTGTATGGTTCGAAGGTCTCTCTCTGTCTGCGTAGTGCCATGCTGGATTTGTGTCTTTTTCCCCCTGGTGATGTGATGTCATACACTCTTGTGCAGATCAGGGACCATTCCTAAATTTCACTACATTCTCTCCAGTTTTAATGAAAAAGTGCCCCATTAATTTCGAAGCCAACAACATGCCACAAAATGAATTTAGAAGACTCCCAAAATTATTTGGTGCTGGCACTTCCAGAAGGAAAGATGCAATCCATGTGCAATCCTGAGTGACAGAAAACATGGAGATGTTAGAATGACCATTCTTTCCCATAACATGATATATCGTATAAACGCAACCAAAAAAGTAATTCTCCGCTTATAAAAATCCACATAAAAAACAAATTAACACATATTTTGGTAATAATTCATATTTTTTTTTAATATCCGGTATACACCTTACATTTGGTTTCAGACGCAAGTGCAGAACAAGTGAATTTACGTTTTACTGCACAACACTTGAAAACAAACAAAGTCTGTATCACAGGTGCGCAAGATTGTCTATATGGCAACACCATTCAATATGAACTGAGTGGGGTACTGTAGTGGGTATCACCTACTGCGCTTAAGTTTTAAAATGTCACATTTTTACAGGAAGGAAAGAATGAAAGTGATCAGTAGAATGGCTGATGACTTGATGACTGTATATGGTTGACTTTCGGTCAACAGGATCTGTATCCACCGTGATTGTTGACACACTGCTGGCAGCACTTTCTCATGCTGTGGATCAATTTTCTGATCAGTCGCTGGGGTATATTGTCCCACTACTTCAAAAGAAAGCGTCAAAGGTCTTCAAAATTTGACTCAGGACCCATCCTCTGGTATACATTTTGCTTAAGATGGATCCGCAGTTGGTCAATAGGATTAAGGTCAGGGGAGCAAGCTGGCCAATCCATTGCCTCCAAACCTTCCATGGCCAAGCATTTACTAACTTCAGCCGCAACATGAGGCATTGCATTGTCCTGCATGAGGATAAAATTTTCGCCAATGGCACCAGCATATGGCACAACATGCAGTTGCAGGATCTCTCTGACAAAACGTCTGGCAGTCATGGTACCATTCAGGACAAGGTCTGTCTTCCTATGGCTCTTGCCCTGTCCACTTCTGGTAACCGTGGCATGATGTCTTGACCACAGACGGACAAATCTACACCCGACCCTGGGTCCCCATGCTTTTATACCCATGCTTAGCCCAGTTTCTGTCCATATTACGCAGGTACAGTTCACTAAAACAATGACCCAGTGTGCCCAAACAAGGACAGAATACCTCACTGAAACCACCCCTTTCAAAATAGCCTTTTTGCAAATTGTGGTTTCTAACTTTGTTTCACATTTAGCACATATGCAATCAAGCATACACTTTCAATTTGCTGGTGTCGACACATGTTGCACCCTAGGGATTATTTCTACACATACCTGTTAATACTTGTCAGGAAACTAACCAAATATGAAACATATATCAAATTATAAAAGTGGAGACTTATTTTTTTGGTTGAGTTTCGATTAGACACTTCTATTGAAAAGGCATGATCATCTTTCCTGCATTGCACACCCTCATTCAGTGCTGTTACATGAATCCTATTCGTGTGAAAAAATGTTATATACATGCATTTCACCCATATCATATAGAAAAGGTTATACCTGGCATGCGTGCTCTTCTGGCATACCTAGAAATGAAAAAAGAAAAATTATTGTACAGAAGAAACACCCCTATTGCCGATTAATTATAAAACCCTCAATCAAGAAAATATATAAATTTATATACAATATATACAAGTATTTATGTATTCATCCAACCGACACTACGTAGCCAGATTAGAGTCCTACCCGCAAGTCTCCTTCAGAATTACTAGCTAGACAGTTAAAAACTGACCAATTAGCAATACTAGAATTTTAAATAGCAGCTTATAGCTGATAGAATTTCTTTGCCACCAATCTAGTTGTCTCGCAAACAAAACACAGTAGCACATTTTTGAAGGATAAAACTGCTATTGCTGCTTCTAGAAGCATTCCCGGATTTGAGAATCGGCTGTGTAGGCTGGAGGGACCAAGTAGGGGGCATCTGTTTACAGGAACATACACTGCAATGGAAGGTGTTTCACTGCTCTCGAATTGCCCAGGGCAAGATTAGCTGTTATTCCAAAGACGGCATTGGGAAATGCGTCTGTGCAGGCTTCATATTGCTTGATGGTCCCACAAAAACAATGCATGTGAACAGGGTGATCAGATGGTAACATCCTTTTCATAATTTCCGGGCACTGTGACAATGCTTCTGCCGTTCCCAGATCCCTGGCATGAATAACCACAGGTAGTTGGTACTTTCCGGCCAATGGAAAGTTCAGCTGCAATGCCCTCTGTTGTTTTGTACTATATCAGCAGAGAAGTAGTCAACTGTAAAATCTAATCCTACTTCCCCTAAGCCTACTACCCTTGGTCTTTGTAGCTGCTCCTCCAAGTCACTGATGAGTTGTTCCATCCTGGTAGTGGTATAGGATCCCACAAACCTTGGTTGAATTTCCACGCAGAATGACATTATGGGGTCCCCTCCCGACTTGCTCATGGATCTAGTTGTTTTCCAGGTATTTTTGAAGACTAGGTTTGAAACTATGTGTTTCAAAATAAAATTCTCTGGAGATGTTGGCTGCTGTTGTAAGACTAAGCTTATATCTGGAAGATTTAGGCAATCTAGTAATTCCCCCACATGACAATGAGCATATACAATAGAGTAGTGTTGTTGCGTTGCCCCAGATACCGTTCTCACTACCTCTGCACCTAAATCAACTGTATGTATCACCAGCATAAAACCCTGAAAGCTCTCTGCTTTTGGTTCTGGAAGGGTTCCAAGAAATCCTGCAAGCGCTCTCCAGTGAAGTAATACGGGGACGCAATTAGGAGGGGATACACAACTCCTCTAGATTTTGGCAACCCACCTCTGTGGCCAATGCTGATAAAAATCCAGCCATAAGGGATGACCATGCTCCAAGATAACCCTCTTTGAACTCAGATGTTGCAGATTCATGTTTTATGAAATGCCCTCATATTCCTGTCAGCTGTGTCTCTTGGTACCCACACTCCCAACATGAGGTATTCCGGTTAACATACAAGGGCAAGTGGCTACGCAGCACGTCTCTTAACATGGGACAGATGTTGTGGACATATAGGTCAAGGATTTGTCCTCTTCCTCTTGTTTTTGGGATTTACCTTGACCTGTAACTCTCCACTTTCCAGTTCCTCCGCACTTCTCTTGTGCCCTGAACTTGGGGGTTGAAAAAGTGAGTGATCCCCTTCCAAGTCGACATTGGAATCCTCTGTCGGTCCCGTTGATGGGATAACAACTTGAAGCTGTTGTTCGTGGACATGTATAACTTCCTGTGCTTCACTTTCCTGTTGGTCTTCTTCGCAGAGATCCAATACTTTTCAGTCTTGTGGCCAACCAGGTATCTCTACACATTGCTCATCAATCTATTATAAGACAAATTGCAGTAATCTTACATTAGCGGATAACCAACAGGTTTATATACAAAATTGTGACTGTATGTCTGATAGTAAATATTCTAATTTTGTTGATGCACACCACAAACATGTATTTACAGGTAACTTGGATATAATACAAAATTCAGGTTTAAAAGAAATAATGAAAAAAAGTACAAAATTTCGGATATGTCCCAAGTTGAATATTGACAGTATTTTTCAGGATACATGTGATGCATTAGACTCCTACTGTATGAAATGGGCAAAGAAAGAAAAAAATGGAATTTCAGAAATTTGAAGGATGGTTATCAAACTTGAAAAGAGTCTTTAGAAATAGAATTTATCGTTACAAATCCCACATTAAGAATTTCAATACGGTTTATCTAAAACACCCTAAGTTTCTAAAGCAGTCAAGAACTACAAGATAGATTTGTAGTCACTAACATAGAGAAGGCAGGTAACAATTTTGGGATCATCTGGAAAAAATATTATCTGGATGTTTTGAAAAAGGAACTTGGTATAAACAATATTTCAGATATAAGAGGAAATGACGTTTATAAATTACACAAACAATTCATTGATAATTTGATAGATGCACATAAAGATGAGATGAAAAGAAAATTTAATATCAAAATTTCTGAAGAGGACTCCTCTATTCCACTTTTGTTCTGGATACCCAAATTACATAAAAACCCTTTTAAATCTAGATTCATTGCTGGTGCTTCAAAATGTACTACAAAGCAATTATCAAAAGAAGTAACATTGTGTTTGACTGCAATTAGGAATCATTTTCGTAAATACTGTAATGCAAGTTCTAGAAACTGTGAAATAAATTGTTTTTGGAGTATTAACAATTCATCCGAGTTTGTATCTAAAATCAAAGATGCAAAGGCAAAAAATATCAAATGTTTTGATTTTTCTACACTGTACACAAATCTACCCATAGATGAAGTCAAAAGTTCACTTTCAGAATTAATTAGCAAAATGTTTAAACATAATGGCAAACCATACATAAATATTAATTCATATACAATGAAAGCATATTGGTCACACAATAAATATTCAAAAAGTAACATTAAATCTTACACTGTTGAAACTTTGATAGATGCTATAAAATTTCTCTTGGATAATACTTTTGTTCAATGCGGACCACTGGTTTTTCAACAAATAAAAGGCATTCCAATGGGTAGCAACTGCTCCCCTTTACTGGCAGATTTATATTTAACCTGTAATGAATTTAAGTATATGAATAAATTGATGAAAAAGGACTTTCAAATGGCTACAAAATTATCAAACAACGCAAGATATATTGATGACATTGCTTGTGTAAATGTACAAAATTTCAGTGAAATTGCTAAAGAAATTTACCCAAAAGATATCCCTTTGGAGGGCAACAATTCAGATGGTTTCAGAGATGTGTTTTTGGACTTGGATATTCAGGTCACTAATGACAGGTTTTGTATTAAAGTCTATCACAAAATAGATGAGTTTAACCTTGAAGTAGTTAATTATCCTTTCCCGGACAGTAATATTTCGGATACTATTAGATATAATACATTTTTGTCACAAATTTTGAGATTTGGTCGTATTTGTTCTAAATTTCAGGACTTTGCATCAAGAACCAAGTTTATTTACAATAAACTTGAGTCAAGAGGATTCAAAGGTGTACTTTTGATCAAATATTTCTACAAATTTTGCTGCAAATATCCCGAGATGGTTAGAAAGTTTGGCTTCAATCATTTTAGAGATTTTAGACTTGCCTGTTTTGCTACTTAATTTTATCTTTTGACACCTTTATGTTTAAACGTTAACCTTTCGGACATTTTAGGCTAGCTTGTTTTCTGTTAGGTAAACCTTCAGGGGCTACAGGTAGCAAGAAGCGACCTACGACAGTTACAAGCTTGCCTAATTGTACTTGATATATGGTTAATATTTTCATTGCATTCTCTTGACATAAATACAAAAGACTTCCATTCTTTTATGACTTGCCCTATAATTCTACTGTTAACATCTAAAGATTATTAGAAAGTTTGGCCGCAATAATCTACAGTTTTTAGACTTATCTGTTATGCTACTTAACTTTATCTTTTGGCATCTTTCTGTTTTAATATTCACTATCAGACATTTTAGGCTTACATGTTTTCTGTTAGGTAAACCCCCAGGGGCTACAGGTAGCAAGAAGCGGCCTACGACAGTTGCATGTTTGCCTAATTGTACTTAAAATGCTGTTAAGAAAAATTGTTTTGATAGCATGTTTTTGGCATAAATGCTAATGACTTCCATTCTTTTCTGACATGCCTAAATGCACATTTACTCACTATTAAAAAATTACTCATAATTGACAGTATTTTCTCAAGTGTCACAAACCTGACACTTTAAGTTGTCACATTGACTCAGGGTTGGCAGTGAAATAGAGCTTAATTGTTTGAGGAGTAGGTGTCATCATGGAGTTTTTTTTACATCTCTGGTACAGGATGTACATTGTTGCAGTCCTTGTTAGGATTTTCCTTGGTTTGTACATGTGGTCTAGCTGCAACTGTTTATTTTACAATCATTGGGACTGAATATAATGCCCCAGCTTGTTTCCACTTCAGTTAAACATTGGCAGATGGTTTAACTAGAAAAGCTGTCCAGCTAGAAAGGGTACATTTTGGTTCAGGGGTAAGTCAAATTGTTCTTATCTGAACCTGTAGTATGAAAATTTGGTAATTATGGTTTGTTTGACAGGTACTCTTCTTTGATATGAAGCTCTGCATTTACAAGCAAAACTTCACATATTTAGCTAATTCATCAATTGCCACGTTCATATTTATTCATTATTATGTGGGTTGTCTTTGCTGAATATTTAGCTTAGGCAAGGAGCCGCTACTCAGAGAGACATGTACAGGTAAAAGGCTGCGAAACATGTTGAGTAGTTACCCGCTGAGGACCCTTTAATTTATTTGGGCTGATACAGCCTATGTCAAAAATTTTACAGAAGAATGTGTGAAACATAGACAATAGTAATTCCATATATATACAGGTTAGACAGGGACAGGTTAGCTTATGGAGAGTAAAGAGTTCGAACTGCGGAATAGGATATTGACTACTAGGAAGTGGTTCTGGGCAAAAAGACACAAATACAATACAATGTGTGGCTAGTCACTGCCGGTTATCTGCAGTATCTGTTAGAAACATATATCCATTACACAAACATACATTCATTAGATAAGAATAAACAGATCAATATCCGTCCATCCTACATTTCAATAAAAACATTATGCTATATTCATTTCAAATAGAACTTCAAGCCATATTCAGTGACTGAACTTTATTGACCAATCAAGCAGACCATTTCATAAAAGAGCCAATACACAGCCGGCCATTCTGTGTCACTATTAGCCTTAAATAGTCAGCACACATCCAACTATTTAGTCAGTCTTATAACAGGACACATAGCTAGAGGGAACTACTTTTCTCCCTCGCCTATTTGTTACTGGTTGTGGATTAGTTACCATCTGACTAGTAACTACAGGTGTGCTGGGTATATAATCTTGTGGGTCGAGTGTTATATCAGCATCCCTGTCAGACTGGCTATCATCTGTTATAGACTGACTTGATCCATTGTGCTCTTGGGCACTTGGACTGTCTTGATCTCCATTAACCTGGACACCATCTGGTGATTCTTGGGTATCTGCAAAAATATCCCTAAACACATCAGCCAGAAAAGACTCCTCCTGTTCATTTTGGTCATAAAGGATTTTGTTGTCAAGGTCCAGTCAGTCGCACCTCATTCGCTGCATCTACATTGGAATGAACCTATCATTGCAAGGATTGAGGCAATCATGATGAGCAGCTACTTCCTTGTGCCTTCCCTTGATTCTGTATAAAACAGGAGATTATTTTCTTGTGACCAAATGTGGACCTGACCAGATCTTGGACAACTTGCGAGATTGTCCAGGTTTGCAGGCAGATTCCAGTTTATGAACCAAATCGCCTACCTGAAAAGATCTATCCTACAACTTCAGGTCATAGGTACACTTTTGCCCTTCTTGAGCTACCCAGAGATGTTGACGGACAATTTTGTGACTCTTAGAAAGTGTCTATAACAATTACTTTACACAATTAGGAGGTTCACATTCCTTATTCTCTTGGAATAGTCAGAAGAGGAGATCTCTTGCTCCAAAAAATTCACGCTCCAACATCAGCAGGTTGGCAGAAAACCTTATGTTGTGGTCAGGCATGACTCTGATTGCAGCAGCCAATTAGGGAAGATGTTGGTCCCAGTTCCTGTTAGAACCTTTAACACAACCCCTTATCATTTGCAAGAATATTCTGTTGTTTCACTCAACCTGACCATTTCCCTTGGGTTGATATGGTGTAGTCATAGTCTTTGTAATTTCTAACAAGTCACAAATAGCATGGATTAAGTTACCATCCACGTTCTTCCCCTGGTAACTATGTATCTCAAGGGGGCAGCCAAACCTTGAGATAAACTCATCCACATTTTCATGGACATTACTACCGGCTGACTGATTTGGTAAGGGGTAACATTCCAGCCATTTGGAGAACTGGTCTACTAACATTAAGACATAGACACTACCACTAGCATTGGGTGAAAAAAGCCCTAATATGTCAATGTGAACATGCTCCATGGAAGCACCAGCATGGTATTTTTCCAAACCTGCCTTAGGCAATGTTTTGGGTTTCTTGTTCATGCTACAAGTGGTGCAAGACTCGACAGAGATTCTACTATCTTGGGCCATCTTATGCCAGAAAAAACTCCTTCTCAGGAGTTGAAGAGTCTTAGCTTGTCCAAGATGTGTAGCAAGCCGAACCTCATGGCACATCTTTAACACCTTGTTCTTCAAGGTTTTAGCCACCACAAAGCATCTGCTTGGCATTACGTCCTGCCACGTATAATAAGGTACACCATTCTTAACAGACAATTGAGACCTACAAAGCCATAAGTGCTTCACCAATGGAATTTCTAGCTGTAAAACATGTGCTGCAGGAACCTCATTTGACTCTAGCCAAGAAATTACAGGACTTATGTCTGAATCTTTCATTTGATGTTCCCGAAGCTCCACAAATGTGTGCCCACCAAACCAATTGGTCAAACATTTATCCTGATCTGATTCAGATGGTACTGATGTAACACTTCTGACAACCAAAGGGACAACATCATCTACCTCATCCTCAAACTTGGATCATTGTTTGTGAGCTCGTACACAAATTTTTTACCACTGCAAGGCAACTGCTCAGGTGTGCTACCTGCTGTATAATGGTTACAAAACTGGAGATCGGGAATTCGGAAAAGCCCAGCTGCATTTTGATGTTTTCTTCCTGTAGTATGTATCACATCCATATCGTATTGGCTGAGTTCTTCCAGCCAATGAGCTGGCTGACCCTCTATATATCTGAATCTCATCAGCCAAGTCAGACAACTGTGATCCGTCCTGACCACAAATTTCCGACCAAGAAGAAAGTGACGGTATTGCCTGGTAAATTTTACCGCTGCCAGTAGCTCTTTTCTTGTAGTGCAGTACTTCCACTGAGCTGCAGATAATGACAAACTGCTATAGGCTGTCACTCTTAGCTCTCCGTCCTGTAACTGGGAAAGTTCTGCTCCATTGATCGTGTCTCAAGCATCACTGTCCAGGAAGAATGTGCCCTCATTCTGTGGAAAGCTCAACACCGTTGCATCCATCAGGCCTGACTTTAAGTTGGTAAATGCTTCATCATGCTCTTTCTCCCAATGGAACTTACTTTTGGGCCCTGTAGGCTGTTTGAGGCAGGAAGCCATTTCTGCAAACCCTGGTATGTGCTCACGGTGATAATTCACGAAGCCAAAAAGGGGCTCAACCTCCTTGGTATTTGTTGGTTTTGGCCAAAGCTTGATTGCTTCTACCTATTCAGGATCTACTCCCACTCCATCCTTGGAGATAATCCTGCCCAGGAATTCCACCTCTGTTTGAAACAATGTACACTTTTTTGGTTTTAATTTTAGATGATATTGGCAAATACGCTGGAACACTTTTCTAAGGTTTTGAAGGTGGTGTTGAAAGTCTTTTTGCATTATTATCGCTTCATCTAAAAATGCTAGATCCTTGGAGATAATTGTGCCCAGGAATTCCACCTCTGTTTGAAACAATGTACACTTTTTTGGTTTTAATTTTAGATAATATTGGCAAATACGCTGGAACACTTTCCTAAGGTTTTGAAGGTGGTGTTGAAAGTCTTTTTGCATTATTAGCACGTCATCTAAAAATGCTAGATTGTTGTGGGCGTGTTACATAGTCCGAATGACATACGGATGTACTCAAACAATCCATGCTTTGTTATAAACGCAGTTTTGGGCTGATCTTTGGGCTCTATAGGCACATGCCAATAAGGCAAAGCCATGTCGAGGCTACTTTAAAAGGTTACTCCCCCAGGGTGTCTAGACATTCCTCTTTCAGAGGTAGGGGGTACACGTCCTTTAGTGTGACCTTTTCAGTTGTCTGTAAACAACACACCAGCTAACTCCACCATCTTTCTTTTGAACTAGCACTGGAGGAGCTGCCGACTCTGATGAAGATGGCTGAATAAGTTGGGCATCCAGCATGACTTTAAGGTGTTTTTCATCCTCATCTTGAAAACCAAGGGGTGTGCCTCTCATTCGTTGCCTGACCGGCTTTGCATCTTGGGTGCAATTTTGTGTGTCACATCAGAAAAGCACCCTATGTCTAACTCATGTTGACAAAGGATATCTTGGAACTCACACAGTAGTGAAGCCAGATTTTCAGTTTCCTCATCATTCATGGTGACACTAGACCATTCCAATAAAAGTTGAAGAAATTCAGGTACCTTTGATTTTGGACTGCATTTTTGGTCTGGTGGACTAAACTGAACTGCATTTACTGACACATCAGATGATTTGGAATCCATCAGTTCTGACAGACAATTAACCTCTGTCTTGGCTTTAGAATCAGAATCCATCACTGTTGACAAAATCAGAGACAATGAACCTGAACATTGAGAATCAGAAACTGTAATATCCATCACCATTGACAAACACAATGCCTCTGCCTCTGTGATGGCTTCTGCCTGTGTTGCACAACCAACAAGCTTCCCTGACTTCTGCTTGTTATTTGCCAACTTAGTATCACGTCCTATATATTATTCATCTGAAGAATCCTCAAATATAACTGTCTTGACAGATTTGCGGAGCGTTTCAAACACTGTCTCTTAATTTTGTACATGAATTTTCATTTGCCGCAAAGCTTCAGCTAAGTCTACTGGTTCCTTATGTAGGACTTGTACAGCTGCCTTCTCGTGTGTACATCCCCTTAGGAAAGCTTCAGTGGCGTTAGTCTGGATGTAATTAGCTAACTCACCTTGGGTATTTGGATAGCTGTCATGTGGTAACTTCTGTGTCCTTTCTGCAAACTATTCTATCTTTTCATCTGGCTTTTGCTTCAATCTGGCTAGTTGGCGTCTCAAACATGAGGGAGGATCGGTGCAACAAAACATTTGGTCCCACCTTTCTGTGAGAAGGTCACAATTGTCCATTGTCTCTCTATCCAAGCTACAATAAAACTCTAAGGCTTTGTCTCTTAGGCTATCTGTGAACCATTCCACCTTTTCCACAGGGGTCCAGTGTACCTATTAGCCAGGCTTCAAATTGCATCAAATATGGATGCCAATCCCTTAACCCATTGTAGGTTACCATTTTTTGTGGTGGTGGGTCCTTTCCCTGTGGTCTTGGTGGTGATTCTTCTACCTGGGGCCATGGTTGTGGTTCCCTTACCTGTTCTCTTTGATGTCTCACATCTGCCTGTGTGGGAAGTTGTCCATCTCCACTGCGATCTTGTTACATTGGGACATATTGTGGTCTTCCCTGATTCAACAAATTCAAGGGTTGTATGGGAGGTTGTCCATTTCCTTGACCAATCTTGTGCTGGGGCAAGTTGTTGTCTCCCTTGGTCAAACAAATTAATTGGTTGCATAGGCTGTCTCCCTGAATCTAGCATATTGTGACCTATTGAATACCCTTATGGTGGTTGGTGTATCAGGGCTTGAAACCCTGGTGGAGGCGCTTGTCTGTGAATAGGGCCATGGAACGATGGTGGTGGCACAAAAACGTCTTACAGTTGTGCGATAATTGACATGTCTTGCCTTGGCAAATGTCTACCTATTGCTGCCAATACTGTAGGCTGGGTTCGTAATATTGCCTGAGAAACCAAGGGGGGGGGGGGTTCTGTGAAATGGGTGTAGATGTTGATGATTGAACATCATAACTTACACTCACTGGCATATTTACCCTTGTAGCTACAGGACTAACATTTGTCAAGGATGACACTGTAGACACAGGATTTCCTGTAGAAACCCTTGGTTTGAGCAACTGATACATTCACAATGATATTCTGAAACTGTTGCTCTTGTAAATCCTGTTTCTTTTGAAAGCCCTCAAAACATTTATTCATGGCCTCTGTCATGCGTCTCTCCATCGTTATCATCTGGTGTTGCATACAAGCCATGACAGCTTGAAACATTTTGTTACCATGTTGTTGGGTGGCTGGATCTTCAGTATCCTCTCCATCATCCTTTTCCCCCATAACAAAACAAATTCTTTTCCTCCTCAAGCATTTTGTACCAAGCCTCTCATGGTAGAATATTGGCCAATCGCAAATCCTGGTACTGTACAACTTGATTACTTACCTGGCAACTGTCACGGAGGTCCACAATTTGTTGCAATTTTATGGGACCAACCCCTGGTAGAGTTGCAAGACCTTTCGCTGATGCAGTAACAATATTCAACTTACCCGTCGTGTTTGCTGCAGTCATACACTTGATCAGTTTTCTCACAAAAATCAATGAAGTGATGCAAAAGTCACCAATATCATTTGAGAGAACACTAAGTTAATTTACAGCAAAGTTGGAATGTAAATCTCACTTGAAATAAGTCAAATTAATTTGCAATTTGAATGACATTTTCAGGGCTGTACTTAATTTTACCAAAATTCAAAATGGCCACCGACCAATTTACAAAAAAATTTGGCAAAGATCAATGAATTCCAAGTGTCAACCCTATTGCAAAGCTAATTTGACTTCTAATAGCAAAATTCAAAGTCAAATCAATTCAACATACAGCAAAATACAATTTAAGTATTCAATCAATTGATACACAATACAATAATGAATGCAATACAATAAAGTTCAAAGATAGGTCAAGCAATAATAAGACATAGGGCCACACAATGTATGCAGGTGTGCAAGTATGCGAATCTGTAGGTCAAGGATAAATGTGTAACACGGGGCTCACACTTGTGTCTGTGTTACATGGATTGTCAGTCTATGCAGTGTCTCAAATATTCTTTTCCCTCTTTCTTTTCAAAGGCAAATAAAAATGACCAAGTTACAGGTCAATTAAAGTCAGTAATTTTGAATGTCAAAACAATGTGATTCACACTCAATTACAAAATGGTGGGAAAAGTTTGAACTGAACCCTTTTTTAGCTATGAATTTCGACTTATCAAGTCAAAACTCCCGAAATATGAATATTTTCTATACAGAATAAACCTGCAGAATATACTTTGTACACACATTTGCAAATCAGATTCATACTGACCAAAAATAACAATGCAGCAAAATTGTTCAAAATTAAATCAAAAGCCAGATATATCAAAAATATATCAAGTTCAGTACTTATATGCAAACAAGTCAGCTTGTCTGACCAGTATTCCACAATCTCAATATCCAAAGCTACAGCAAATTTTGAATCACAAACAAGGTCAAAATCCCTACTGTGAATCTAGTCAAAGAACAAACTTTCAATTTCACAGTCAAGATCTAAATCTTTACTTTGGTCAGTCGATAATCATTTCAAAGAAGAGTCAAAGAACAAACATTCAATTTCACAGTCGAGATTCAAATCCTTACTGTGGGCAGTCAATAATCATTTCACAATAATACAGCAATTCAAAATAGAACAGACAGACATCTGTACTATAATTATATATACAAGTGACCAACCAGCAAAACTTCATTGGTTTTCAACATGGCCAAGATCAAAATCCTTGCCGTGTTTGCCCTGAGGTCAGGTGTTCTATTTCGTGGGAAATTTGAAGTCCTGGATGACACATTGAGTGCTTTCCCAATATGACTTTGATGTCCGTGTGTCGACCATTTTCAGTACCAAATGAAGTGTTTTACATTATATACACAACATCGTACATAATTTATTATTACCTTAGATCCCTAGGCCCACCAATTTCAGGTAGTGGGTGAAGCAGTATCACTGTGAACAGTCAATCAATGGCAATCATAACTACATTAGCAATGTCGATGGTTCAAAGGTCTCTCTCAGTCTGCGTAGTGCCATGCTAGATTTGTGTCTTTTTCCCCTGGTGATGTAACGCCATAAACTCTTGTGCAGATCAGGGACCATTCCTTAATTTCACTACATTGTTATTGTTAAAGTCGTATCATTGTTGTTATTCTTTGTTGAGTCCTGATCATATTCAAAAGGTGGGCATCGTAACAATTGTGGGGGCTCGTCCGGGATAAATCCAAGACAAACAGGATCAAAGCCAAGACAAAATATTGAATTATGAATAAACACATTGTGGTAGAATAATCTGCACAATTCTGTAAGTTTCTAAACACTGAATCTTACAGTTTGAACTCAACAAAGGATATCTGGTATTTATAAACATAGTTGTTGGTCAATACACAGACAAGAGGACAACATGACTATAGTTCCAAGTGTGTTTCTGGCTAATGAGGACATAATCAGTCCGGGATAAATCCAAGACAAACAGGATCAAAGCCAAGACAAAATATTGAATTATGAATAAACACATTGTGGTAGAATAATCTGCACAATTCTGTAAGTTTCTAAACACTGAATCTTACAGTTTGAACTCAACAAAGGATATCTGGTATTTATAAACATAGTTGTTGGTCAATACACAGACAAGAGGACAACATGACTATAGTTCCAAGTGTGTTTCTGGCTAATGAGGACATAATCATCAAAGATTTTGATAAATTGGCAAAGAACGACCTGGAAAATGTGGCCAAATGCTTAAACCTATAAGTACCATCCTGTATCAGGGAAAAACATTTGAAACAAATGATAATTTCACATTTGGTTAAAGAAGGTTTCCGTGAGGATGAGGGATTAGAGGATAAAAGTTTGGCAATTAAGCTGGAATTAGCTTAATTAAAACTTGAGAGTGAAAGAGAAGCAGCACAGGCAGCAAGAGAAGCAGAGCAGAGGCTGATGAATGAAAAGCACAAGCTGCGAGAGAGCATGAGATAAAATTAGCAGAGGCTGCAAGGGAGGCTGCTGAAAGAAAAGCACAGGAAGCAAGAGAGGCTAGAGACCATGAGGCAAAGCTAAGAGAGCTAAAAATTAGGCATTCTAGATCAGATAATTCAGCACTGTCAGGATCTTTTGATGTAGCCAAAAATGCACGTTTAGTAACAAAATTTGATCAAAAGGAAGTATCAAAATTCTTTCTGTCTTTTGAGAAAATAGCTGAAACTTTAGAATGGCCTAGAAGGCTGTGGCCTCTTCTGTTACAAAATGTGTTTATTGGAAAAGCACAAGTTTGTACATCCCTCTTCATTGAACAAAGGTCTGAGTATGCTGTGTTGACAGATTCTGTTCTGAAAGTGTATGAGTTAGTGCCTGAGGCATACAGACTAATGTTCATCGACAGCCAGAAGGAACCAGGTGAAACTCATGTGGAATTAATCACAAAGAAAGAGAATCTGTGTGACAGATGGTGTGCCTTCAGGAAAATAGAAAATGATTTTGACAAATTAAGGGAACTTATATTGGTAGAATATTTTAAAGGTTGCATTGCAAAAGAAATAAAGACCCACTTGGATGAACGTAAGGCAGATAACTTACATGAGCTGCAGTTTTGGCTGATGACTATCAGTTGACGCATAAAGGCCTCTTTGAAAAAGCCAAACAGGGTCAGTTCAGATGCAAATTTGGAAAGAAACCAAAGGGAATGGGGAACCTCTCCCGCTGTCAAAAATCAGAGGAACAAAGGCCAAATAATTTTCCTCAGTCTGATAAACCTGCTAATCACAAAACAGGCCAGAAGTTCTTTAATAGACCTACATGCAGTTACTGCCATTAAAGGTGTCATGTCAAATCTGAGTGTTTTTCACTCCAGAGAAAGACAGATAATACTGGAAAACCAGTTGGTTTAGCCAATATAAAGGGGTACCCACCTCTAAAAATGTCTGATGGACATTCTGATAATCTCAATCCTAAATTTAAAAGCCCACCTGTTGGGGTAGCTGAGTCCATATTGGATGGCTATGGAAGTTTCAAATCAGAAGGGCTGGTGTCACAGAAAGAAAATGCTGTTGACCAGAAGGCAGTTGTGATCTTAAGGGACACTGGTGCTGCCCAGTCTTTACTGTTGGAAGATGTACTTCCTTCGTCAGATGAAACTTGCCAAAAAGCCAGTGTCTTACTTCAGGGTGTTGAGGGAAATTACATAACAGTCCCACTTCACAAAGTTTACTTGAAGTCTGATTTTTTAAAATTAGACCAGTGACTGTAGGTGTTGTACCTAGTCTCCCGATAGAAGGTGTGACCTTCCATGTAGGGAATGATATAGCAGGGTATAATGTGAAAGGTAAATTGGCACCATATTTAACAGATGAGCCAGTCATGAGACTGGACACAGAGTATCTTGAGCAGGAATTTTCGGGCATTATTCCCGCCTGTGTTGTGACAATGTCAATGGCTCTTGAAGCTTCTAAACAAGAAGCCAGTGACAAGTATGATGAATGTCTAGGGCTGGCTGAGACATTCTTTGCTGGTGATCAGGAGAACCAAGTAGGCCATGAAGGTAACCTGCGTCCAAAGGTAAACCATGGTGGTAACCTCTCTGACCAGGTAAACCAAAATGATCATCTAAGTCAAATACCTCATTTGAATTGGGATAGGGTGATTAGGGAGCGAAAGGCTGACCCTCAGTTAAGAACATTGGCAAATACAGCTTTAACTAAAGAACAGGCACAAAAAGACCCAATCTGTTATTATATTAAGTCAGGAATGTTGACGAGGAAATGGAGACCTCCAGATGCTTTCAATGATGAAGAATGGAGAATCATTTAACAAATAGTGGTTCCTTCATCATATGGGGCAGAAGTTTTAAAGACAGCTCGTGTTGTGCCTATGACGGGCCACTTGGGAATTTGAAAGACTCAAGATGGAATATTACAACACTTCTTTTGGCCAAGATTACAACAGGATGTGGCAGAATTTTGCAAGACATGTCATACATGTCAAGTGGTCAGAGAACCCAATCAGAAAATAAAGCCTGCTCCTTTGATTAGTATCTCAGTCCTTGAAGAAACATTTAGCAGGGTTATTATAGATTGTGTGGGACCACTTCCGAAAACAAAAGTGGTTAATAAGTTTCTCATTACTATTATGCATTCAGCCACTATGCATCCCGAGGCCATCCTATTAAAAAACATTAAATCTTATAGATCATCGATGCTTTAATGAACTTTTCCATTAGATCAGGACTGCCCATACAGATACAGTGACTTAGGTTCAAATTTCATGTCTGCAGTGTTTCAGGAGGTTGCCCAGCAGTAAGGCATTTAACAGATTACATCTACCACCCAGACAAACAAAGGGCTCTAGAAAGGTATCGTCAAACACTGAAGAATATGAGAAGAACCTATTGTTTTGAAAATGAAAATGAATGGGATAAAGGTATACATATGTTATTATTTGCCACCAGAGAGATACCAAATGAGTCACTGGGGTTCAGTCCATTTGAACTGATATATGGACATACTGTGAGAGGTCCACCAAAACTTGTGAAAGAAAAATGGTTGGTGGAGACACAAGATGAACCTATCTTGGAGTATGTGTCCAAATTCAAAGAAAAGTTGAAAAAAGCTTGTGAGGTGGCAACATCAAATCTGATGAATGCACAGGGAAAGATGAAAACATGTTATGATAAGGAAGCAAGGGAAAGAAGTTTTAAACCGGGCGACAAGGTCTTGGTATTTTTACCTATGCAAGGGCATTTAATTCAGGCAAAATTCAGAGGTCCTTATCTGGTTGAATGAAAGTTGAATGATGTGAATTACATAATATCTACACCAGATGGGAGGAAAGCTAAAAGCTTTGTCACATCAACATGTTAAGAGAATACCACGAAAGAGGAACACCAGTAAGAATTGTCAGTGCCACTACTTTGAAGAGTGATGGAAATAACAATGAAGATGATGAAAAAGATCCATTCTAAAATGAAGACTTGGGTTCTATTTCCAGTGTAAAAATGCAGAAGTCTGACATATTACAAAATTTTGATTGCAAGATCAGTCATTTGGAACCTACACTGCAAGCTGATTTAGAAAAACCTATTCATGAATTTGAACATTTATTCTCAGACCAGCCTGGTTGCACCTCAATATTATGTCATTATATAGATGTAGGTGATGCTGGTCCAATAAAGCAAGAACCTTATCAGATGAATCCTCTGAGATAAGCTGCAGTTCAAGAAGAAATAAATTACATGCAGGAAAATTATATTATAGAACTAAGCCAAAGTAGCTGGAGTAGTCCTATTGTATTGGTTCCAAAACCTGAAGGTTCAATGCAATTTTGCATTGATCATATAAAGGTGAATTTTGTGAATAAACCAGACTCCAATCCAATCCCTAGGGTGGATGATTATATTGACAAGGTAAGAAATGCATGTTTTGTAAGAAATACGACTTGATCAAAGGTTATTGGCAAGTGCCACTCACAGAAAACGCTAAAGAAATGTCAGTTTATGTAACAACTGATGGCGTTTTTCAATGTAAAGTGACGCCATTGGGAATAAAAAATGCGCCCGTGACCTTCAACGAGTTCATGAGCATGGTGATAGCTGGTTTGGAAGGGTGTGTTACCTACATTGATGATACCTGTTTTTTCTCAAATACCTGGGCTAAACATCTAGAGAGTATTTTGAAAGATTGAACTCCTCAGGTCTGATAGTGAATTTAAACAGAAGTGACATACCTGGGTAATGGAAAAGTATTGCCAAAAACAGCAAAAATTCAAACAATTAAGGACTTTCTTCAGCCAACAAGAACAACAAAAAAAGAAAAAAAAAGAAAACAAAAGAAATATTATGGTTTTTAGGCATGGCTGGATATAAGAGGAAATTCTGTAAAAAAAATTTCCAAAATCACTGAACCATTGACAAAATAGTTAAAAATGAAAGAAAAGTTCATTTGAAATGATCAATGCCAGTGTCCATTCCAAGAGCTGAAAGCTAAACTCACCAATGCACCAGTTCTTTCAGCCCCAGATTTTAAAATGCTATTCAATATTGCAGTAGATGCAAGTGATGTAGTAGCAGTTGGTCTGTTAATACAGGATAGTATTGATGGTTTGGAATACCCTGTGAGTTATTTTTCCAAGCAATTTAACATCCATCAAAAGAAATATTCCACCATTGAGAAAGAAGCAGTTGCTTTATTGTTAGCACTTCAACATTGTGAAGTATATGTTACCTCAGGTCTATATCCAGTACTGGTTTACTCTGATCACAATGCCTTAAAGTTTTTAGATAAGTTCACAGACTAAAATCAGAGATTGTTGAGATAGAGGTTGTATCTACAGGGATATAATCTGAAAATTGAGCATGTCCGAGGCAGAGACAATGTGGTTGCCGATGCACTAAGTAAGGAGAAAATTATATAGATATTACTCACGTGAAGGTGTGGTATTATTAATCTATATGAATGTTAATACCACTTTGTAAAAAGAGTAGAAATTTCTTGTTGAAACACTGTGTATTGTAGGTTAGAGTACCTAAAAAGTAACGTTGACATTTGGGAAGAAAAATTTTCCATATATGTCCATTTTTTTCAAGGAGGGGGATGTGTTATGAAAAGGTGTAGGGCTGTTTGTTTTTATTAAGACAGGTCACTGTATTCATTTTGTGTGTGCTGGGCCATTGAGTTGACCTGTTAGTGGGTGACTCACATGTAATTTGTAAACAGGTGGAATCAGCTAGAATGCTGACCTACATTGATGTGAAGTGATCAAGGCAGAGCTCAAACTGCACTGTGATGTATGACTTATTGGAAAACACTGGAACAGTAGTGTACATCATTATAAGAAGAAATAACTCTGAACATAACAATTAAATTGCCCATAAAGTTACAAAAAACATGTTAAGATGTAAAGCGACCATATGATAAAAATGATAGTGACCATACTGTAAGGACACAAGACATATGTTATGGGCAGAATTATATTATATGTATAAATACGATTCCCGCTATTAAAGGCCAACAAAGAAACAGTAGCAGGTCCATGCAGGCTGCAAGCTGTGCAGTAGATAGATACATAATATGTTGTAAATACAATGTAGGATATTTAATGTACCTTCATAACAATGAAATCGAAGCCACCTAACAAAAGCAATCATTTGTGCTTCTGAGAGTAGCCAAAAGAAACAGACGTCCCCCCACCCACCCACCCACCCCCCAAAGCCAAAGGAAAAAAAACCCCCAAAGATAGAATCATTAGTCTCATTAGGTGCCTTAATCAAAGCACATGTTGAGTTCACTTTCAAGTAGTGGGATATGGTTGCTGCTTTGGTCATTCTGGGATAGCAAGGGTCACTTCCGGATATATGAAGTTGAGCATATGGCCAGATCTTCAGGCACTGAATGCTAGATTTTGATTCTATGTCACTGGTAGGACCCTTCTTTGTTCCATAGGATCTTTCTTTAGTGGCCGAATTATGGGTGGGAGAGGGGGGTGATCGAGGTCCTGTCTGTCTGGTGTTTTAAGGCTTTGCCTCCAGCTAACCACCAGTTCCTTTGATCAAGATCAGTGAAGTGAAGCTAGATGCTAGCATCCTTCTGCTGATTGAAGCTACGCCAGGCATGGAAAAGTGTTGAGTCTGCATTGTTGATTCTAAAATGGTTGCATGCCAAATGCATGCAGGTGCATTTAGTCTCACGTACACTTTCACCCATATCACTTTTGAGACCTTACAGAATTAGGCCCACTTTTTATCATGGACATCCTTGTCCAGGAATTAACACCGACTGCAATGGTCATTTCTTTCATTGTTTCTGACACACCAGGCAGGAAAGTGCCACTTATTTTACCAACCCTCTCACTGATATCTCTCAGACTTTTTTCAACAGTCTTATGTCTCGTATCTGTGTCAATGGGTTGTTTCAGAGCAGCATCAAGTTCTGTGTTAACTACTTCAAGTTCTTCCTTTATGATTGCCCTGATTGCACTAAACATGTTGGGGTCAGCATGAGGGAGTTTAGCTCTTCTAGATTGTCTACATCCATCCGGCTTGTCCTTGCTATCAGACATATTGAGAGAGTTTCACTGGTAAATCATCATATATATTTGGTAAGTTGTGGGCGATGATATAGTGCCAACTGTAAGTCATACACTTTGGGCAATGTTAGAGTTCAAGTTGACATAGTCAGTGGTAAGTGTTGCAGTAATGTTTGGTAACACACAAAGGGCAGGTTATCTGTACAATAGTGCATGGATTCACCAGATAGGTGTTACGGATTCCCAGTTATGAAATCCAAGATAATTTTATGACAAAAAATGCACAAAAAAGGATCCCAAAGTGATCTGTGGTTGATCCAGGGTCATCCACAATTTGTAGGGCATAAACAGTTATTGGTAGTCTGCCATTTCACAGTAGAAAGAGAAGAACTTGCGGAGCTCTGGAGAAAGGAGGTGTTCCAGTCAAAAGGGCTGTTCCAGGATAACTCCACCTGTCCCCTGAAGTCGGACAGGTTAAGGCGACTGATAAAAACTGAGTCCCCAGAAACAAAAACTTTTTCGTGGGAGTCAGACTGGCCTTTGCCCTCGATTAGGCCTAAATTCACACACAGATTCAACATGAACTGTGTGTTGTTTTGAAGAAGGCCCAGGTCCTGAGACCAAAGGAGGCAATCATCCAGCAGGAACTGAAAGAAACATTTCTCAGACTGCAAAACCACAGAAATGCATTTTTTAGGTCTATTAATGTTGCCCAGTTGCCATGTTGCATTGCCACCTGGATTGTGGACTGGCTTTCCATCTTGAAGTGCTGTACTACGAAATTAGAGTTGGGATGAGTCAAACTGACTGGTCTCCCCCTCCCCTGCCCCCATTATGGCACCAAACAGAGATGACTGCAAAAGCCTGGGGACCAATGGTCACATAAGGGTCCGATGGCATGTATGTTCACAGGCCTTTGCATGGCCTCATGCAAGAGTTCACGCTCCACCTCTATGCAATGTGGAGAGAGAGAATGGAACTTGAGAGAGAGGAGGAGGATGGCCATCATTGTAAACTCCAACAAGTAACTGTGCCAGATATGTACTTGAGAAAACATCATCTGTGATGTGATTGCATTGGTTAGCAAACAAGACCAGTTGGCTGCCATCCAAGCCTTGCCAAGAAGGCAGAGGGGGGTCACAGCAGCAGGAGACAAAAAGGCATAAGACATCCAGTGTGTGCCCCTAGGGGAGGTGCTGGCATCTGGAAATCCTTGTAACCAGAAGATCCCAACTTAGAAGGTTGGATAACCTTCTTTGCCTTCACCTCTGTGGCTTCTACTGCTACTGAGGTCCCACGCAGCTGTAGAGATGACCCCTAGGTCAACCCCATGTCTCTCAGCAAAGCTTCATCCAGAGACTTTTGTGGCCTTGCTTTTGCCATGTTGTCTGACCTTGCCAGAAGGGGGCCAACCCTTTCAGAGCAGCACCAGACCAACTGGGTCCAAGGGCAGCTGGTAAGCAGCTTTGGTCACCACTGTAGGAGGTTGGTCACAGACAAAAACACGCTATGCTGCACCAACTTGACATTGGCTTCAAATGTAACCTTGTGAGAATGGGAGCTCAAGATGCCCATGCAGAGCAACCCCAGACCAACAGGGTCCAAAGGCAGTTGGCAAGCTGCATTGTTCACAGTTGTCGGCAGGTTGGCCACAGAAAGGAATATATTATGCTGCACCATCCTGACCTTAGCATCAAGCGTAATTGCTCTGCTGAGCATGTGCCCTACAGCATGGCTGTGAGACTGCTTGAGGCCCTGCAGTGCTTTAATCAAATGTGTTTGGTGTAGACTAGCGCCGATGGGTCATCACATGCCTCACCAGGGAGACATCCGGCATAACACCCTGCATAGTCCAGGAAGGAGCCGATGATCTTCATCACTTGTGCATCTGCTTGCAACACCAGAACACTGAGTAGTATAGGGAAACATATTCTGCTTCCTTGACACTGCGGTCCCATAAGGAAGTGTCAAGCATCTTGGGACCGACTCATCTGGTACTGGTCCAACCTCATTTGGCCATCAATTGTCCCAGGACTAAGCAGTTCCCAGAGGTTTCAGTGTCTGGCATGTCAGCCGACCAAACCAGTTTGGCAGGTAGTTCCACAAACGTTTTGGCTGGAAAGGTGGAATATAGAACCTCCAACTTGGGCGCCACATTAACACCTTTCACTGACATGGGTACATCCCAGATCTGCACCACTACAGCCTGCAGTACTGCCTCTTCAGTGAGGCTTCCGGCATAAAGGTGACATTTGCCCCAAACACTGGGCCTGGTTTTTCTGCCTTAGAGGGATAGCAGTCTGCAACTGCCTTGGCTGAAGCTGATGACTGGATAGCCTTAGCCTGCTCTGCATCGACAAGAAGTGGCCATGACTTAGCCTCCAACTCTACCATATCTGCTCCTATG
Source organism: Hermodice carunculata (assembly GCA_964020975.1). Lineage (NCBI taxonomy): Eukaryota > Metazoa > Annelida > Polychaeta > Eunicida > Amphinomidae > Hermodice > Hermodice carunculata. Next base: position 79,017,396 of record OZ026618.1, read on the forward strand.
TTGGAACTAGAAGTGCAAAGGATCCCTCAATGTGCAAACATTTCACCTTTTGGGAGAGAATGTTCCAAGGAATGTAGCTGGCTAAAGGGAATCATCCAACCATTGTCAACATAGAATCTGTGAAAGGCTCTTCTTCCCAAAGGATCCTCGATCGAGGACAAGTGTGATCCTGGCCACAAGGCCTGGTCTGACTAGTAACCCTCATGGAGGCATAGATCCATGGAAGAACCTGGAGTTGAGGACCAGTTTGCACTGGATTGTGAATCTTGGGCAAACAGGTAGGTGCCTGGATCTCTAAATCAAGTGCATGTGCCTCGATTTGTGGATCATTCCCCTCCCCCCCCCCCCAACAAGGTACACTGACCTCACGCTCACAGCATGCCTTCACACATTTTAGCCACACTTTGGCACATTTACCATCTGCTCGACAGACTTTCTGCGACTGAGAAGAGGCCCATCATCCAAAATGTCACAGAAACTCTCCTCAGTGCAGTATACATTGCTCCTGTGCATGGAGGTGTGAAAAGACACTGGATCCATGGAATTTATTACTTGGGGCTCTGGAATCGCATAGGTATGTGCCCAGAGACCAGTTTCAGTGACCTATGGTTTTATAATGTGTCCTTGATACAAATGATGGGAACCATTTTCAGTAATTGACTTCCATTTTGTTTGTTGTTCTTTTTTTCTTTCTTTCTTTCGTTCTTTCCTTCCATCCCTTTATTTCTTCCACAAAATATAATCGGTGGTTGGCAAGAGGCAAGATATTTATCCATTTTCTTCAAACTGTCACATTATAATTCGCCTCTGATGCATGCTTGATATGCTTCTGCTGTCCAGATGCCATGTTTCTATTCCTTTTTTTTACCCTCAGCTCTCTGTCCATCTAGACGAAAAGAGCCTAGAGAGGTATCACAGTAAGAAGACTTTGACTTCATCACATTGTTTGGTATGACGTGGTGCAAGGTTTAATAACTGCATGTTATACCTGACACAGCACCAAACTTTTGCTACACGTGACTTGGCAACAAAGTTTTGCCACATCACTTTGCTGTGATGTGTTCTGTATCGAACTGACCAGCGATGGAATTGTAATCCGGGAAATAGTTCTGTTGTAGTCACTGTTGAAAACTTCGTGGGTTGATTTCCTGAAATTAGGGTCTTGCTGCCTGTGTACATTTACATCTCTTATTGTGTCCTCTTAAATATGTGATATTCTTTAAGATAAAGGATTTGCCATCCGCAGATTTATTAAATGTGAGAGCTTGGTAATGGGCTGCTGTCTTCAGTGCCATGCACTTTCCAGGTTTTACATGGTGATATATTTTCTTTTAGTCTTTGGTTCTGCACCTGAAATATGATTTTTATTGTTTGCAAGAGTCAGAGCTCCTACATAGACTGTTCAGTTTTTCTCTGCAGAGTGGGTTGCTATCCTTTTTGTTCTTCCATTTATACCTCAAACAGTCTGTCTGTTCTGTTTCGAGCCTGTTTTGACCACGACTACTTTTTTCTCACAATATTTCCTTGTTTCTTTACTTTGACTTCTTGTCCAGAAAGGCTCAAGAGAATTGCGTAATATTTTATCATAATATAATTTGATTTTAGTCAATAAAAGTTTGCCAAAATAAAATGGGTGTGTTAATATTTGGCGAAGTTATGGGAAACAAACTTTGCAAACGTCGATAAGTGTTAGCACTGTATGTTACATGTAACTATTGTATTTACATTTTTGATTTCCTCTCAAAAACTGGTGCTTGAAGTGTTTTAATTTTGCACATTGATGTTCCCCAGGTAGCCCTTTACCGAGTGTGCAGAGGAGGTGATGATGCATTTTTTACCATTTTTTATGAATATTTGAATTCATTTTTCGGAAAAAAACTATATACAAAGATTATTAGAAAGTTTGGCCGCAATAATCTACAGTTTTTACACTTGTCTGTTTTGCTATTTAACTTTATCTTTTGGCATCTTTCTGTTTTAATATTCACTATCAGACATTTTAGGCTTACATGTTTTCTGTTAGGTAAACCCCCAGGGGCTACAGGTAGCAAGAAGCGGCCTACGACAGTTGCATGTTTGCCTAATTGTACTTAAAATCCTGTTACGAAAAATTGTTTTGATAGCATGTTTTTGGCATAAATGCTAATGACTTCCATTCTTTCCTGACATGCCTAAATGCACATTTACTCACTATTAGAAAATTACTCAAAATTGACAGTATTTTCTCAAGTGTCACAAACCTGACACATTAAGTTGACACATTGACTCAGGGTTGGCAGTTAAATAGAGCTTAATTGTTTGAGGAGTAGGTCTCATCATGGAGTTTGTTTTACATCTCTGGTACAGGATGTACATTGTTGCAGTCCTTGTTAGGATTTTCCTTGGTTTGTACAGGTGGTCTAGCTGCAACTGTTTATTTTACAATCACTGGGACTGAATATAATCCCCCAGCTTGTTTCCACTTCAGTTAAACATAGGCGGATGGTTTAACTAGGAAAAGCTGTCCAGCTAGAAAGGGTACATTTTGGTTCAGGGGTAAGTCAAATTGTTCTTATCTGAACCTGTAGTATGAAAATTTGGTAATTATGGTTTGTTTGACAGGTATTCTTCTTTGATATGAAGCTCTGCATTTACAAGCAAAACTTCACATATTTAGCTTATTCATCAATTGCCACGTTCATATTTATTCATTATTATGTGGGTTGTCTTTGCTGAATATTTAACTTAGGCAAGGAGCCGCTACTCAGAGAGACATGTACGGGTAAAAGGCTCAGAAACATGTTGAGTAGTTACCCGCTGAAGACCCTTTAATTTATTTGGGCTGATACAGCCTATGTCAAAATTTTACAGAGGAACGTGTACAATATAGACAATAGTAATTCCATATATATACAGGTTAGACAGGGACAGGTTAGCTTATGGAGAGTAAAGATTTCGAACTGCGGAATAGGATATTGACTACTAGGAAGTGGTTCTGGGCAAAAAGACACAAATACAATACTTCAAGAACAACTTGACCAATTGCTTTTATATTGCACATAGGGTAACTTTGGGATACTTTTTTCTTATTTTGGTCATGAGGTGGCGCTTTTTGTTTTTTTTTTATGATATTTTTGTGTGTTTAGGCTTTGTTTGACTTATCCGTATGAACAGCTAAACAGAATTTCTTAAAATTTTATCAACATATAATTTTATTTTAGACAAACAAAAATTGCAAAATTGATATCAATATGTTAATTTTTGACCAAGTGATGGGAAGCCATGCAAAGGTCAATGACACCTTGGCATCTTTGTAATGGTACGTCACAGGCCCACTGTTACTATTAGACATTGGTAGCAAAGTACCCATCGATGTTTCTTTTCGTGATAATAATTTTGACTAACTGACCTTGAAAGGTCATATTATCATATTGGCTCATCACAATATATCTCGGTAATGCTGGATCCAACACCCCTTGTTTCTGTCAAATATCGATAAGAAATTGCAATGTCGAGTTTGTTCTGGTGTGGTCCGGGTTGACCTTGTATGACCTTGTAAGATCAAATTAGATTTCAGTGACATATAAGCTTTGTCTTAATAATGATGGATCCTATGTCTGTTGTTATCATGTTATAGAGAGACTGATATATCAGTGTAAATACGAAATGTACAATGTGCTATTGGTCAGGGATGATAATATAATATATTGTTTTTTGTTTAATAGCTGTTGATGCAGCATACATTATAACGGGGGAGCAGTAAAATGGATTGGTGTAAGGGATCCAATAGCAGGACAGGGCTCTAACTAACCATCAACAAATAAGGATCTATTGAACCCACATTGTGAAATAATTTAGACAACAAGCCATTGTGATTTTGTGATTTATTGCTGAAATCCTAACTAGAAACACCTAATGTCTGGAGAAATTGTTATGAAATAATTATCACAAAGTACATAAACTGCTCGATTCTTGAATTCTTATATAGTGGTTCAGGAACTTGACATGCAAATATACAAACAATATGTCTGTATATGTTTTATCTCGGTTAAAACTTTTTAATTCTATAATTTCCTGCTTTCTGACAATATGAAACATGTATAAAGTATATCTTCTCTTTCCAGATATTTTCGAGCCGTGGTCACCAATGAAAGCAGCATACGAAATGGGCCGACTGCCTGTACACATTTGTGATCCCCCGGTGGAAAAGGAACTGCATTATCTTGTCAAATTAGCAAGTGCCATTGCCAGCTCTAGGTGCAAAGGATACATCACGATACTCAATCAATCACACGGTGAAATGCATGAACATAATGAACAAGTGTTCAAAACATGGAAAGATAAGGTCACCACCTTGTTTGAAGAACTAATTTGTGAGGAACCTGGTGCATTGTTTGAATTCAGCAGAAACACTCACCAAGAAGAGTATTTTTATTTACACGTGAAACCTTCAAACATACTGGTCATGGTGCCCCCCGTTTTCACAGGAATTCTCAAGTTCATCCCACAAGAGACAAAAGAGGAACTAATAAGGGATATGAAGAAAATCTGTGGTTACTACACTTGCTATGTCTTGTCAGAGCTTGGAATACCAACCGAATTATCCCCGAATGAAGTGCGAGAAAGACTGGAACACATTCTAGAACTGATTAAAGGTAAACAAGTTGTGATTTACCAAATACAAAAGCAGTATGAAATGACTCATACTAAGACACATTCGCGCATGAGCAGTTTGATATCCATGTTTATCATAGAGTGATACTCTTCTGTATTCACTCCTTAAACTCCTTCTCATGGAACCATAGAATTTCATGTTTATCAAATCTTATCATTGTGATTAACAATGTCATACCTCCCTTCAGGGATCAAGATTTCACGCCAACTGACCACTTTGTCCCGGAATTTCTTCATCATGCTATTTTTTCTCTCACGACATTGGGGAAGCAATAGTATTTGACAAGAGCGATTTTTTGCTCTAAATCGCACTTGATAATCTGAGAAGGATATATTTCAGATAGCAGTTCTCCTTTGGAGAGAAGGCAGATAAAGCTGGCATTGTAAAGGTCTGGTTTACTTGAAACAGTTTTGTGACAAAGAAAATGATAAACATTACTTTAATGTTCGTTGTGCAATGCATATTGTACCTCTTATGGTTTTCCAAATGTATCTTCAAATTCATATTATTGCAATCTAACTCGTTGCGATCCTGCAAGTCTTCTAATTGGTATTAAAAGCACACCGAATTTGATTTTTTTACTTCCCCTCAATTAGACCAAGGCCACGGAAGAGAGGTTTGAACTCATTGTTCTAAGTTCATAAAATTGATGGACAACTAAACGTATAACGAGCAAGGTCTTTGATGTCAATCCATATTGTCAAACAGCAGCAAAGTGAATGAACAAGGAACATTTTAAGGAAGTTAATAAGAAAACAGCATGATGTAGTATTTCAATTGATCTGCGGAAGTGGTATGCCATCTCATATGTATTTTATCGCTCACTTAGCCACTGAAATATTTTGTGAAACAAAACTTCAAAATTTTGTAGTTGTTATGTAGAGCCATACTAGGACAAATTGCTCTGATCTTTATTATATAATAATTTAGAGTTTAAAGTGCAGGTGGAAAGCTGAAACTAGTAACATGGGAAGAGTTGTTATGCAAAACAACAAAAACCTGAATCACGACATCTTTTGTTGAAGAGTCGAAATGCAATTTGCCAGAGCAGCTGTCTATAATGTCTTAACAACTTACCCCTTGAGCTTACCCCTTGAGCTACAGTTACCAAGGCACTATGCCACGGGTCCTGGAACAGCCTACGGCAAGAGGCTTATTTCTGATCTTTGTTATGCCAAAATGTTGGAGCAAACCCATACACTACGTGTAAGGCAAAGTATATTGGCAAGATCGCTGTTATGTTGATAACAGAGACCTGTTTAAAGAGATGAAGTGCATGTTAAACAGAAACTGTCGGAATTAAAAGGCATATATATTCAAACCGAAAGTAAAACTAGACTGACATATTTGTGTCCTGATTTTGCTTCATTAATTTTTTTTTATATTTATTTACATTTCGGCAGGACTAGGCCCAAGTACCAGAATCTTTCAAAATTTAGATTTGTAGCAGAGAGTCATTTAAAATAGATATTTAAGTGCGCTATTGCTAGATGCAAACTTTTTCATTTCAGAACTAGGTCAGTACATATTGGATAACACCCTAATTGTTTTTTCTTTCCTTACATGTCTGACAGTCAAGAGAATACCAGATTTTCCTGATGAAGAAATGAAGAAATACCAGCAAGTAGAGTTACCAAATGCAGACTGTGCAGTCTTTAGTATGTTCGGAGTTGATGATATGATGACAGGTAATTTTTTTCTTTTCAATTATTATTGGAAGGAGAGTTTGCAATCTAATAGCCCCATTCAAATGGTCCACATCATATGGATCACATAAGCAAATGTGTTCGTTTGATCGTTTCAATGTCACTCAAGGCCAAATTAACAAAAATCCACTGAAACACCTCAGTCTTAGTGGTTAATCAGCATGGCATGCACAAGTATCGAGATATAGGGTTAGTGTCAGATGTTCTTGTATTTCTATATTAACAATGGTAATGCTAATCAGTGCATTTATCCTTTTTCATAAGTGCCAAATAAGAAAATTCATTAAGAAGCAGAAAATGGCAGTACAATCACGACGTGAACAAACCTAGTGATAAGGCCTGGAGGCATCTGTATAATTGTATTTGAGAAATCTGATTGTTATGATAGATTTTTATTCTACATATACTTGTACAGTTACCAGATAATTCTATTCAATCCCTCTTATTGGTGCCTTCTTTACCAGCCAAAATAAAATGCATGGAGGATGAAATGCGTAGACATTAAAGTTTTAAGTTGAAGCTGAAAATGGGAGGCACACGACACACTTACCCAATTTAATCTTTATAAGGAGGCATATACAATATAGGTTAATCCTACTTGGTTTGACCAATATAAGCATGCAGCTTCCGTTTTTAAACAGACACGCATATATAACGTTTCGAAAAGGGAAAAAGTCTCCTTTGCATCACATGGAACATTGTTGAAAATTAATCAAACCATCTTTTTACCCTGCCCAATTCCCTGTGCGAATGGGGTTGTACACAGCCCTGAACGGTGAACATAGAGGGGAAGTCTACGACAAAGTTGCTCTGCAGTCCTTTGTATCATTGGCCGTGTAAAGTTGTTTTTCTTTTTTTCCCATGAAGCAAGATACCTGCCCCAGGCTTTTATGCAGAAAATATTCATAAATATTTCAGCCTTTTTCCTCACAGCCCCGGCATAAGCTGTGTGTCTTATATCGAAACCAGGTAAATTTATAAAGTGGTTTCAAAATATACCCGTGGACGATTCTCATCCACTGCATCTTTCTTTCTTTCTTTCTTTCTTTCTTTCTTTCTTTCTTTCTTTCTTTCTTTCTTTCTTTCTTTCTTTCTTTCTTTCTTTCTGTCTTTCTTTCTTTCTTTCTTTCTCTCTTTCTTTTTTTCTTTCTTTTGTTCGTTTGTTCATTCGTCCGTCCTTCCTTTCTTTCTTTCTCTCTTTCTTTCTCTTTCTTCCTTTACCTCTAAATTTGTTTCTATCTTTTCTTTATCCTATCTCTCTCTCCCTCTTTCTCTATCTATTTAATTTCAATGGAGTTATGCATCCATGTGTTAGAATCTGGCACAATGTGTCTCTTGAAATAAACACCATAGCCTCTTGCAACTTCAAAAGATGTATTCCCCAATATGTGCTTTGGAGTAGATGACACCCGAGTATTTCAGATTGAGAGCACCCGTTTGTTTCATTGATTCTTTGAAACCAGTTTAGATACTAAATGAACGTGAGAGGCATAAGATCTTCTCAGAAGGAAGCCAGAACATATGCCACATGCACCTTTTCGCCAACAGTCAGTCAGTGCCAGACGGCCTCCCAGAACATGAAGGAGACATCTCATGAATAATTTATTAACTTTGCCACGTTGATGACTGTCAGCACCACTGGCCACCTTGTTTTGACAGGCATATAAGTGTTGAACCTTTGATGGTTATCATGCTTAAATTAACACTAGGGGTCAGCAAAACTGTCAATCAGACACATTGCTACACCAGTCTTCAGAGAGTTTACATGTAAATGTAGATAAGGATAATATGGGTGAAAGAAATAACATACCAACCTATCATTTTGATTTAATCGCCGATTAGTAGAAAAATAGTGCCAGCATGTCAATGTAGCATATAAACGTAACTATCGGCATACAAGGCACCAAACGCCTTCAAAATGGTGGATTAAATGCAAAACCTAAGTTCACATGTGCATTGTAGTATATCATTACTCTTTCAAGGAAGACTTACACAGTATGAACTTAAAGACCTTTAGGTCAGGAAGTTGTATTTATAAATAATATGGTCCAGTAGAGGGTCACGTCAAAGCAGTTTAACAGCTTAACTGTGGAAGTGAACAAACACCATTGATGAGACCACACCTGCTGTTTACTTGCATGGAATTCCCCGATCTGCATGGACGTCTTTTTCGCGTCACATTGACGTGAGCCTGGTTACTTTTTGTGCTATTTGTCTGTCGTTTTTTGGTGTACATGCTGATAAATAAAACAGTTTTAGAACAGTGTAGATAGTGTGTTATGTGAATATAAAGGTATTATGCTGTAAGTTTGTACAGGCCACTACACTTACAGCTTCTGCAAGTGCTGCACAACCAGCAATGATGTTTATGGTTTTAAAGTAGATTGCTCTTTGGGTTGTTATATTTAATTTCCTCTTTCTGCAATCCTGTACATTTATTACGGCACCTTTGTGCCATAAGTTAATCTTGTAGTTTCGTTTATGATGGTTTATAGATGCACTGGGTAAGTCGAATCCAGTTTGAAAGGGTCAGTTTTTTTCCCATCTCCATGTCTTCTTGAATCAGCAAGCTGGATGGTTTTGAGTCAGGATGCATATTGTAGCCAGTCTTTGTTGTATTTGTATCTTTGTGGTTTTAAATATTTCACTGACATGGAGTGTTTATTTGTGACATGAACTATGGAGGAACATAGTCCGGTAAGAGCAGCACCAAAAAAGTCAAAGCTGCAAACAGATTTTTCGAAGTGAATTGTGTGTCAAAATTGAGCCTTACTTGTTTCCTTGATGCTTGACAGTATCAATAAGGTAATACAAATAGTAAGTAGTCAGGGGTGCTTTGTTTGACTGCGTACAAGGCAATCTGGACACCACTGAGTCTCACCAAAGTTGTGCAGTTCATATAGAATATTAATATGCATATAAAGGAAATGCCAAATATATATATTGCAATAACTGAGCCCACTGTAGAAAGACCTCTTAACAGAAGTGCAACATCTTCTTTCTCATGGAAAGACAGGTGCATTATTTGTCAAAAAAAATGAGACAAATGTGATTGGCGCTTACTCCAGGTTAAAAATATGAGTAGTGTATCAGCCCTTTACAATGGTGTTAAAAGTAAACATAATGCTGTCCCACTGAGTCGTTTGCCAGTTGACGATTGTGCTGTTAATCTCATTACACAAAAGATACATTATCATAAGACATGTATTAGAATTTTTCGTGCACCACATCCAAAGGTGTTATCAGAACGCAGTTTAGAGACAAATGTATCTGTTGATGAGTATCGTGTACCATTGCAAGAGCTTTGTGTTGGAATTGATAGTCGAATTTTTAATGAATCAGAGCTACTTTCTTCGTCAGTGACTAAGTGATAAATATCGTGCAATACTACAAAAACAAAACGTGGAAAATGCGGATACATACAAAATGGAACAGCTGTTAGGAAAGTTTGTTAACCATTATGCTGCTAGTCTCTCCTGGCCTCAGGAAGGTTCGTGTGATGTTGTATACAGGTCCTCTATTATTGTCGGTGTGGCATTGTATGCTCTTTTAGAGTTGAAAAGGTCACACACAGAAACTAAACAGGCAAATATAATAATGTTTGCTTCAGCAGCTGGAAGTCAGCAGCCTGAACCATAAGAAATTTAGCTGATATTCTTTACAAAGTTGCTTGCATCATGAAAGCTGATTTGAAAGCTATGTCTGTTTCCAAATTTGATTGGACTAAAGGAAGTCAGTATTCTTGTCAAGAAGCAGCAAAGCCAGATAGTCTTTACAATTTTTTTCGCGTGAGTTTCAGAGAGTGACATAAAGCATGATTACCCTACCACTATGGCTCATTGAACAGGAAAAATACACGAGAGTGTTGTGAGTGTTAGACAAGAATATGTTAAACTTGTCTCATATGTTTACATCAAAGCACGTGGGCATGGCCATGTGTACAACATGACATGTAGTAAATCATTGATCACACTTGAACATGGGCTTGGTGCTTGCATATCATATGATACACTTCAAAGGATTTTCACAACCATTCCTGTGAACATGTAAAAACGATGGAGTAAGGTACAGTGTACCTGCCTCCTAACATCATACCTGGGGTGTTTCTCCAGTGCGTCATGGATAACATGGATTTTTAAAGAACAGTCTAGAAGTGGAAAAACAACACATGCAACTAGGAGTGCTATTTACCAGAGAAAGCCAAAAATGATCCTTACAGAGGCAGGGCGAAGAGTTCCCAACAGTGTAGAGCAGAAAATATGCTGTGAGCAGGAGCTCCACAAGTCCCCAAACATAACACAATGCAATATGACATCCAGAATGGTTTCTGGCCTTTCAAATTACACAACTGTGGATATTTGCTGCAAAAAAGTTCTGCGTTTGAACCAAAATTGAAAACAGACTTCCTGTGGATAATCTGTAGGCTTACACCAACACAGCTTGTTAGACATGAAGCACAAATGCCTGGATGGACTGCATTTAAACTATCTATAAGACAACAAAGGATATCCAGCTGCAACCATCAGGAATTTAGCAACTGATGCTGCATATAGTGGTTTTCACGTTCTTTTGAGTGTTATTGGAAGAGTTATGGATGGTGCTGGCCTGGTGGAACTTCTAATGAAATCTGCTGTTTATGGCCGAAATACTGTTAGTTACATTCTGAATAGAAAATCCTTCAAAAGGGGTGTGCACATGTAAAACTATTTTGGAGTGCACTTTAGCAACTTCTGCGGGAGGCATTTGAGAATAACTGTGGGCAATATCAGATCCAAAGTAAAGAAATCTCTGAATTAGATCCCCTGATATTAGCTGTGAATTCCATGGACGGTGATAATGGTAGATCCATAGTTACTCAGCTGAAAGGAAAGTTCACGTATATAGAGACTCGGCTTGAATTGTTTTGAAAGCAAGGGTGTGCAAATTCAATACTGTTTGCATTTTGGGACCAGTGCCTGTAATTGATAGACTTAATGTTGAGCCTCACCAGGGCTGATCGAGATGGTGATTGGCAGCTGTCACTGGATACAATTGCAGCTATTTCCCCATTCACTGCAGCAGGAGGCCCGGTAGACTGTGCACAAGACTTGCCTACATATCTCATGGACATGAGAGCTCTGCCTGAAACAGCCCCTGCGGTACATACACAGTTTGTCCAGGGAAATTTGGCCATGAAACGAGGTGCTGGCCAATTCAGTCAAATGTCAAGAGACTAAGCTTTTGAGCAAAGTATGAACCATGATGTTAAAACATCAGGCGGCATAATCAGTATCATGAATAAGTCTTGTCTGATGCAATACTATATGACATTAGCACACACTACAGGAATTGCAAGTGTTGTGAAAAGCATGCGCCACGTTGTTCAGTACCATCACACCTTTTACTATGCCTTTTTCTCTGCAAAGACGTCAAATGATATAGCAGATGCAAAGAAAATATACGAGGCATTCAAAGGGATGATCAACCCATTTGATATAGGTACTGACTAGTCCATGCCACAGGTGAATGTGTTTCCTCTTGTTCACATAGCAAAAGGTGCAAATGTCTCAGTTGATGTTCAGGAAGAATTGCTTCACATGCAGGGGATAGGAAAAGCCATTCTAAAATCATAAATTGAGGGTGGTACTAAAAAATGAAACATCACAAACTGAAAAAATGCATCTGAAGGGAAAAAACAACAGAAGAAAGATGCAGTTGATACTCAGCAATTGTTTGATCAGACTCAGTGCCTTCGAAAGTTTAATGTGATGCAATACTTGGAGAAATTACAGATTGACATGACAAATATTTTGTCATATGAAAAAAGGTTTCCAGGCTTCTTGGCTGACAAAACAGATGGATTTGTGCAGACTGCAAATAAGGCAGAAATTCTGCCTGTGTTCTTTCCAAGTCTGTCAATTTGTGATTGCCCCAAGTCTGTGTGTGTTCAGAGCTGACTAAAATCTTAAAGAATTGCCAGTTAAACTGTCTTTGAGTGAGTGCTGTACAGGGTTAGTGTATAATGCCATGGCGTTTTTCCATTCAAATGGGGAGGAGAAAACTGAAACTTACTTTACGATGCCCACCTTTTTTAATATTAGCAGAATTCAACAAAGAATGGCGACAATGATATAAATTACCAATGATAGCTCCCAAACGATCTGGTACAAATCCCACAGAAGTATGGTTTGGTTCCAATGTGGTACTGAAGGTGTGGTGTTGATCCAATCCCACAGAGGTGTAGTTTGGTTCCAATGTTGTACATATAACTCCAAATATACTAGTCCATTCAACGACACTGTCCACACTCCACAGATACAATGTAAAAAAGTGTGTCCCTCTAACAATAACAACAGTTTAGAGTCCTAGCGGCCCGACAACAACACACAGCTTCTGTCAGATTCTTCACAATTCTCCTCTTCTGTCAGGAAAATAGCCACTTTATATATCTAAACTTGGAATTCTCACCATTATTCCTGAGTTTTCCAATTAGTCATTCACCATACCTCTCTATCATCTTTTTACATCATCTCCGAAATATGTACAGACAGCACAATGAAATGAGTCATGGGAATGTAGCTCAACACTTTAGTTACAAGCTGCCTGAGAGTCACCCCAACAAGGCAGGATTACTCTGTGACCTGGTACACACTCAATGAATACAGTGACATCTAAAATCAAACAGCCATACCCAAACGCATAACACCTATGCTGAGTTGAGCTATCGCTAGCTGTTTCGAGTTTGAAAGAAGGCAAAAATCATTCCCAATGTTCCAGATATTCGCTGGGTCAATGGTCGTATTACCAGTTGCTGAGCATCAAGTCCTCAGAACCCCAATTGCGTAGTAAAGGTATTGCCGCTTCACTAGTGCATCATATTGCTTCAACTATTGTAGTCCCATGATGGGATGATTTGCAAGCTAATGACAAAAGTAGGGCAGCATTGCTTCATTTCATCTCAGAGGACTGGGTTAAAGATGATGTTACCAGTCACCTCCTCACAAACATGAAATTGTACAACACTAGGGCATATGCAGACAAGACCAAAGCAGTGTCTATATGCCAAGCGGGTCACACCACCATTGCAGAATGTGGAAGTCTGCAAGAAGAGGCTGATGTCTGCATTATGCTTCATGTGGCATAATCAGCACAGAATGGCTCGAAACATGTTGTCTGTGCTCCTAATACAGACATTGTCCTACTCTGTATCTACTCTGCTGAAAAGGTCAGAGGCCTTAAAGCACTTTGGATATGGAAATCCATAAACGAGTTTATAGCTCAGGAAATTGCAACATCACTTGGTCGTACCACTGTAAATGCTCTGCCAGCTTCACATGTCATTACTGGATATGATACAATCAGTAGATTGTACAGGAAGGGTAAAAACTCTGCCATGTGGAGTGTTAAGCAAGATGTTACCATTGCTGCAAATCTGTCCAAACGTGCACCAGGCGGCATTTTCCTCCAGCCATCTATTGTCGATCATGCTCTTTCCGGTGCTCGCCATATATTGTTCAAAATGTATTGGGGGTCTCAGTTCGCTCCCCTTCATGAGGTAGGGACACCTTTATATTGCAGTGGGAATGTAAAAGACTTGAGTTCACCGCCTCCAACAGAAAATGCTTTCTACCACCATATTCTTCGTATAGGGATACAGATGGAAAACAGCATTGGATGGCTCAGCCAATATTCCAAATCCTCTAGATTTTGGATGGCTTTTAATTAAAGGCCACATAAATCTAGGTATATGACAAAACTACACTGCCCCCTGACCTTTCTGCAACGTTCTCATGTCTTTGCATGAAGGATAAGTGTGCTAAATCGTCTTCATGTGGATATGCAGGACCTGGCACTGTTGCATGCCTGTATAGTAACCATCCTGACAGATATGAGAAGGCATATCAAGCTGACTTACTTCAAGATGTAGAATCATCAAAATCAGAATCCCCTGACTCTGAATAAACAATAAATGACAATCAAAATATTTTTGATTGAATAAATTTTTCTTGGAGATATTGACTCGATCATGTCTATGTGGTAAAAGAAAATATTCGGTTGTCACTGACATGATCATACTGAAGACATCTTTCTGTCCTTCTACTTCTTACATATCATGCAATAAGAGGTCCCCATGCTTAATGAATGTTTTTCAATGCAAAAAATGTTGCCTAAAAGTGGACATAATAATTTACATTAATACATAATTCTAGTTTTATTTTACCCTGATATACATGGCAACAGTAGATGTGTAGAAGCAGTGAACATCACTATAGTCTCTGCACTCTTTGAGTAGAATTATCGCATGTTATCTGCAGAGTGTTAAATGTAATATTTATCTTTAAGTTAGTTTTTTTAAGTATTATTTTGAACAGATATCGCAGTTGATGGCACATGTAAAGTGTACACAAAAGCAAAAGGAGACCAAATGAAAAGTCCCCAATTGCATCACTGCCATAATTTATCAATTTGCAACACACCTTAAATTGACCTTGGTTATATCCAAATAATTCTAAATATTCTGTTAATGACAAATTTCGTGGGTGAATTCTACTGCATTTAGATATGTTCACATTTGTGTAAAACTGCATCCTTTCTGCTACTTCCTTTACTATGCAAAATGTCTGTGTCCAGTCTTGTTTATTTTTTATGGCTAGAAGATTATTAGATTTTGAGCCTGGTGTAGCAATCTGGGTCAAATGTGACTGGATGCCCATTTTTACCCTAGTAAATGCCTTTGTGGGTCCAAACACCGTTCCATTTCTTGGTAGTACATTGTGCACAAACGTTTTACACATGGGTCTTTTATATTTTGTATGCAGTGTAGCAAGATTGCACCAAGCATGATGACCTTGGCCTCGATTGGGGCCACAGCAACACTCGTTTGCATAAATTGAGAAAAGCTTAATATGCAATTGAGCTGACATTTTCAATTTTTTATACACTGGCACTTATAATGGTTGTTTGAAAAATAGCTTTTTCCTCAAGTCAGCGAATTTGATTTTGACCCCAATTTGGGACATTTTGTTATTTGATTTTCAAAAGCATCAAACATATTTTTACTTTCCAGGCAATTATCTTTCCGAACAGATGAAGATTAAATGTAATTAAGACTAAGGTAGTTTTCACCTGGATACACAATTACTAAATAAGTGTGAGAGTTGGTGCTTGATTTTACCTTGACCTTAGTTGGCCTGTGTGCTTATTTCATTTTACCCGACGTCTTTTGTATCTATTACTTACATTACATAGTGGATTCGGTTGTTGGGGACTGCATTATCTATTGTGGTATGTTTCACAAGATTTGAGGTGTCAACGTTGAGCTGTGTGTTTTTTTGAGACATTTCAATCTTTACCTTCCTATGGTGTTTAATTTTCTTAATTCTTATTGCATAATCATGTAGGGGCTTCGACAATACTTGCGTGGGTGCACATAGTATTAATTGTATATTTTGGCCAATAACTTTTGGAGATCTGTTAAAAATAGGTTTGTAATGAATTTAGACATGCTGAGAAAAGAAGAGCGAATTGCGTGACCTTGACCTAATTTGTGGGCACCACAATCAAATTCATAAAATTCCCTAAAGAAATCGAATTGTTCACTACATATTTTTTGTACAAACATTGGTTACTGAGTGCTTTTCTCTTCTATAGTAGTACTTCCTTTATTAAGTGTATGTAGATTTCTTACTTTTGACCCCTATTTTTCTTTTTTTTTTTTTGGTGCTTTTGCACTTCGATTTTCAAAAGTACCCAACAGATTCATATTGAGGAAGTAATTGTCTTCCAAAAAGCTGTACATTTAGCGTAGCCCAGACCGGCGAAGGTTCAGCCTGCTTCTTGGCTGCTGGCCAGTGGTCTATATACCTTGCGGACGGGACGATGCGTTGTGGCTCGGATTGGCAAGCACATTTCTACCTGTGTGCATGTGGTAGCGTATTTTCCTTTGGCTTTGTCACATACGTTGTAGGATTACGCTGGCATAATTTATGTTTGTTTTATTTGTGAACCAGTTTAACTTTGGATGAAGAATACAATATATATATATATATATATATATATATATATATATATATATATATATATATATATATATATACATACATACATATATGTATATATACATATATATATACATACATACATACATATATATATATATATATATATATATATATATATATATATATATATATATATATATATATATATATATTGGTCATTTTAAATAACCAATTTTTATATTGCGAAAAGACACTGTGTGAGGAACGTTATAAAATGTGTTAACATTTGACTTTGTATGATATCCTCAACTGACCTGCTCCACAATCAGCTGATCACGTACCCTGCCGAGTGTGGCGCATGTTGCTTCACCGACCAATGTCAGCTACAAGTTGGGTGCACGTCTTGGTATTAAGATAACATGCAGCTCGTTCAGTTGCTCGCTCGTGCTGACTGCCTTCGATTCACTTTTGAGTTTTAACATTCAGGAAATGTATCGGCCACTATCGCCTTCCGTATGTTTAAAAGAAAGAAAGGAGCAAAAGGTTTTCTTTCATAACACCTGAGAAATATTACATAGATACTTCCACCATATTGTCCTTGCGGGAACATATTCACAGCTGCCAGTCAATGTTGGTTATATCTATAATTCGCTGCCACCAACTCGCTGCATGTTCACATGAGGAACATCGGGTAATTTACTCGACCCCTCCCCACTTTCGGTAAAGCTGGTGCCTTTCTTTTTTACTTTGGCATGTATACTTGTTCAACAATGTTCCCAACATTTGTTTTCTGCTGTGGTCACTTCACTATCCAGTAGGTATGCTCATTCATTGAATACTTTGATTGTGCTAGGCTCGTGCCGTTTATTTTCTGGAAGGTGGGGGGGGGGGGGGTATTTTATCTTTCGGCTAGCCTTCGAGTTCCTGTTATTTATTTCGATATGTACAACTTTTTGCGTGCTCTTTAAAATTTAAAGATCATGGTATGCTTATCGCGTCCAGCAGTTTTATTGTGATAGGACTCAATGTTGTGTTTTATGTATTTTCATGTTCTGTTACATTTCGGGGCTCAATGTATTGTTTTCCTTGTGAATATTTTTGGGAATCACCTTTACATATACACGAGCTTCATCCATGAGGACATTCAAATTATGGTGTACCATGCTTTTTGCATGGTAGCTCGTTTCTGGCCGAAATGCTTCTTGTATGTCATAAGTCAAAATCTGGGACCTTTCAGGATACAAATCCATACAATTACTTATTTTTCGCACTCTTTGTACTGATTATATAATAACAGTCATTGTGTTGTGGGTGCCAACTTGTTCTTTCGGAAAAAAAATCTAGTTCTTAAAAGACGTTATGGGACTAAAGTGAAGCGGCTTTTAGAGCATATTTTAAAGATGTGGACTGGAACTCATGTTTTGATCCGGAGATATATGTTGCAATTCTTGGACCACATTATTTATTGAAACAGCAGCACAGTGTGTACCTAACAAGGAAATCCAAGTGAAACCATCAGACATGCCCTGGTATATTTCTCAACCTCGTTGTCACAAATGTACCGTTAGCAGGAAATACAACAGGGCCAAGAGTCTTGGCTTCGAAACTAATGCATGGTCATCATTTTCCAAGTCCGAAATTAATGTCTGAAAGAACAAAAACAGGCCGAGGCAGAGTATAAGAAAAAGTTGCGAGCTGTCTTGGACAAGTTGGTGGCGTACTGTAAAATATTTTTTTAAAAATAGGAATCAATCCACGTCTATTCCATTCCTCGTACTTTATGGTAAACATATTTCTAGCAGCTATTAAGATCTCTGTCCCTCCCGATATGCCACCAGTCACACGAAAACTCAAAAAGGATATTCTGGATTATAGGCGAAATTTTATCTCCTGATCAGATGAAGAAGGCTAAAGTGAGGTACCTAAAAACCTGGCCATATGTGAAATTGGACATCAATGGTGAAAACCCCTACTACCCTAACGCTACCCAGAGAGAAATAACCCGAGACCTACTAGAACTTGATCTTGAAGCAAAAATAGAAATGAGCTAAATTTCTTTCAACCAGGTTATGAAACCTCCAAAAACACTGACAATATAATCATTAACTCCCAAAAGTGAACTCTCCTTAGGGGACTTTTTTCTTTTTCTCTGCCACCGTTTTTTTGTTGTCGCAAACATTTGTTTGAAAAAATTGAACGTATTTTGTCTTTCTCGCCTGTGGACTCGTCATGCATTGCTAGCATCATTCAAAATTTGAAACCTAAGACCAGTACAGGACATGATAATTTATCAATGAAATAATTGAAAGGTCTCAACCTATTTATCACTGCACTGCTAACTTTGATTATTAATCAGTCCTTGGTAACTGGCATTTTTCCTGATAAATTAAAAAATGCTTAAGTAATACCTTTATTTAAAAAAGAAGACGAGACCATTATTGAAAACTATCGCCCAATCTCATTATTCCCTGCCATATCCAAATTTTTTGAAAAAGTGGTATACAATCAACTTAATGAATATTTTATGTCAAAAATGTTATTTTACAAAAGTAAACATGAATTTAAAAAGTTGCACTCCACTGAAAGCGTTTCCTTAAGAGTTCACAGATCAAATAATGAAAATTCTTGATCATGAAAAGCTACCCATAGCTATTCATCTAGACCTAAGCAAAGCTTTTGATACTTTGGACCATATAATTCTTATGTATAAACTTCAGTATTATGGCATAATAGGTGTGGCAGTGGAATGGTTTAAAGACTACTTATCTGGCAGGAAACAGTATGTTTATTTTGATGGTTTGTGTTCAGATACTTTACCTGTAACCACAGGGGTACCCCAAGGGTCCATTCTTGGCCCGCTCCTGTTTATCATTTATACAAATGACATGTACCTAGCTTCAACTCAGTTTGAATCCATCTTACATGGAAATGTGTCAAGTTCCATTAATATGGAATTAAGAAATGTTCATAACTGGCTTTTTGCCAACAAATTATCATTGAATATTGCAGAAACAAAGAACATGTTATTTCATTTCCTACAGAAAAAGCTTAATTTTGTGCTGGACTTAAAAAATGGTGGTGTTGTGATTTCCAGGGTTGAGAATTTTGATTTCCTTGGCTTATGTATACATGAAAATTGGAACTGGAATTCCCATTTATCCAAAATTGGCAACAAACATTCTAAAGTGGTTTGAATTTTCAAAAAACTTGGAAAGTATCTACCCACAAGAACTTTATTTTTAATGTACAATTCCCTATTCCTGTCACATTTAAATTATTGTATTCTTGTATGGGGTTATTCTTTTGATCGAATTTTCATGTTGCAAAAGAAAGTGATATGTCTCATATGTAATGCTGGGTATAATGCCCATTCAGTCCCCTTATTTAAGCAGGTGGATGGTTTAAAAGTACATGATATTCTGCGGTTAAAGGCACTCAAGTTTTATTACCGATACACTATATGTGAAGTTCCTATTAATTTTGAAAACATGTTTGAATTTACTCTTGTACCATACAATCATTTAACACGTTCTAAAGGAAGACCTATTATCCCTGCCCCTTAAAAAAACCCATTAAAATATTATATTCGCTACCAAATTCCTCATTTACATCAAAATATCCCTCCGTGCATTAAAGACAACACATTCATACGTTGGCTTTTCGAAATACAGTAAGTCATATTTTATGAATAAATATCAATGCGAGTGTACCATACATGTACCTAACTGTTATGTATGCAACAATCATGAAGCTATTATTCCACTGGAAATTCGTTACAATATCAATATTTTTTTTCTCAGCATAACGGTTTTGGACCCTCAATGTAAATGCTGTAAAACGTCATCTCTCCTTTGTAGGTGGCCTTAGCTAGAGCGGATAAAATATCCTTAGCTGAGGTCTCCTGACATATTTTGTTCTGCTTAGATTGGTTGAAAACAATGTCATCTTATCTATTTTGTTGCATATATGCTTGTACAATTTGTCATCTGTATGTCAAATAAAATGATTCTGATTCTGAACTCGGCCAAAGGTTAAATTTTAACTCCTTATTCCTGCAACAGTGTAATGTTAATGCCACACCAGCTTCTCTCCCCGAAAATACGGATCTACCGACTTTTGTTATTGATGTTAGATTTGTAACAGAAACTCTGAAGTCCTTGAGATATTACTAATTCTGGACGCAACTAAGACGTCTGATCCTGATGGGGAAGGTGTTATGCTGATGAAAGAAGCAGCACCTACCATTTTTCTTCACTAATTCTCGCTGGACAAAAGGAAATTTCCTTGAGCCTGGAAAAGAGCTAAAGGCACACCACTACATCAAAAGGCCCCGAAGATTTATGCAATAATTACAGTTGTGTATCATTACTTAGCTGTATCGGTAAAGTTTTTGAAACAATAGTATTTAAACACGCGTTGAACATTTTCCGTGACAATATCGTTATTTCTACTCACCAATCCAGTTTTATACCAGGCGATTCAACCATAAATCAATTTCTTCTTCTTTTCCATAAACTATGTGTTGCTTTAGATCTTTAAAAAGAGGTTTGTGTTATTTTTCTTAATATCAGTAAAGCATTTGGTAAGGTTTGGCACTCTGGTGTTTTATTTAAATTAAGGAAGGCTGGTAGTGTAGGAAATCTCCATGACTGGGTTTCTGATCATCTCAATGATCGCAAGCAATGTGTTGTGGTCCAGGGTCAAATCCCCAGCCGGAGGAAAAAATGCTAGAGTTCCGAAGATTATGTAAATGATAAAGTTGGCATCGTCAGATCGAATATAAAACTGTTTGCTGATGACAATTCTCGATATTTGAATAGTGATGATCCAGTTACAGCGCCTGATCTTATTAATTTGGATCTCTCTACTATTGATCAATGGTCCCGTAATAGACTGGTCATATTTAAAGCTTTTAAAAGAATTTCAATACTTATTTTTCAGAAATCTAACACACCTGATCACCCCCTTATTGTCTTCCAGGGTCGGGTGTTGCAGACGTTAATTATCACAAGCACCGAGGCCTAAGAATTCGTTCAAATTTTAAATGGCCCAATCATATATCCCACATGTGCAACAAATCAAGCAAACTGATCAACATGATGAAGAATTGTAAATTCTGTCTGGACAAAAGGACTTTGGAAACTATTTATATTGCTTTTATACACCCAATTTTGGGATATGGTAGTCCAGTTTGGAGTGGTTGCACAGCATATAACAATTAAAAATTAGAATTTGTTACTGGTGCAATGTATGGAACCAGCCTGCATAGTTGACTCTGGCTGAAAGTAGGGAAATAGTCAAATTTGTTTAATGTATAAACTTGTAAACAATCTCGCTCCAGATGCTGTATGTTCCATCATTTATAGTGCGTCTATTCCAGGTACTCAAGCCATGATACCCGTGAGAGTTTTGATCTTCCTTACTTTTGTGCTCGAACTGACCTTTTTGATACATATTCACCAATGATGTGCCTTCTATAACTTTGGTCTCTATTCCTTGTCTATTCAAGTGAAGGAGTTTGATACAACAAACACTAGCTCCGTCCTCCATGCAAACGGACCAATAAAACTATATATATTCTTGTTGCTTGGGATCTCTAGATTATATATACACAAAGAAAAATGTTTAAAATAGTTTTTGGGGAAAAAAACTGACATTTTATAAAAGGGTCCGATTTGGAGATTTTTCGCGGAATTCTCAAAAAATATAGTACTTAAAAACTCAAAATTTGTAAAATGAACTTCGTAGACGTGCCCAGGACTGGTTCCTTGTGTTTTGGAATATGTTTTTTAGGCAGTTACATGCCCCCTAAACATGGAGAAGTGTTCATCTTCACGAGCATCATTAATTAATATTCGATTACAATTTATCTATTCCGTTATGGAAAAAGTGAAGGAACCGAACCTGGACATGACTACGAAGTTTCATTTTGCAAATTGTGCAGTGGCAAGAAATAATATAGGTCTAAAGATAAAAAACAAAACAGGAGAGCGGGGTGTAGACAGCACTTCTCTAAGTGTCTAGCTTTGTTTCTGCCACCTAAAATGACATTCTGACTTTAGACCCTAAAGCTGACCTTGCTAAAAATGCATGATGTACGAAAGTAGGTATTTGAAGTAAATTTGTTTTACACATTTTTAGATATGAACAGCTGGTTTGTATAAGGGAGAAGGGTTTACAAATGGCAGCTTCCTGGTATAAATGGACAAGATTGGCATAAAGTTCCATGTAACAAAAGCCAAAAAAAAAAAAAAAAAAAAAACCCTACATGTTTACATTTTATTGCTTACCTTCAAATATTGTATTTACTACAAATATACCTGATTGGTTCAAGGGAACAAAGTCAGATTAAATTTTAGATGGAGTAAATGGCAACATCAGACACTGCTCTTGCTTTGAGTGTTCCAGGTCGCTACTTTCAATATACCTGCCGAATGTTTTGAAAGTGACCTTATGACTTTGAAACTTACATTGCAAAACAAAAACCATTATCTCTATTGCTGGTGCTGACAGGTTGAAATATATACCATAAAAACCTTTTAAGATACAAAATGTAGAAATAAATAAATTAAAATTGTTGAAAAAATGTCAAGAAATATAGGGGTGAAATCTGGGTAGAAATACAGCAGTGAAAGAGTTAAAGTTTCAAAAAAAAACACACCGTTAATTAATACTGCATTTTAATGTGTGAATGTGTAAATGCTCCAAAGTGAGAAGTAGTGCCCAGTACATGTACTCATTATTTGGACTGCTGCCCACTTAGTCATTATGTTCATACAAATTTTAAAAAGAACCTGATGTTTTCCAAAGGTCAACAATTTGGGCTGTGGACTGGCTCACCCATTTGGCCCATGGGCTCTACCAGCCATTACTGGTTCCTGTTGCTGAAAACCAATTATGGGGTGGATCCCCGCCACATAGAAGGGAGAACCTCCTTTCCCCTTCTTGAAGTGGCCATTTTGTGACGTCAGAAGTCTATGATGCCATTTTGGCTGAGCACCCTGGCCAACCAAAGAGAACTAAACATTTCCAATCAGGGCCTTGTCAGTAGGTTGGGGGCACTACTTACCCCCGTAGCACGCCTTAACCCTGTATCAGACTGGCTGTATGCCACCCTACTTGCCTGAACCGGTGAAAGATAGTGGCTGACGTCAATTAAAATAGATGCGGTTTCTGTATTGTTGACTGGCATTGTTCCCTACTATAGTTCTATGTCCATACCTGTGCCTACTTATATTTTAAATATGATCACAGCTGCATGCACTTTAACAGTAGATATTTCTATTAACAGGTTTCTACAGTGTAGTCAATTAATACCCCATTGTGAAGAACACTGCCACACGCATCATGGATACTTTCATTCAACACATCAAATCTTCAGTATTTTAGAGTGCAAAAACACTTATGGACAAGAGTATAAACACACACACACACACACACACACGCACGCACACAACACACACACACACATACTTGTGCAACCTACAAAGTGAGGTCCTTGACATAAACCAGCAAAATGACGTCCTGTATATAGAATGATATTTGATGCCATCTATTTTCAAGATTGCTTTCACCTGTACATAAGCAACAATAAAATGGCTAAAATTATAAAAAAATATAATAATTTTGGGACTTGTCAAATGACAATAAACTGAGGTCCTTGACAACACACAGATCAGCGAAGTCCTTGTTTACACACAGCAGAATGAAGTATCCACACACAAACCAGACAAAATGAGGTCCTTGGTGACATGCAGCAGACACAAGCCTCCACAACAAACACACACACACACTCATATATATATATATATATATATATATATATATATATATATATATATATATATATATATATATATATATATATATATATATATATATATATATATATATATATATATATATATATGGAATGTCACAGAGTAAGGTCCTTGGTGACACACAGCAGACTGAAGTCTCCACACACAACTCAAAGTGAGGTCCACGGTGACACACAACAGACTGAAGTCTTCGCACACATCTCAAAGTGAGGTCCTAGGTGACACACAACAGACTGAAGTCTCTACACACATCTCAAAGTGAGGTCCAAGGTGACACACAAAAGACTGAAGTCTCAACATACATACACCAGACATAGCACAAAGTGAGGTCCATGGTGGAACACAGCAGAAACAAGGCACCATGTAAACACACATATACAGAATGATCATACAAAGTGAGGTCCTTGGTGACACACAGCAGACTGAAGTCTTCACACACATATATATGCAGAACGACACAATATAAGGTCCTACATGGCACACAAGAGACTGAAGTCTCAACACACATAAACCAGACATAACAAAGTGCAGTCCTTGGTGACACGTAGCAGACAAAAGGCTCCACGTACACACACACACATATATATACATATATATATATATATATATATATATATATATATATATATATATATATATATATATATATATATATATATATATATATATAGATTGACACAAAGTGAAGTCCTTGGTGACACACAGCAGACTGAAGTCTCTACACACATAAACCAGACATAACAAAGTAGGGCCCTTGGTGACACCCAGCAGACACAAGGCTCCATGTACACAAATATATATAGATTGACACAAAGTGGTCTTTGGTGACACACAGCAGACTGAAGTCTCCACACACAACTCAAAGTGAGGTCCAAGGTGACACACAACAGACTGAAGTCTTCACACACATCTCAAAGTGAGGCCCTAGGTGACACACAACAGACTGAAGTCTCTACACACATCTCAAAGTGAGGTCCAAGGTGACACACAAAAGACTGAAGTCTCAACACACATAAACGAGACATACCATAAAGAGAGGTTCATGGTGGCACACAACAGAAACAAGGCACCATGTAAACACACATATATAGAATGATCCCACAAAGTGAGGTCCTTGGTGACACACAGTAGACTGAAGTCTTCACCCACATATATATGCAGAACGACACAATATACGGTCCTACGTGACACACAACAGACTGTAGTCTCAGCAAGACATAAACCAGACATAACAAAGTGCAATCCTTGGTGACACGTAGCAGACACAAGGCTCCTCGTACACATATATATATAGATAGATTGACACAAAGTGAAGTCCTTGGTGACACACAGCAGACAGAAGTCTCTACACACATAAACCAGACATAACAAAGTAGGGCCCTTGGTGACACGCAGCAGACACAAGGCTCCACGTACACAAATATATATAGATTGACACAAAGTGGTCCTTGGTGACACACAGCAGACTGAAGTCTCCACACGCCACTCAAAGTGAGGTCCTAGTTGACACACAACAGACTGAAGTCTTCACACACATCTCAAAGTGAGGTCCTAGCTGACACACAGCAGACTGAAGTCTCCACTCACACACATTGTATTTGTAGAATTACACAAAATAAGGTCACTGGCTGAAGTCTCCACACAAATGAACCAGACATAACAAAGTGGGGCCCTTGGTGACATGCAGCAGACACAAGGTTCCACGTACACACACACACACACACACACACACACACACACACATACATATATATATATACAGTAAAACCTGTCCTTGTGGACACCTGTCTACTGTGGACACCTGCTTAATGCGGACAGTTTTGGCCAGAACCGAATATTTTCAAGTCATTTTCATATTGGTGATACCTGCCTACAGTGGACACCTGTCTATTGTGTATTGCGGACACTTTTTGGAGTACCAAATGCAAAAACAACCTGTCTAATGCGGACACAATATATCAATGCATTTTTTGCAACTTGTTATGTTCCAAGTTGTAATGCCTGAACAATGCCCTGCAATCAAAGACTAATTAATCCATAGTTCAGTGGCCTGTAACACATAATAAGCTCACTCAGCCAAGCAGTTAGGCTACAATGCCTCAACGAACATGCCAGGTGTCTCTGAGCACTGGTGCTCCTGTTGAGTGAGGTTGCTCACACTTTCTCTGTCTATCAAACAATTAAGCTCCATAGATCAATCATTAAGCCTAAAACAAAGGACCCACTGAGACTCATGTGAAGTTATTCACAATTTGTAACAATGACACATACAGTTATACTGTACTCAAAGGATAGGATATCCCCGTGGTATGTTTGTTGTTGGTTTCTTTTCTGTTAGTAAAATAAATTACGCAAACTTTCTTTAGCCTAGTAAGCCCATACATACACAATTTTTTCCTTTTAAGAGAAAAACTAAAATCCCAAGTTAAGATGAGTTTGAGTGAAGTGTCAGGGGCATAATGCACAAAAACTGAGAGCAAATGTCCTCTGATTTCCCCAAAGTTCAGCCCCTGGCTATTGTGGACACCTGTCTATTGCGGACACTTTTGCCAGAACCACAGGTGTCCGCAATAGACAGGTTTTACTGTACATATATATATATATATATATATATATATATATATATATATATATATATATATATATATATACATATAGATTGACACATACTGAAGTCCTTGGTGACACACAGCAGACATAAATCTCCACACACATATATAAATCGAATGAGACAAACAGCTCCTTGGTGACACACAGCAGACTGAAGTCTCCGTACACATGAACAAAACACAACACAAAGTGAAGTCCTTGGAGACACGCAGCAAACACATGGCTCCACTTACACATACATAATTATATAGAACGACACAAAGTGAGGCCCTTGGTGACACATAGCAGACTGAAGTCTCCACTCACATAAACCATATATTACACAAACTGATGGTCTTGGTGGCACACAGTAGACTGAAATCTCCACACACATTACCAGACACAACACAAAATGAGATCCTTGGTGACATACAGCCGACTGGAGTGTCCATGCACATGTTAACCTGACATAAGACAAAGTGAGATTCTCAGCAACACAGCACAGTGAAATCTCCACACACATTAGCCAGAACAAATATAAACAGTGGTCTCTCTCTTGAAAGACGACTCTGATGAGAGACCACCTGTCTTGAAAGTCCATTCTTTCAGGATACTTTACTTAGTACTTTTCAAATTATTTATACCTCTTATGAAAGATTACCTCTCTTAGCAGACCACAATTTGGTCATCCTAATAGTGGTCTTTCAAGAAAGGTTTCACTGTATTTGCATACCATGTACTTGAATAAAGAATAGAGGCAATAAAGAACATACATATATCCATTTATTAGAATTTAACAACCAATGTAATACCTTGCAACAAGTATCAGATCATTATTTTAACTTTACCCATTGTTCTAAAAGAAAGCATCAGTTACTGGTCCAATGTTTATAATTCCCTTCGCTGACAACTTACAAGTTATGCTTCCAATGCATGACCCGAATAAGAGAGTCATGTACACTACAAGGCAAGGGAATTTGTTTATGAACTAAATACTTTCTACGCAGTCTTCTCTTGACAAAGAAATATTACCATTATATTCAATTTGTGGTCACGTAACATATTATTTTTCTTCATGATTGTAAGAGGATTCACCCAATTTATTAAATACATCTGTAAAAGTTGTTGCTTCAAAATATTTTAAGAGGCCTCCTGCCAAGCACTAGGCAAGTCTGCATCAGTACATGGGAAAAAGGTAGTGCTGTAAAAACAAAAGGGCTATGTGAACAGCCCCTGCTCAGCTGACCTTTGCCTGAACACACATGGTAGAGACACATCTACACTGTCAGCAAGTTTGAATTGAAAGTGGCAAACAGTTTCAGAGATGAAGTCAAAAGTGGGAATTAGCATTAGAATGCCCACTGACTTTCATATTAATCAACAGGAATGGTGTATTTGCCAGTAAATTTATACATTAAAAAAATTGTTAAAAATCAGGAATCCACAGCAGTGCCATCTAGTGAGCAACTTTGTTTGACCCTCTCACACGGAACATATCCACCAAGTTTCAGCTTTATCTGAGCCACAGTTCTGGAGAAGTCTAAAATAGTTAAAAAACAAAAACAATCATGAAGAAATAGGAAAAGATTGCAGCGCCACCTGGTGAACAAATTAACATCTAGGAGTCCTTCGAAGTGTTTTTGTGCAGTACCAAAGCCATTGAGTGAGCGGTTTTGGAGAGGAATTTTTTTTCAGATATGCCAAACAAAAAAAAAAAACTCATAAAAATCCAAAAATCACCGAAGCATGACCATATGTAAAACCTTTGTAGACACGCATCCAAGGTACATTGCCACTAAGATTGAACTGAATCTGCCTGATGGTTTTGGAGAAAAAGTCAAAAATGTGAATTACCATTAGAATGCCAATTTCATAGTAATCAATATGAAAGGTGCATTTACTGATAAGTACCCAAATTTGAAAAAAAAAATAGAATCAGGAATCCACTGCAGTGCCACCTAGTGAACAACTCTGTATAAACATATCACAAGGAACATATCCACCACTTTTCAGCTTAATCTAAGTGACGGTTCTGGAGAAGTCAAAAATAGTGAAACACACAAAAAATCATAAAAAAATATTTGAAAAA
Source organism: Hermodice carunculata (assembly GCA_964020975.1). Classification (NCBI taxonomy): domain Eukaryota; kingdom Metazoa; phylum Annelida; class Polychaeta; order Eunicida; family Amphinomidae; genus Hermodice; species Hermodice carunculata. The sequence goes on from OZ026618.1 coordinate 79,046,234, forward strand.
ATTGCAGTGGCACTTGTTGAACAAATTAAGGTCTACAGGTCCCTACATGTGTTCCTATGCAATTTCAAAGCAATTGGCTGAGCATTTTTGAGTAGATATTTTTAAGATTTGCTAAAAACGTGAACAAAAAATTCATAAAAAGTCCAAAAATCACTGGACCATGACCATTTGAATAAACCCACCCAAGGCACGTCCCCACCAAGTTTGGAGTGGATTTGGCTGATCATTTTTGAGAAGTAGAAAATGTAAATCGTTGACAACAGATGACGGACGGAGGACCATAAGATAAGCTCAGCTGACTGACAAGTCAGATGAGCTAAAAAAAAAAACTCAGTTCACATATACGCAGATGACATATACAATGAAATATATTTCATCACAATATCTTGAATAAATCGTTGACGGACAAATTTGCAATTCGTATATTATAAAATTATCACTGAACAATAAAGATCAAGTATTGCATAGCAAAACCTAGTCCCAAATCAGAATTCAGACAGTCACAAATTTGATAGACGTACATAATACAGTGTAGGAAGGAAACATAACCTACATATGGAAAAACTCTATGGGGAGGTCAGAGGTCAAGGTCACAGTGACCCAATTTGGTGCATGACATATCCAGGCTGCAAGTAGCATTCTTGCACCAAAGTTGGTACCTGTAGGTCTTATATTATAAGAAATATAGCCTTGACTAGCTTTTGCAGAAGGATGGACAGAAAGAGGAATTATAGAAGGACAAGGTGCAAACCTATAGTCCCCAAACATTTCACCCAATGCAACAAAAGGGTTACAACTTGAGTATGGAAATGAAATGAATGCTTCGATCGGTCTGATGCATGACTATTTGTAACATTTGGTACTGAGTTTTTCCACACGGATTGATGTTTGCTTGATCTACTGTATTATCCCCTTTAAGTGTCCCTGCCCTCTTAAGTACCTTCTCTACTATCCCATCCCTAAATTTATAAGATTTTGCCAGATTTTCCTCCCATTTTAGATAATATATGCATAAACATTGTTCAAAATATTGGTATATATGTTAGTCTCCCTTTTATGTGTGCCCTGGGCGCTTAAAAGAGAGAATACGGTTCTTAAAAAATATTTTCAGTAGCAAGAATCAAGAAAAGTAATTTAGAAACCGCATGGCTTCTTGAAACTCATGATGTGTGAACCAATCAAGGAAAAACAATATGTTGTCCATACTTTTAAATTTCCTGAACTCTTTGAGTGGCGATTGCTACTACAGTCAAACTACCCGAAGTCAAACTTCTCTAAATTATCGGAAGGGCACTAGATTCATATATTCCTCACGAAAAGACCTTTCATTCTTGTACCAGCATGTCAATAATTTCTGACAGAATGTCCCAGGTCAACAGCTTAGCTTTTCTTGGTGCACTTTGGGTGCAATGACTGCCAAGAAAAGCTGATGATTAGGCCCATAAGTTAACACCTAAAGATTTAAGCTAGATTTGTCCACAGGACACAGATGCCCCAACTGTGACCCCTAGCTGTATTGATAACCATGCGGAGCTGAAAGTGGAAAGTGCTGTTTGTGCACTGTGTGCTGACCTGTCATCTGGTGGTGTCACTTTAATACTCAGTTTTTTAGCACCATGGGGCAGCACAGCCCAATCCCTGTCAGGAATTCAGTGTGCTGTTTGGTCTGCGCTGACCTGTGGCAGTTTAAAGAGTAACTCAATGAAGGAAAATCATCCGAACTGGTCACCAAAACAACAGTTTAGAACAGACACACAGCAGGGGTATGGACAAACAAAATCTGGTGCACAGCTTCATATACTGGTTAACATTCCTGTCAAATTTCATGATTGTGGGGCAAAATACTTTTGGAGCTATGTGCGATGCAAGTTTCGTGGACAGACCTCTCAACATTATAATGCACTGACGAAAAGGCACTATATGATACACTTATCACTTATCCATACCTCAATCACTATAATGATGGAAAACACTATGACTTGATGAAGATCTGGGGTTATCCTGTCTGCACCCTCTGATGTTACCACACCCAGTCTCATCATGTACTATGGCCAGCTCCAGCCTATTGAGATGCCACTAATGGGTCCCATATGAAGAATGATGAGCTCCCTTCTTCGCATAGATGGACAAACAGAAGCACACACCCATGCACGGACAACAGAAATTCTAAATGCCCACCCTCCGGTTGGGGGGGGGGGCATAAAAATTGCATCTTTCCATGAGTTGTGACCAATAACATTTTACTCATTATGAAAAATAATAACAAAAATAGTAAGTGGACCATTTGTCAGACGTCTAGTTTATCCCAGTCTCATCATTTCATTTTAAGCCAGTAAAAATGGTTTCATCAAAATGGCATTTTAAACATGACCACCTAAAAAAATCATCTGAAGAGAAAATAGAATATTTGCAGACTGATGATTTTAAACAGAAGATGTTGCAACATCCACTAGCCTGCTGATTATTACTTCACTCTCACAAAAATTTTAGAGTGCCTATGTTCTCATTTGTTATTTTTGGAGACTCCGCATATAACTAGAACAGAGCATGCGGATAACCCTGTCTGATATCTTAAAATTGTGGGAATCTTTGAATCAAAATACGCATATGATTATATCATGAGTCATAAGATATCATCATCCCACTTGATTAATATGTTAATGCAAAAAATATAAGCCGAAGCAACCCAAAATATTAAAATCACTTTTGTCTGTGCCAACACAGACATTCTGTTTTTTCCAGTTCTTATTTTTTTCCTATCTTTCTTTATACCAGCAAATTTGTCAAACATTTTTCTTGACCACTACTACGTATGGAACTTCTAAACTTGGCATGATAAGACCTCCACACACAAAGTCTTGTTGTGAAGAGTGATGATGGTGTTTGAAATCATCCAAATCAAGGCCATTTGAAATTTGAACTTATAATTCTATGCACAAGGTAATTTGTAATGATTATGATCAAAATCTACTCAGGCCTGTAAGAAATATCAGGGTGCATGCCCTAATCATAGACTATAAACTTTATTATATACATAATTAAAAAAATGTCACAATGGCCAAAAAAAAAATTTAAAGGTCACACTGCTAAAGAAATTTGATGTAATGATTTCATTTTTGCTTCTATTTAAGGATACCTTGATCTATACTAAATTTAATCACAACTTGTGTAGAGGTCTATGAGATACATGTATTGTGATAACAAAGAACACTAGCTGGCACTTACGGATGTCTATATAAGAGAGACAATGTTTCCCTATACTAATAAAGTACTACAAGTCAGTTGAAATTACTTATAACATTCTTTTGGTTGTCATGTAAAACCTGAAAACATTCTGTCTAACCTTCTCTTCAAACTATGAGAAGCTAATTTGTCAATAAAACAGTAATCGCTATGTACCTCAATACATAAATGAAATTATTCAAAAATCAAAAGAGAAATAGGACTGTATGCACAGCCCATGTTGAGCTGGTCTAGAAAGTCATCACATGACAATGGTGGCCCTGTGACCTGGGGAGGTAGCCGAGATCACCCTTATGCTACAGTGTATTCATGACCATAGAAATCATACTTCATTCCAGTTGCAGTTTAAGTCTGGGTCTTTACAAAGGACTAGTACTCTGTACAACATCAAGATCCTAGCTGAAATAGCTACATGCATACAATTATGAAGTGAGCAGTAAAATTAATGAAAGTAACTGTGACCTTAGGAATCAGGTCAGGGTCACCAATATACTGTGCTAAGTATTGTTTCCATTTACCAATGGACCTGTGAAACATCAAAGACCTGCTTCAAATAGTTCTGAATTTCATAAGTGAACAGTAAAATTCATGTAAGATGCCCTGTGACCTCAGAAACAATATCAAAGGCACTAAAACCTAGCTCTCATTGCAGACCACCACCATGTGCAAATTCAAAGTCCACATAACATAGTTCTCAAGAGTTCAACTGTACATTAAATTCACTTAAGTGGCACTGTGGCCTTGGGAATGATGTCAAGGTCACCTGTATGGCATGTAAGTCTAGCCCTCATTCCAAGATTGCCTCTATACAATTGCAAGGCCATTGGCCAAGCAGCTTCAGAGACGATTTTTTTATTATTTGTCCACAAATAAACAAATTAATGGATAAGAAGTACATGTACAAAACTCACTGAAGCATGACCATATATACAAACTAATCAGAGACCTACCCAAGGTACAGCAATATGAAGTTAAGGGTGAGTCTGGCTGATGGTTTTGGATAAGTGGAAAATGTGACTTACTGTTGCAACCTGTTGACTTACATAGTTTTTTTAATCAATCAGGATATGCATTCACCAATAAGAACCGAAATGTAACAAGAGGATCATGATGATCCTGTGCTCTGCTGACATGCATCTGCAACTTATTTTTAAAAATGTACCCAAAAAATTTATGCAAAAATCAATGCAGTGTGACCATTTGAATAAGATATGTAGAGACCTATCAAAGATCCATTTCTACAAAGTGTGACATAAATATGGCGAAGATTATCTAAGTTGTTTCCATTACAATAAATCTCAATGTTCAGGTTTCGTAATTTTTTTTAAATTTTGTACTTTTTCAAAAAATGAATGAAAAAAAAAGAACCGAGTCAACCTTTTAAACAACTTTGTTTGACCCTTCTACAAGGGACATATCCACCAAGTGTCAGCTTCATCCGAGTGAAGGTTCAGGAAAAGGAGCTGAAAATAACAAAAAGGCACAAAAAATCCCAAAAAAATGGACAAAAAAAATTGCTGCACCACCTGGTGGACAAATTCTGAACTAAGATTTCCCAGGAGTGTCCCTGTGAGATATCAAAGCAACTAGGTGAGCGGTTTCTGAGAAAATATTAAAAAAATTGCCAAAAAATAAAGAACAAAAAAAAATCATAAAAAATGCAAAAATCACTCGAGCATGACCATTTGAACAAAATTGGTAGAGACTCACCCAGGGTACATCCCCACCAAGTTTGAAGTAAATCTGGCATACGGTTTTTCAGAAGAAGTCGAAAATGTAAATTGTGGACGATGACGGACAGATAGTTGACGGACCCTCAAAAAAGTTGATGAACACGTTTTCAGCTTTGACTCTAAATCTTCAGGGCCTAAATGCCAAATTTGATAACTTTAAGGTGATGATCGATAATCTAGCTGAAAACGATTTTGAATTTAGTGATATTGGTCTTCAAGACACCTGGATCAAAAATCCCTCGTCAGCTGACTCACTTTTTCAGCTTGATAACTATACACTGATTCCTCTGGCTGCAACATGTAGTTCCCACGGTGGTTTGATGATATATTTACGTCAAGATTTTCAGTTTGCTATATGCAACTTCTATTCTCCTAGGAGACATTGGGAAGGCCAATTCATAGACATAACTGGTGCAGATATGAAGCAAAAAGTAACATCATATAATATTTCTAGACCTCCTCGTGACAGAAATGATGATATCGATGTCTTCATACATGATCTCAGTCCAATAATTGAAACGATATCAAGGGAATCATCAGACAAAATTATTGTTGCTGAATTTAACATTGATCTCCTTAAGGTAAATACAAGAATCAGGTATGCTGAGTATTTAGATACTTTACTTAGTAATGGTTTCCTACCTAAAATCACTTTGGCAACAAGGTTAACCGATAGGACTGCCACTCTCATTGATCATATATTTTGTAATCTATCTCACAGTTTGAGATGTCCGACAACTGGTATTATCTTATCTGATATTTCTGATCATCTTCCTTCCTTTGCATGTATCAAACTGAATGTTTTGTTTGTCATCCCCCCAAATATGTTAGAAATTTACAATGGATCCTTACTCACTTTAATGCTTCTATGATGAGGTAAAAAACTGTAGTATGAGTCAAAATGTTATTCAGGATTTACAGTGTGATCCAAACATTAACTACGATAACTTAGATAGTATAATAAGGAAAACCAAAGAAACGCACCTTCCAATAAGAAATGTCAAACTTAATAAGTATAAACACAAAAAGTGGGTTACAGTGGTATTCTCACTTCGATAAAATTTCGTGACACATTGCATAAAAAGTTAAAATGAACGGCAATAGAAAACCCCCTACATGATACCTTGAAACACAAGATCACAGTTTGAAATGTTCGACATTTGGTATTTTCTTATCTGATATTTCTGATCATCTTCCTTCCTTTACATGTATCAAAACTGAATGTTTTGTTAGTCATCCCCCCAAATATGTTAGAAAAATTACAAAAGATCTTTACTCACTTCAATGCTTCTATGATGAGGTAAAAAACTCAAGTATGAGTCAAACTTCTATTCAGGATTTACAGTGTGATCCAAACATTAACTACGATTACTGAGATAGTATAATAAGGAAAGCCAAAGAAACACATCTTCCAATAAGAAATTCGACTTTAACTGACAGGTATCAGAATTTCAAAGCCCCTTATAAATTATGGATCCAGTGGATCACCAACTGGTAACTAGTCATGCTATTCTTTTCAGAAGCAACGCTCATAGCAATCCGAGTGATGCTTATGGAGAAATTGAAAATAGCAAACCCATCAATTAGTTTCAAAACAAAATGCAGGTACACTCGAATAAATTATGGGTCAGAAGTGTGCCTATGCTATTGACCTGCTGGTTTGGGGGGAAGATGTGTTTAAATATTTTGCCCCCCCCCCCCCCAAAAAAAAACCTCATGACAAAATCCAAAAATCACTGAGGCATGACCATTAAAATGGATGTGGTTCGAACTTACTCAAGGTATATTGGCAACACCATGTTATAAGTTAATATCGATGACAGTTTTGGAGAGGAACTTGAATATGTCAGTTCGGGATTACAAGACACTGCGAACTAAAGGCCCTTTTAGTCAGTGGCATATGCTTTGAATAAATGATTTCTGTAAAAAAAATGCTTATATCATACTTTTGCCATGATCAGGCTTGAACGATGCTGATATTGTGATGTTTATGAGCAAATTCAACGTTAACCAGAGAAAATGGCAGCCATTTTGATACCAAAGTGTCAGGTTTACGTAGGTCATTACGTCACATATCTAGTAACAGTGAAACCAAATCAGATTGCCACTGAGTGCTTATGCAGCCATAGATTACATGCATGATTTTATGCTGATGCATGTAAATGTCCCTCAGAGCAGATGGTCCTGAAACCGTAACGGAAGCTGATGCAAGCTTTATCAGCACATGTACTGTGCTTGATATCTATATAGTCAGTTAAGAGCAATCTTGTAAAAATGAAATTTAAACTTTCATGTATCACACACCCGTGCTTCTAGGCAAGTTTGAGCTGCCCCTTTGTGCCTACTTATAGACGACACAGGGTATTGGATGCACTGGGTGACATAATTTTTCTTTGAGGTTGATTTTTACAAGAATACTCTTTAAAGTTTAGAAAATGAAAGTCGTCTTTCTATATGTGTGACAGTAAAAGGATTACATTGCTGGGTCCGTATTTGGCCTCTACAACCCCCCTCACCTTATAAACACGGGCTTGGGGGTTGGTATAGGCAAGGCTACAGACCCAACTGCCCCATACCTTGTAAGTATAAATAGTACCGTGTGAATAGGCAATTTTCCCTGTGCTTGTTGATCAGACATTTTGTCAGGGTAACCAGTGGCTTCTTGATAAGAGGACCTGATGTAGACTATGCTTGCTGCGCATGTGTGTGTGTGTGTTTGTGTTAGTGTGTGTGTGTGTGTGTGTGTGTGTGTGTGTTTAAACTAGTAGAAATGGTCATATGCACGATCAAGTTCTACATGCGAAGAATACTAATTTGAGAATTGTGTGCGCATGATGATACATACCTTCAAAGAGGAGCATATATTTTGTTAATGTCAGAGCAGATTATGGAATTGTAAAGGCAAACGTTATGTACACATGGCACTCCATTTTTGTGGACTAATAATGAGCTTGTCACAAACCTTACCAGCTGGCACTGGGAGAAGGATACAGATTGCCCTTCAATAGGTATTTTAATGAAATGTATCACAGTAGGGTAATAGATCGGTTGTTTAACATATATGCCTACACAAATACATTTGCCTATGTATATATATATATATATATATATATATATATATATATATATATATATATATATACGTATATATATACGTATATCTATATATATATATGTACATATATATATATATATCTATATATATATATATATATATATATATATATATATATATATATATATACTCTTCAAAAAAAGAAACCTATATCAGAATACACTTAAACATTATTTTCTTTCTTTATGCTCTAGAGGCCAAATAATAATGTATATTCATGAAAAATAATGTCTTTCATATGTTTCGATGAAAAATGGTTATGGCTGCTGCTATTGTTCATTGGACCGTAGAACAAAAGGTAGTGAGGTTGAAAGACAAATCTTGCCAGTTAAGTGATGGGTGTAACCTCCATGTTCTCGGATGCACTCCGCAATGCGTTTTCGCATGCTTCTCACTACTTTGTTTACAAGAGTCTGTGGAATGGCATTCCATTGGTCCTCCAACAGTCTTTTCAAATCATCTGCTGAGCTTGTCTCCCTCTAATGCTGCCTCACACGTCTCCCCAGCACATTTCACAGAGGCTAGATGGGGCTCAAGTCTGGTGACTTATCTGGCCACTGTAGACACGTTATCCCCTGGTCTTGGCATGATGGTAACTTGATTTGTTTCCATGTAGGGGCTGCTAAGAGCGGCAATTTATAGGACTTCTTGGGTCTCAGGTGATCACCTGGTTCATTGATGCCACAAAGAACAGGTGCAAAATGACACTGGTTTGATCTAGTGCTTGACAGATTCTTGTGCCATTTTTGAGACAGGAACTTCAATTGTGTTGTTTCATCTTATGTAAACAAAATCTGTCACTTTTGTGAAATTGACATTACATAACTAAGGTGAGGCCACATGACTAGATTTTGGACCAACTATTTTGGCTGTATATGGCTTACAAAAAATCTTGTCCACTTTATATTACAATATAAGTTTCTTTTTTGACGAATATATATATATATATATACACATATATAGTGTGTGTAGTAAAAGGTGAAACAAAGGAATCTGGTACGAATATTTTCTACATTAGGTCCCTTACCACACTTAATAAGAAAAATTTTGCCACCTTCATGAATATATTTCAGTCCTAATCATTGGGTATGTATCTGTTGACAAATATCTCTGTTGTATTTCAGCTGGACGAGGGCTTAAGGTGTGGCCTGCCAACTATAAAGGGCTGTTGGAGCAATCCCCGACCATCAGCAAGTGTCTACCGGAGGTTATGCATGCTTTACAAACATACTATAGGGACAAAGTGGGGTTGATGTACATTTCACGTTGCATTGGAAATGATATAGGAAAACAATGTCAACAGAAAAATCAGGATGTCATCTTTGATATCTTACTTATCACATCTACACACACACCTTTGCTTCTCACTTTTGGTTTTGATGAAGAAAAACTAAATGAGTATGCACAAAACGTGCAACCATACTTAGATCAAGGTCTAAGCCTCGGCAATCACAGCTCCTTTTATGTGCAATATTTAACTGTTACCAAAAATGAGCTCTTCCCGGGAAATAGAGTGTTAGCTAAACTGGAGAAACTGGAGAAAGAGGAAAACAAAATGTATCCAGCATCATACACGAAAATGGATGAAAAAAAGCTGACATCCATCGCATTTTCCTTGTACACAGGTCTTGCATCGTTTGTCCCAAGCACCTTTATGTTGCAGCAGAAGGAGAGGGCTTATCTTCAAATCATGAATCTGCTGACTTTGGAACAATTTAATGTTTTGCAACAGTGTAAGACAGAGCCTAACAAAACAGTTCTTCTGTGTGGAGCCCCAGGCACTGGAAAGACTGTGGTTATCACAGAATACATAAAACACCTGCGCAGTGTGGGTGCCGATAAGAAAAACATCTTATATATAGTCTACAGCAATGTGGTGGCAGAGCAAATCAAGTAAGTGCATTCAGGATATTATCTGATCATCTTGAATTCCCTCTTATTCCTCATTGGCCTACAAAAAGGTAACTTGAAACGTGCGTGTGTGTGTACATATGTGGTGTATTATATCTTTTGCAATAAAAAGAACAAAAAACCGAAGGCCTTTAGGCCAAATGCTCTGCCGAGACATAATCAGAAAACCATCACAAAGAATCCTTGTCCTGAAATTACATGGCTCTGTGACCTTGAGAAAGTAGTTCAAAGTAATCCACATTGTAAATTTTCAAACGTCCATGAAATACATTTGTGTTAAACTTGGCATCATCGCCCTTTTTTTTTACTCAATATATTTATAACAATATCATTTCCTCGGTAACATTTAAGGAATTATATGTAGCTAAAGATCATTCAAAATTTCACAAACATTTATCATTTTGTATAACTATCCAAAGAGAAGCAACGATGCTACATCCTCCACGTAGTTCTAAACACAAAAAAGCACTGTCTTAGTCTAAACCTACAAATTAAAAAACATATTATCACGTTCGATTCAAAATTTAGAAAGTCATGACCTGTTCGAAGCGTTAAACTCCTGCACATGTCTTAATATCATGCAGCTCCTTGGCTGCATATGATATAGATAAACCACTGAACTGTACAGAATGCTAACTTGCATAAATTTGCCAGTCACAGGTTATTATCACAACAATGATTTAAATGTTGTGATAACAATGATGTCAGTTTCAGTTAATATAACCTGTGTGCCACCAGAACTCCACACACCAGCGACTTTCACAGAATAAGTTTTCTGTGACGGTATTTGGATCCAATTAATATCGCCAGTGCAGCACCAGAACTCAACATACCATCGACTATCATAGTATAATTTTTCTGCGATGGTGTATGAATGTTTTGATTTAACGAGTTTGATGACCATCACCAAAAATTAGTTCCTGAAACGTACTGCCTGTGTAATGTTGACAGAGTCATTTAAGGTAATCCATATAATTCAAAGTTAACCGTCGACAAATGATACATATCGTTGTACATTTGGTGTCAAACATCTCATACACTTTCTCACCAAGAGGAATATAAGGTCCTTGGCTAAACTTACAATAACTGCCAATTACACTGAGTGGTTATTGAATTGAACAAATAATGGATCATAATTTTTCTCCTTCCGTTTGTATTTTGTCTAGTCGATATCTTTGCTATTTATCCCTGTTCTGCCATCTTGTTTGTCTTTTTGTCATCGATGCATCCAGTTTCTAGTTTCCCGCCAATTGACTGAAAACGTGGGCTTCCGATTTTAACGCATTTAATGTGCACAAGCGCTAACTCCATTTGTAAAGGGAGAACCAATGAGAGGCCATGGTGTATTTAATAAAATACTGTCTCCTCCCACTTTACGAATAGCATGGTTTTCCAGCATATATCACCGGTAGAACTTCCATATTTGGTGTGTATTTGCCCTTTTTAGACATAGGAGAAGGAGAATCCAGTATGTAGGCCCATCACGGATAAGGTTGGGAACACTTTCGGTTATATTTTCATGTTTTTGCTTGACACAGACTCGCAAAAGTAGAAAATCCAACAACTCGTGATCCCAACGTTATCCTCACTGGGCTGCCCATTTTGGATTCTCTATGTCTCCATCGTCAGGCAGATTCGCTTCAAGCTGGCTGTGGAAAGACCTAGGCTGGGCACTTATTTTATTCCAATGGACATGCTTGAATGATTTTTTATTTTGTAGTGCATTTTATTTGCTAAAATTTCATGCCTGTGGGACTGCAGCCGACACGTGGTAGCTGTCACACTTCGCAGCCATCCCCTGTTTCCTGGGACCTGTTGTTAAATCATTATATTATATTTGAACAACATGGCACGTGCAACTGGTCACATAGTTATTTGTTAGGTCCTCAAAATTTTAAAATAAAGCTCTTGACACCTAAACATGGATACGGCATAAAAATGCTACAACTTTTTTGGCATTGTTTTCTTGTAAAAAATTGTGTATCCAGTGTATTTCACATGCGATAGCTGTTTCAGCCATGCACGAAAAAGCACCGTTATGAATAATACTCATGTAATTACCACTGGTAACACAAAAAAAGTTGAAGAAAGTTAAAAAAAAAAAAAAAAAAAAAAAATCCACACTGAATTACGTAATAATCAATACCAATGTATGCATTAACTGCCAGGAAGCGAAAAATGAGAAACTTGGCACACATAACTGCCCCAAATATACCATTCTTGTTGGAAAATGGGGATTTGGTACAGCATGTATGTGCACTACCCATGTTTGGCTAGATGATAGATGCCGAAAGTTGTTGGTTTGAGACCTGGCCGTTCCACAGTCATAAAACGTATAGTTAGTGTCCCAAACACAGTGATGCATCCGCTTTTCAGTAAAATTTTTTAATGAAAATATTTTCTATGTACGATGTTTTCGTGCAAACAAAAACAAACAAAAAAACAAACAAAAAAACATTTAAATTTGCAGAACTCTAAAGTGCCAAAAGACTAGTTGCACTCAGTAACATTGGTTTGTCTCAGCAGCATTTCCTATGATATCAGACTGATGCAGCTCTAGTTGTGTCCCTGTTCATGTGTCTACAAAGTGTGAATATTGCCTGACGTCACACACTCTGAAGTGATTAGTAAAAATGATAATCTCAATCACTTTGATACTAGCATTTTACTTATTGCACATATAAAAATGTTTATCCATGCTGCTCACAAGAGGATTACTTTGCTAAATGATGAAAGTAAATCAAATGAGCCCTGGATCCAACTTCAACAACATGTCAAAAAGAAAAAGAGAGAAAAAAAAGCACCACATCAGGAATCATGTAGAACTACTTGACTAGTGCTAATGTTTGAGCGGTACCGAGGCTGGAATTTTTCACTGTTGCAACTTTGGAGGACACGTTGGTTACTAAATGCAAATGGATTTTTTTTTGTCCCAGGCAAGTAACAATTATTAGTGTATTATTATTCAGCTTGATATCCATTTATGCAGACCATATCGATGTTTTTGCCACTGGATTGCATGTCAAATTAACCTCAAATGAAATTGTGGCCTTTTAATATGAGGTGACAAAATTTACATGACCTTGTCCGCTACAGTTACAGACTTCAGGCATTTCAAATCTTTTATAATTGTGCCATGCAATTTTAATTTATTCAAAATTTTACGTGTGGACATATATTCCACAGGACCTATTTTGTGAGGTGAAAATGGGATAATCTTTTAAATCTGTTTTATTCATAAATAGGTCACAAAAGGCAAAATTACTAAGAACTAATGTAACTTGCTTTGCAACATGACTCTAATATTTGTTGGAATCTGGCTTGATGATTTTCTAGTCATCCAGTAAATCACTGTGTGATATCAAACAAAGAACCAATAAAAACAGAGGTGCTAAAGCTCCCAAAGGTTAAAGCAGAGTGCCCCAGTGTGATTTGAATGCACAGATTGGCTGCCATCGTTTTGGTTTCAGAGTAATAATATATTCAAAATGTGTTCCGAAGGAGATAAAAACCAAAGTAACTTGAGAAGTTATTCTACTCCCCAATTCTCACACATATAATACTACGTCATGCTACGGATACATATATTGCCACAAAGTCGACTTTTCTGCCTGCATAAACTACATTTAACATATTTCAATGATCTGCTAACCTTTGCATTGCTTCAGTGACATTATATAGTGGCTGGCCATTCTTATCCACACAAAATGTACATATGCAGCAATGGTAGACTGTAGAATTGGCCGGCAGCCAAATTAGAAAAAAATGGCATGAGAGTCAGCTAATCAGGCAACTTATATCTATTAAATCCAAACATTTTGCATGGTCCTTGCCCTAATAATACTTTGGAAATTTAACCTTTGAGTTGGATTCAGTTGATAAGTTTAAGTATAAAATTAATGTAACTCCTGATCATGATGTGTGAGAAAAGAGTTTTCCTATGTCTTTGGAGACAGTTCATATGCTATTTGTGTGGGAGCAGTGAGAACGAAAAAAAAAAAAAAAAAAACGGTCGAAACGTGTCAGTGACCACCTCCTTTATAGAACTTTTTATTGGTTTTGAGTTAAAGCACAGTAGTGCTTTCCAGATAAGCAGGTTCCTCATGAAACGGTTGCAAACAGGGCCGAAATTGGCCTTCAAGTCAGAAAGGGTTGTACTGAAGTCACTTCAAAGCTAAAACAGTGTGTTCCCATGGGTTACAATGGTAATTTTGATCATAACATTAAAACTTGTCTTATGAGCTGACTACCAAGCCACACTTTAATAAGGCAGGTGACCTGTCAAAGGTCTTAGGTCAGCTATGCAGGAAACTTTACAACTACTGTACGTAGACACATCAAAATCTATAAAGTACATTGAGGTGAGAAGCTACATCAACATTTAGTGTCCGTTCGTATGAAACCTCATTTTCCAAAATTAACCTTTTATATGAGGTAACTACATTTACAAGAGCTAAGGGTCCATTTGACGTTGCTTTAACTCATATCATACTTCAGGAGTAAAAGCTTTGGTCAGTGGTGTTTGTACAGTCTGGTTAATCATGCTGCAGGTGCGCTTATCAGGCAGTGCAAAAAGTGCAGACTGACGACCACACATGTAGGCACTTAAAAAAAAGATCTTTTATGAAGAATTAAAACATGAAATTGCCATCTAAAATTTTGGTAAATATATATTTGGAATAATCAGGGACTAGTATGGAATGCGTTAACATCCAAACCAATGAGAATACACACGTATAGCCAGTAGGAATTCTGTGTATTGAGTTGCGTATTCAGCTAAATACACATATAATGGATAATTGTGACCTCTCCTATTTGCAACTTAACTTTGAAACAGCTCTGCAAACAGTACTGATACTTTCTCTGACCCAACTGCTTAAGGGTTTTCAAGTGAAGTTTATTTGTACAGATGTTTCCTTCTATTTCAGGTGTCTTATTGGAGAATATTTATTACTATAGTCGTTTTTGTATCTCTCTGTAGTTTTGGTATGAGAGGTTCATTACAAAAGGTTGCCTTTTCGGATCATGACTAATTCTAGTACGATTGTACATGGTCTTGGTGGATTTGACTTTAATTCTTTAACTTTATTGTTAGATTTACATACAGTTTGTAATGAAAACGACCAAAATTTATTAACTCCAGCTAATCAAACAGTTTCCATATTTTGATACTGATCAACTCATAAACCATTTAAAAAAATGCAAAATCACTTTACAATTATCAGTCTTAATTGTGAATCAGAATGCTAAATTCGACGAATTACAAATTTTATTACATAATGTTGAAGCACATGACTGTTTACCGAGTGCTATTTGCTTGCAAGAAACATGGCTCAGTAACGACTCCGACTTGTCTCTTTTACAATTGGAAAATTACGTTTTAATTTCGCAAGGCAAAATATGTTCAACCCGTGGAGGCTTAGCTATTTATCTCAGGGATTCTTATAGTTATTAATTCATTGATGTCTATTCCCACTCTTATATATATGAAGGTCAATTAATTGAGGTAAAAATTAATAATAATTGTAAAAGTTTGGTTATTGGAAATATATATAGACCTCCGCGGGACTTAAAGGAAAATTATAATACTTTTAATGATGAGTTTACTATGGTTTTAAAAAATATGTTACTGCTAAAAAGTGAAGTAATTATAGCTGGAGATTTTAATATTGATCTCTGAAAAATTCACGATGGACCTATCTTTGGCCATTTGATTCAATTACAGCTAAAAAGTGAAGTAATTATAGCTGGAGATTTTAATATTGATCTCTTCACGATAGACCTGTCTTTGGCCATTTGGTAAAATTACATCTTTAAATTTTTTTCCTCAAATTACATTCCCCACAAGGCTTTCTGCTCGCCGGGGAACTACTATTGATAATTTTTTAATAAAATTAATTGACACAAACGTAATATCATCTAATTCAGGCATCCTAACATCTAGAATTTCCGACCAGTTTCCATATTTCATCTGTGTTAATGTTGCTAATACGAAAAATGACATTCCAACTAAATACATCCAGATTTGTAATCCAATACCTGACGCTGTGAATAAAATGAAAAAAAAAATAACCGATGCTTGTATTTGTGACCTCTTAAATATGGATTTGCATAGTGATCAAAATGTATTATATTCTTTTCTACAAACAGTTATCACTCGTACACTTGATAATCATTTCCCAATTAAAACGGTGAAATATAAAAAGCATAAACACAAAAATAATCCGTGGATCACTCTGGGAATAATTCTGTCTATCTGAAGAAGGGATTTCCTCTATAAGTATTTGAAAGAACTTTCTCACGATAGTGTGGAATATGAAGTTCGTACTACTAATCTTAAAACTTTTAATAAAATTTTGAAAAACAGTATATGGGTAGCTAAGAAAGATTTCTTTAGTCGCGTTTTGAAAGATATAAAAATGATATTAAGAACACTTGGATAACTATTAATGGTCTTCTGAATAGACATAAAAAGAAAAACAATTTTTCAGAGTATTTTAAGATAAATGTTGAGACTGTTAGCGATAAAACCGTTATCGCTAATAGCTTTAATTCATTCTTTACCAACATTGTTCGTAATTTAGCCTCCCGGATAGATACTCGTGTTAAATATTCTCTTAGGAGCTATCTTACGATCCCGATTCCTCATTCTTTTACTTTTAATCTCGCTACTGAGAAAATTATCCTCGATATTATAAATTCATTTACATGTAAACAAAGCTATGGTCATGACAGATTATTAACAAATTTATTAAAACTCATTAAACTGGAACTCTTGTTTCCAATAACTTTGATTGTTAATCAGTCACTAACGACTGGAATATTCCCCGACTTATCGAAGATAGCAAAAGTGGTGCCAATTTTTAAGAAGGACGACCCCTCACTTATGGTAACTTTTTGAAAAAGTAATGTACAAGCAAATCTCTGAGTACTTTAAATTATGCAAATTACTTTATGATGGTCAGTATGGTTTTCGTGAAAACCCCTCTACTGAACTTGCAGCTTTGGAATTTATTGATCATATATAATAAGATATGGATAAGGGGAAAATCCCTATCAGTACCTTGTTTTTTATCTTTCCAAAGCTTATACTTTATAAATTGAGATATAATGGTGTCAATTGTATTGCGTTAGATCTTTTAACAAGTTATCTAACAAATAGAAAACAATATGTTGTTTATGAAGAGATAAACTCCAACTCTTCAGTAATCTCCACCGGCGTTCCCTAAGGGTCAATTTTACGTCCTCTTCCTTTCCTTTTTAATGATTTTAATTTAGCTTCTGCTTTCTTCAAATTCAGTATATATGCCGATGATACAACTTTATTCACTTCCATTCGTTCTGTAGATTTTACTGGTTTAAACTGTCAAGCCTCTTTATTTATCAGTGCTGAACTCTCGAGGATAAGCACTTGGCCGAGAATAAACAAACTGTCCCTCAATATTAACAAAACAAAGTTTATGGTTTGTCATCAACCTCAACGGGATGTTATTGCCCCTACCCTTGAGATGAGAATGTAAATATTGAATGTGTGGACGAATTTAATTTTTTTGGTCTGTTGCGTAAGAAGAATTTGACATGGAATAGTCATATCAAAAAGTTGCATCAATAATTTCACAAACAATTGGCATAATGAATAAATTATAGAATTTTCTTCCTTCTTACATTTTTCAAACTATTTCTTGTTCTTTAATTCTTCCGAGATTCAACTACTGTCTTCTCGCATGGGGTCATAAATCGGAAAGACCTGTAAAGCTTCAGAAAAAGGCCATTCACATGATTAATCATAATAATTACAATGCCCACACGGGTTCCATCTTCAAATCTCGAACTTTACTTAAGTTAAAAGATATTTACAAATTACAGGCTTCAAAATTCTATTGTAAACTCTTAAATAATCGACTTCCTGTGTACTTTTTTACATTTTGATTATGTCAACGAACCAAGTCCATGAACATGACACGAGAAGGCAACAGTTATTTGTAATGCATACTTGACGTGTATTTGCCAAAAAAAGTTCACTCCATGAAGTTATCCGTATTATTAATAAAACCCCTTAAGCTGTTATTGAAAACGTTCATACTCATAGTTACTTTGGTTTTTCATAGTACATAAATAAAGCAATTATTCTGAACTACTCAGATACATGTACCATCCCAAACTGTTATATCTGCAGTACAAATTGATTCGTTAAAGTTGGATTTTTTTCTCTTTGGAAAAGCACGTATTCTGTAAATTTTACCAATAATAAGAGCATTCATGATCACGAATATTTTTTGGATAGCATATGTTTGTAGGGTGGAACACATGATAACAGTCTGATAAAGACCTCAATGTGTGTCTCCATGATCAAGATGTAAATTTACCTTTTTTCTTTCATTAGTTATATTGAATTAACTTGAGTATTGTAATCAACAAGTATGTGGTTTTCATCTGTATGTTTTATCTGGTCGAATAAAGTTCTTCCTGAATCCTGAATCCTGATGCTTATTCCTTATAGCAAAGCTAGCTTTATAGCCAAAAAGCTGCATTCCAAAATTTTAAAGCGAGTCCTTTTAAATTATCCAAAAATTTTACAGTTCCTTTAGCATGTAAATTAATGGAATACACAACTGTGGCCGGCAAGAATTCTGAGTATTGGGTTAAGGGGTTTAAGTACTTCTTATCTAATAAGTTACAGGTGGGCTTATTAGAACAGGGACCCTAATTTGGAGGACTACAAATCTAAACAAAAAATAAACTGGTTTTATGCCTGATAAGCAGACTGAGATACAACTTGCAAGGCAGCTAGCTACACTGGTTGGGTGGTTCCAAGTGTGACTTGCGGCCAAGTTTAAAAATACACTGCATAATTTTTCTATTGGCAGTATTTGATGCATGTTTTTTGGTGAATATCATTGTCTATAGACATTTTGATTCAAATGGATGTATTATTGACTAGAATAAAATGTTATGAACACATTAAATGTACATTAAAACGTCTCCCAATTGAACATCTGCTTTAGTTTAGCCGACATTTTTGGCCGTAATATCTTACAGGAAGCATTCAAATTAAACACTGATTTTATCTGGCATTAGTGATCACCTCACCCGTGTGAATGGAATTTTTTCTAGGTCCAAGATCACGAATTTAAGCTGCTATACTATTTATGGTGGACAAATTAACAAACAAAAAAGTAAAAGACATAATCGTCTCACGCGTAAGCTGACATTCATATATCGTAGATGATCATGTGCATTCTTTTCTCCCTATACGCAACTCCCAAGCTGTGAAGTTAGTTAAAGGTAAAAAAGATGTTATGTTATCCACTTAAACAAAATAATAATATCACAATGATTGACATGTATCTTATTTGTTTATTACGCTCCATATACATTGGGACTAATTTGAGCAATGCAAGGAGTGCTACATCAGCAGATATTGGTTCTGGTTTTTTTTTTGTTTTTTTTGTTTTTTTGTATTTAGTGTTACATACGCGAAATACCGGAAAGAAGAGAAAAGATGTTATAATAAATAATTTAAACATATATTATCACAATGATTGACTTGTATTTTATTGTTTTTAAGAAATATCAGCTTTTGTAACAACTGATGGACTATTGCAATGTAAAGTGATGCCATATGGAATGAAAACCGAGCCTGCGACGTTCACCTGGTTAATGACCACGGTGACAGCTGGTTTGGAAGGATGTGTAGCCTACACTGATGATATCTGTATTTTCTCGAAAGCCTGGGCTGGACATCTTGAAAGAACTGGAGCATTCTTTTAAAGATTGAATCCCTCTGGTTTGATGTAGAACTTAGACAAAAGTGAACTTGGTCATTCTGAAGTGACATACCTGGGCTATAAAGTGTGTAATGGAAAAGTATTGCAGAAAACAACAAAAATTCAAGAAAATTTGGACTTTCCGCAGCCAACAAGATAACAAGGAACCATTACGGTTTTTAAGCATGGCTGGATATTACAGGAAGTTCTAACTGATTCTTTAGAAATCACTGAACCATTGACAAAATTGTTTAAAACAGAAAAAAGTTAATTCTGAATGATCAGTTCCAGTGTGCATTCTAAGAGCTGAAAGCTAAACTCACCAATGCACCAGTTCTTTTAACCCCATATTTTGAAAAGTCATTCAAGATTGCTGTAGATGTAAGTGATGTGGCAGGGGGTGGTATGTTAATACAGGATAGTATCGATAGTTTGGAACACCCTGTGAGATATTTCTCCGAGAAATTTAACATCCATCAAAGGAAATATTCCACCACAAAAAAAGAAGAACTTGCTTCATTGTTCAGCATTTTGAAGTATGTGTTACCTTGGGTCTGTATCCAGTACTGGTCTCCTCTGATCCCTTACAGTTTTTGGATGACCCCCATGACAAAAATCAGAGATTGCTGAGATTGTATCTGCAAGGATATAATCTGAAAATTGAGCATGTCCGCGGCAGGGAGAATTGGCTGCCGATGCACTAAGTAGGGTGAAAATGGTATAAATATCACTCACATGAATGTATTCTGATTAAAAGATTATTGGCAATAATAATGTATATGTAACCATGTCGAGAGTGTCCACTTGAAATGAAGAACATTTGTATTGAATTATGTATAGAATTATCATTTCCATTGATCGAACAGAAAATTATTCTTATTTTGATTTGAAGGAGTTTGTATTGTTAGCAGTACAACTGTTTCTCAGTCCAATGGGATTTGTGTCCAACAGTGCAAATTTGTCAATTAGAGCCATGTGTGTTTTAATTACAGCGAAACGGTTGAAGGGATGGTATAATTAATGGATGTGAACGTTAATACCACTTTGTAGAAAGAGTAGACATTTGTTGTTAGAAACCACAATGTATTGTAATATACTTAAATGTTGAAAATGTGCAAGGAAAATTTTCCTTAAACGTCAAATGTTTTCTTTCCCCAAGGAGGATGATGTGTTATGAATGTGGGTATGCCTGTTTGTTTTAATTTGGAGAGGTCAGTCTACTCATTGAGTGTGTAGCAGGTCACTGGGTTAGTCTGCGTTGTTAGGGGGACTGTCAGGCAGCTTTTGAATAAAGTGTTGACCTATATTCATATGAATCATTTCATTGTACAGTCTGTACACATTTCTGAGGTGATCAGAAAGATCAGAGAGAGATATGGTGTGTGACCAATCGGAAAATTTTGGATTTCTGGTCAGAATTCTCTGCCTAGATATGTAAAGCAGTTATTTTCCTGACTGATGGAGAGGAATGCTGAGACCTGACAGAAGCTGTGTGATTTTAAACCGGTGGGACTGTGAGCCATTGTTATTGCCAGGGAGATACCCATTTATACATTGTACGTGTGGGGTGTGGACAGCGTTTTTGAGTGGACTGGTATAGTGTACCACTTTGGAACCAAACTGCACCTCTGTGGGATTTGCATCAGCACAGCTCCTTTGCGTAACATATCCAAACCCAAGCTTACCTCCATGGGATTTGTACCAGATTATTTGGCACCTGTCCTAGGACTGGGAAATGTGAGACAGTACCTGTGCATTATCTCTCACCAGTGATTAGGATTTACATGAATTGTTTAACTGTTGAATACCAACCTAACTAAGTGCATAATTCCATTTGCCTTGTTTCTATTGATTTTTGATTTTTATTATATTGTTTACTGTGAAAGTCATATCATTGTTGTCATTCATTATTGAATTCTGCTAATATTAAGAAGGTTAGCAACGTAACACTGATTTTTATTGTTTTTTTTCCAATTCGCTTACTTATTGATAAATGTACCTTTCCTATTGATTATCATGTAAGTGGGCTTTCAATTGCTAATTCACATTTTTGACCCGTTCTCTGAAACTGTCAGTCAGATTTACTTCAAGCTTGTTGGCAATGCACCATGAATGAGTCTCTACCAAATTTGTTCACAAAGTTATGCTCCAGTAATTTTTTTAATGAATTTCGTGAGCTTTTCGGAGCAAATGTTAAAAAATGTGCTACGAAACCGCCGACCCAATATCTTTGATATCAAACAGAAACACTCTTATGGACTCTCACGAAAACAATATTACACTTTACTATGGATGTGGTTGCAATTAAAATGGTGGGTCCTGTGTCCTGGCTTGACTAGTCGACCTGAGGGCCGCAACTCAGAATCAGAGAGCAGTACCAGTCACCAAAATTTCAAAACCTTGAACATTATCCTGCATTTGTATATTTTGGGAACACTCAAATTGAATTGATACGCCCAGACTGTGGTTTAATTTACAGTTTTCCTGCTTCTTGCCTTATCAATCACCAAAACTAGGACATGTTCCTTTAGATGATTTGCTGTGAAAATTCAAGACCAACTCTTGACTATTATACATTACACAAAACACCCCATTGGAAAGCTTACAAGAGCTCAGAAAAATATATTTCTGTCTGGTCTCTTTATGTAAGTCAATGCAGACTGATATGGAAATTGTCATTTTTAACTTCATCTCCATAATTGTCAACCAGATTCACTTAAAACTTGATGGGTATATACCTTGTTTGGGCCTCTACGAAGTTTGTTAAAATGGTCACTGTCCATTGACTTTTGGAATTTTTGTGACGTTTTGGGGTTTTTTTTGACAAAAAGTTTAGAAATCTTCTTGAAAAAGTGCCAAACCAGTTGTTTTGATGGTGTTAAGGAACACTTCTCTAGACCCCATGACCTCAATTTGTTCAAGAAGTAGCGGTTCAATTCTTTCAATTTTTTTTTTGCAAATATTTATATGTTTTGTGACTTTAGCAGAACGGCCTATGGGATTGCTCTGAAATGTACTGGATACGTAGCTTGTGGAAGGGGCAAGTTGTTCACTAGGTAGTGATACTATAGATTCCTCGTTTTAAAGGAATTTTTTCACTTGAAATCCTTCTCGGTTAATGCATGCACTCCTTTTGATAAATATAATTATAAGTCAATGTGGATTGCCATGGAAATTCACATTTTTAACTGCTTAATAATGACTATCAGGCAGACACACTACAAGCTTGGTGGAAATGTACTGTGGGTGCTTCTGGACCAAGTTTGTTAAAGTGGTGACGGTCCATTGATTTTTTTCTTTTTTTGAAATTTTGTGGGGATGAAGATTGTGGGAGGGGTAAGGTGACTTGTTTACCGAGTATAAATACTGTTGATCCCAGAATTGAAACGAAATTTTTAATTCGGGCACTTGTTGGTTAATGCATACATACTTATGTAATATCATCTGAATCAACAGGAGTTTCAATGGAAATTCACATTTAACAATTTTTCACCAAAATTGTCATTCAGATTTACTCATATAGGGTGTACCTTAGGTTGGTCTCTACCGACTGTGTTGAATGGTCACACTCCAGTTATTTTAGATTTTTCTGAATATTTTTTTGTTTTCCTTTGTGGCAAATATCCTTTAATATATTATTCTCTGAAACAGCTCAGCCAATTGCCTCGAAATTGTATAAGAGTGCTTCTGGGGACCCCGTAGCAGTCCTGACCCTCTAGTTCCCTGTTGATAAATTCCTTTAGTTATTTTAAATATGTATATATGTATATATATATATTGGGGGGATCATGGAATTATTCAACCAACTGATAGCTGTGATGATGCATGCAGGATCATTTAGGGTCACGTAGTTTATATTTGGGCACTGGGTGGCTCTGCGTTTTTTTTCTTTTACTTGTTTTCCATGAACATTTCATTATTATGGCTATTTTCGACTCCTTCTCCAGAACAGCTCCGCAATATTGAATGAAATTGTATCTAAGTATAATATGACTGCAGATAAGGCAATGCGTGGGCCCTTTTTTTCGAACTTGGGAAAGGGACTATATTGCAATTATTATGCATACTCTGGCTCGTGTTGCATCTATAGTGTTTAGAAGAATTCATGGCATTTAATCACTCCGCAAATGTGACATAATGGCTTCTGTCTTGGTAATAGTGGACCCCAGCGTCCATTATTACTATGAAACGTTAACAGAGAAAGCACCGTGGAGTTTCCCTTGGTGTTTTTTAATTTTGACCTTAAAGTAATTTACATGTATACAAATGCATCTTGGTTACGGTAAATCCCAGGCTAGCACTTACTGATAAAAAAAGTGCGAAGCTCCTGCGTGGTTTAGTTTGGTATATTTCATATTTACTTTCAATGGCGTTCAACGATCAAACTGACATATTGGCTTATTTCCTGCTAATACTAAACTTTTATCCATTATTGCCAAGCACTAACACAGCACATACTAAAACAAAAGAACTGCAACAGTCCTATGCCAAGCCTGCCTTATATGAGCAGATTACAGAGGTCCGGTGATCCGCAAAGTTATATCAAGATCACCTACCTTAAAGACCATCATCACCGTTCTTAACATGAACATTTGCTTATTTTGTTTTTTTCCAAATTGTGATAGTTTGTGAAAAATCGGAAAACAACAGCACCTCCATGTATTGCAAAAATATGGCAAAGATGAAGTTTTCATTGGTCAGATTCACTTCAATCATGATGGGACTCTACCATTGGTGGGTTTCTGCAAAGTCTAAACAAAAGGTTGTATTCCAGGGTTTTTGAATCTTTTGTGAATTCTTTTGTTCATTTTTAACCCAACGCTCAAAAACTATTGGCCAGATCCATTTTAAATCTTGGTAGGAATATCCCTTGTGTGGTTGCTCACATTGTTAATTCGGTCAAGGTCCACGATTTCTTCTTTCTTTTTCTTATTTTGGTATGTTTTTTGAATTCCTTAGGCAGGTTGCTTTAATAAATGTGTTATTGATCCTACTCTGTGGTTAGTATCTACTGTACAATGACAAATGGCTGCCATCAAATGATCCTACATACTATTTTGTGGCTGCTTCTCTCCTATCAGTTTTTGTTAAATGTAAGCTAAGATCAGGCGGTTCCTTGTCTTCTTGTTCTTGTTGTTCTCCTTGTTGTTGTTGTCATTGTTGTTGTTGCTTTTCTTCTTCTTCTTCTTCTTCTTCTTCTTCTTCTTCTTCTTCTTCTTCTTCTTCTTCTTCTTCTTCTTCTTCTTCTTCTTCTTCTTAACTTTTGGGACATTTTTACCTTAATTTGTTCAACAGATGGCACTATGGATTATGGATTATGGATTTCGCTATTCTAAACAACATTTCCAAAAGTGTCCTTACTTTATGCTGATAAGCATTGGAAATGTTCCTTGTAAAACTGTCAAACATAGCTCTTCCTTTGCTGGTAATAACGGGAATATCTACTTTTTAACACAATGTTCAATTTTGGTACTTATTGGTCAGCGCATGTATTGTATTGAAAACTGCATGAATGATGGAGAATGGTATATGGCAGATACATTTTTTACATCTCCTCCAAACCCACTGGCCAGATTCACAGCCCTGTAATTTGGCTGGGTCTTTCCAAATATATTCCAATGTTCATTCTCCAGTCATTTCTGGATTCATGATGAATTTTAAATTCAACATCTTTTTAATTATTCTGCTGAATGAACATATATTGTCTTATATGCTCATAATGCTGTATCCCAGACCAATTATTGATATCAAACATTAATAAGAACATACCTATGGGCTTTCAACTGTTAAACTTAATTAAAACATTGAGTGGCCTTGAAATGTGAAACTGAATATATTGGATTCTATCTTGATAATAGGGGACCTAGATTATTAGATTATTATGGGATGAGTGATGATGGTCCTCTTTAAGGCCAAGATGCAAACAGCATTGGGGTAACCTTGATCTCATTTCCGAGTTCATAGGCCCACTAATGTGAATTGTACGGTTTACTTGATAACTTTTAAACAATTCAAGCTAGTACTTTGCTAGTGTTCCAGCTGGTAGCCTTGTATAGGGGCCAGACGTATGCAGTATGCAGGTGACCTTGACTTTATTCCGAAGCTCACATTCTGATTAGGTTAACTTAAATATAAAATTGATAATATGACAGACCACTATTTGAGCCGGGACTCTGGTGTTTTACATCATGGTGGTTGACTATGAGGGCCAGACTAAGACAATACATGGATAACCTTGGCTACATGCCCAAGGTGCCAGGAAAGAGTAGAATTTTAGTGTTCTCTTGATAGATTGACAATAATTTCAGCAGTGACTTTGATATTGTATTGTGGTGACCTCCTGTGAGGTGAGTAACCTTGACCTCATTCCCAGGGTCACAGATGAACTGGCAGTAATTTTACTCCTGACTTGATAACTTAACAACTGTTGGAGGTAGCATTTTGACATTGCACATTTTACCGACGGCTAGACTTAAAAAGTGCATGACTGACCTTGAACTCATTCCTGAGGTCATAAGGCTACTTACACAACTTGACAATTTGCTTGATAACAAAATAAATTATTTGAGCTGGACCTTATGCTGTACATGTTGGTTGTATTTTGTAAAGGCCACACACCGGTAACCTTCATATACATCCACAGTCACAGGACCACAAGTGATATGAATTTCTATGGTAGCTAAGAACAGGATGTTTAGACAGCCATCTGGTTATAATTTGCACGAGTGAATGATGGGTTAGGGGAGGTAAAAATCATAAAAAGTTCTAAAATCAATGGAGTTTTATAGTTTGAAGAAACTTATAGAAGCTGGTCCTGGATACATCCCCATCAACTTTGAAGGGGATCTGGTTTCAAGTTATAAAAATCAACAAAACATCAATTGTGGGCACTGACAAGCAAGCATGGGATGATGCGTGAACATCCACCTCATAAGGTCAGTTTACACACTGAAAAATCAGCTTAGGTTCCAATCACTAGAGTGTCACCATTTGTACAAAGTTGGTGGCAACTTCTGGTAAGATTATCCATAAAACGTTTCCTGTGGGTCTAGCCGTCATGGCCTGAAAATTGGCATGCTATTGTTTCCTGTTAAGACTTAGGATTAGTTATGTAGAACCATATCATTAAAGTCCGAGTACCTCTATGACAAATGGTGAATGTATGTGCATTATTCAGAGAAGCATCTTTTTTTGCAGAGTTCTGACTGCCACAGCATGTAAAATACATTGACTAACAAAATCACTACAATGAAATAACAATAGACAACTAGTGAGAATAGGTTCCATACCCAGGTTTGGGAGACCCCACGAGGTTCATTGAATCATTGGGAGCAAAATCAAAATAACCAAGCAAAACAGTCATAACTGTTTCTGCTTCTGAACACATCCCAAAATACAACATGTATAAGGATGCAACAGCAATCTTAGTCTCAAAAAAGAACATGCCTGCATAAAACGTAACTGTCACTTCATGTCTAAGCTGCAGTTCCATAAAAAGGAAATAATAAAAATGAGATGTGCAAGTTAAATTTCATAGACAAAATTGAAAAAAATGTATGCTTATCATTTGAACAGACTGGGCATAACTGCATTCAAAATATGTTTTCTCGAAGCTTGGCCGAAAAAGAAAAATATACAATGATAATAAATAAACACAGAATATGGAATAAATGTCCAAAAAGCAATCGAACATGCACATCTGAACAACTTTGGTACAGATTCACCCAAGGTAGATCCCAACCAACTTTCGAGAGTAGCCATACTAAAAAAGTCTCTACTTTTTCTTGGTAATCTCAGTAGCTTCCTGTAAATAAAAGTGCAGAAATGTTGGCCGGGAATACTCCAACTGGACTTCCAAGTAATTCGTGGGAAACAGTTCTATAGGCTGAAGATTTATGCACTTTCTCTGCAGTCAGTACATCTGCGCTCTCCTTGCAAATCGTTATCCCGAGAATTAACCGTGCAAGAATTCCAAAGGAAACATTTTGATGAACAGTATAACGATTTCCACACCTTTGTGCAGCTAATATTCTATTACTTGAAAAAAATTCCACCCTCTGTGGAATTAGTAAGTCAATCTAACAATAGGTAGGTGGTATGGTGGCACTATCACTACCCAATAGCACAATTGGATGCAGTTTACACATCATTGAAATAGTTACAACTTAACGCACAAACTGACTGTGCCATGGGACATTGAATTTTGTTCTAACATTTACTCACCGGCTTCTAAGAAAACCAGGATCTGTGCAACACTTAACTCAAAAGTACGCAAAGCTGTAAAATGCTGTGTAGTAAGTCTTTGCAATGCTTTTCATAATGTTGCAGGCAATTATAAAGATAGCATGTCTACTTACTTGTTGTAACAAGCTGTAGTTTCACAATTCAAGTTTGAGATAAAGGTTCCTCATGTTTTTCCGATTCAGTGTGTTCTTTCTACAATCCTGTAAGAGTGCGTAGTCAATTTTGCGGTCATTAATCACCTTAAACCTTACATAATTTTGCTGAACTTGAAGAGCCAGATAAATGCTAATGTCTCCATCGGCCCAATTTAAACAACTAGAGCAATGCATGAGGGGACACTTTGTAAAAATTCTAACAGACATCCATACCCGGGATGGTTCAAACGTTTGTTTCCCCCCCCCCTTTCCATACAAAAATGTATCAATTTTTGGCACCTTTTTACTGATCTCTGCAATCCTTTTGCAAACTTTGAAAAAGTTAAAGAGCATCTTGTAACTTTTCAGTGGACCTGTGTTACTTTAGTCTTTACTTTACCACAGTCTGCAGAGATCCTTGGAGTTCCATGGGTCTCACGCACAATTCCCCTAGGACTTCCTGTGAATTCAATTGAGCAGCCTGGGAAAGTGTGGATGTTTCGATGTATGGGTATATGGCCAATGCAACTGGAGAACTTGAAAATGTTAATGTGTATGGACGATAATGATTAACAGGCGTACACTATATGATTCTCTAACCTCAGCTGAGTAGCTGCAAAGAGATTGCCATAGTAATCCATTATTTTTATAGAGTTCTTTCGTTACAGCTAATACAAAAGCTATACTAATATTACACATCCAGTGCAGAAAGTCAATTGTATTTTCAGGAACATAGAGTTGCCAAAGTACCATCCAAAAAACGGAGAGCCTCTGTGTCAAGTCACAACCATAGCAGATATGCTCATGTGGCAACAATTACCTGATGAATTAAAAGAGGTCAGATGGTGGATACTGGATGATGTACAGAATTTTTCATCCTTGGAAAAACGAGAAAAACCACATCCTTTACAGAACACACAAATTACACAAGCTGTTGATCCTAGCCCCAGTGGATGTCAGAAGCAGCCCGAGTCAGCGTCTCAAGTGCCTAAGCCACTCCAAGAAAGTCAAAGTGTGCCTGCCCTAACAGCAAAATATTTTAAACGGGACGCACCAGATGACCATTGGCTTACACATCTGAAGTTCATGCTTTCTGGATCTGACATTGAACAAATGGTAATGGTTTGTGACCCCACTCAGGCTATTGGAGAAGACCCACGGGCGGAAATGACTCTCATGCAAAATGTTGTCACATTTGATACCATCTTGCAACTGAGGCAAGTCTGTCGAAATTCTCTGGAAATAACCAAGTTTATATACACAGAACTGATTCAGGAGGAAGAAAAATGCGACGAGAAGAAAATTGAGGAAATGATGGCTCACAATTATGCTGGAGCTAAGCCAAAAAAAATTTCTGATTGCCATGACCTTAAAAGTCTCACCAACCTTGTTCAGTCACACTTACATAAGTTGGAAGATAACGTCCAAAAAGATGAATTGCAGATAATAATTCATGACAGTGCCATTAAAAGAGACACAATGGAAACTTCTATTGGATATCCAGTAGATAATCTGATAAAAACAGATTCAAACGTCCCATGGGTCTCTCTAAGAGATTCTATAGGGAGTGAAAAACCAACAATAATTGCAGTTCTGGGCAAAGATGCTGATTGGCATCAAAAAGTTGCCATTGCATCACGAGCCAGAGTACAGCTTCACTGGGTAGAAGTCGCACAGAAGCTTACAGCACCAGATTTGGCCAAGTTAATAAGGGAAAACAGGGAGAAATATATTCAATGGGTTTCAGGTAAGGACCTTGCACTGTAGTATTTGCATGCATTTAGCTAATTAGCTTCCTAAGTGTGTACCACATTATAACAACATATAAACTAATAATCCATCAATGTCATCCATATAATTAGATCAGGTACATGTATATGTTTTCTGCTTTATGTCTGGGACTTGTTACTTATTATGTTTCGAATAAGTACATAAAGGTCATACTCTCGAAGCTTTTATATGAACACCCTGTTCATCTTTATACCATGTCTGGGATTTCAGGGAGTCAGAAGTTAAATAATATTTCGCACTAACAGAAAAGTTGACGATTCTGAGAACAAGTGAAAAATAGCAAAACTGTCGAAAAAATTCTTTAAAAAACACGAAGAAATTGCAGCGCCACCTGGTGAACAAATTAGGAACTAGGTATCCCTGGGAGTGACTATGTACGATATCAGAGCAAATGGGTGAGCGGTTTCAGAGGAGAAATTTTTAAGGTTTGCCTTCATCATAAAAAAATAAAAAAATCCATAGAGCGTGACCCTTTGAACAAACTTGGTAGAGATCCACCCAAGGCACACCCCTAGCAAGTTTGAAGTAAATCTGGCCAAAATTATCTAAGTTATAACCATTACAAGAAATTCCCATGTTAAACGTTCCTATGAAAACTTTTGTAAAGATTTTTGAAAAAAAAAAGACGCTCATTAAAAAGATTAAAAAAATCATTGGAACATGACCATTGAAACAAACTTGGTAGACACCCACCCAAGGTACATCCCCACCAAGTTTGAAGTAAATCTGGGTGACGCTTTTGGGAAAGTCGAAAATGTAAATTAGCATCAGAATGCTCATTGACTTACATAGTAATCAATAGGAAAGGTGCATTTACCGAAAAGTAGCCAAATTGGAAAAGTCGTTACACATCAGGAATCCGCAGCATTCCCACACAGTGAACGACACTGTTTGACTCTTCCACAAGGAACATATCCACCATGTTTCAGCTTAATCCGGGTGTTAGTTCTGGCGAAGAAGTAGAGAATAGCTATAACACAAAAAAATAATAAAAAATTAGAAAAAAATATGCAGGGCCACCTAGTGAACAAATTAAGAACAGGGAGTCCCTAAGTGTCTTCCTGTGTGATAGCAAAGCAATTGTGTGAGCGGTTTCGGAGAAATTTTTTAAGATATGTCCATAAAAAAACCCCCCAAAATCATTGAAAATCCAAAATTCACTGGAGCATAATCATTTGAAAAAAAAAACCTGGTAGAAATGTACCCAAGGTACATCCCCACAAAGCTTGAAGTGGATCTGGCTGACTTTTTTGGAGAAGAAGTCGAAATTGTGAATTGTTGACAGACAACAGACGGACGACGGACGGACCACAGACGGACGACGAACAACAAATGGACTACTATAAGGTAAGCTCAGGTGACTGACAAGTCAGCTGAGCTAAAAATTAAGTGCGTAGCTAAGCTTGATTTATAAAGAATAAAAGATGACAAATATTTTAATTGGAAAAGACAAGTTGACAAAATTTCATCCAGAATATTAAAAACTTATGCTCAGACTAAGGGGAATATATCGGCCTGCTAACACCCTACAAATGATTTGCAATCCATTTGTATTCCCCTGCCTAAACTATGGTGTGTTGGTTTGGAGACGAACACAATTCTAAAATTGCACAGTTCTTAGATCGATTTCAAAATGAAACTTTTGTCAAAACACATTATCAAGAAGGTTTATACTCATAATAAGAGCAGGTTTGCTTGATATGCTAAAAATACTACATAAATAAATATATTGCTACTTGTTGTTTCCAGATTGTCATATCTGTGGGGTTCAAAATTTGTGAGGTTTCTTCTTTGGTTCTACCTCCTGTATGTTACAATCATTAATGAACTCCCATAGCCTCAACAGAATGTTAGCATAAAGTTTGCTAAATATCTTGTAAAGTATTCAGACTCAACTTACATTAAATAATAGCTTATACTTGCACACTTCGAAGTAATTGGGTTAGTAGATGATACCTTTGGTAGCGGCTGTTTTAGCATTTATGAAATTCTCTTGACCACTATGTATGCTTTTTGAATCTCTTTTAAATTCTGTAATTGTATGTTGGAATAACAGAGTCTTGAGTCTATTCTTCCTATAGGAGCATCTGTCAAATTTATTTTCCACACTGAAAATAATGATTCGGAGAGACTCTATATACGTAAAGCTTCCTAGAGCCCATTAAAAATACATGCGTTATCTGAGAGTACGTTATAATTTCATATCAAGGCTCCTGAATAGTTAACATATCATAATCATTGGGGCAATCACACCAACGCATATCTATTGTGCTAAAATATTATTTTTGAACAACGGGGAAATGGCAACTTAGCTATGTACCTTTTCCACTTTAGCCAAGGGATAGATGCCAAGTTTGCTGGTTCAAAACCTGCCCCTTCCATAGTCAAAGTGTATTATATATATATATATATATATATATATATATATATATATATATATATATATATATATATATATATATATATATATATATATATACATATATATATATATATATGTATATACATACGTACATAGAAGTGTGCATCATAGTATAAAGCGTCTGTTATATTGATATACACGGCAGCATTTTTTGTCCCAAAATACATATATGCACAATACCCCGCAACATCATAGCTAAGTGATCATAAGTATTGAAGGACTGCAACCATCAAGTCCCTATAAGTCATTTTATTCTAGCATTTTAACATCAGGCAGTCTTCAACTTATTGTGTAATCTCCCTTTTTTACCTGCTCTTGTTGCAAAATCTAAAGTGTGCTAGTTTCACCCTAGTGGAATGAAGATTTTGCAGCCAAAAAAGTTGCAAGTATGGAGTCCCGTGTGTTGACTTCAACAATTGACTCCTTGGGTTTGACTGATGGGGTTCTCCAAATCACACTGCAAGTTCAAAGATCAAACTTTTTCCTCAGCTTTTTCCACCATGCACATTTCATCCTTTGAATTTGTTTTTATTTATATAAATTTGCTTTTGTAGAACACTCATATAGTCTTTAGAATCTCATTTTGATAGGCCGGCAGCATCCATACCTGGACACAAGCCGTCTGTATCGGTGATGCCTTCGGACATAGTGGATATTACTCCCTCAATGTCACTAATACTGACATTTAGATGTCTTCAATACCGATCTCCCAGACGCTCATGCTTTTGCATTGGCAACTGCGACACTGTGTCCTAACATAAACAGACAAACGACAGTCACAACGGTACCAAATTTTTAGTAAAGGATATATGAACCTTTCATGAAGGCAGCACAAGTGAAACCACTTTATATCCTCCACTGGCCAGCCTACGAAGGACAAAAAGTTGGGCAATGGGCACAATTGGCTTGGATGAGTGACTACAAGCCCTGGTGAAGGAGTGCACGTCAATTAGCATGCAAATGACATTGCCTATTTATACCAATATACACGTTACCATATAATTCACAATATATATATATATATATATATATATATATATATATATATATATATATATATATATATATATATATATATATATATATATATATATATATATATATAATATTCCAAAGATGCATGGCTTTCAGTACAAGTCAATTACACTACATTAACATACTTAAATATAAAAGGGAACTGTTCACACAATAACAGACAGGAAATGTCCTTTATGCTCATCTATGCTAAAGGGTGATTGTTTATTGTCAAGAGAAAAAGTCGATAAATTCCATAAATAGTCATACTTATATTCTTATTGATTGTCTGTTTTAGGCACTCTGGCCCCTGTGGAGACACAGCCAGTCCAGGGCTTGTCAAATACTGATGCAGTAAGTTTCAACATGGGTTGCCATGACGATAAAGCCTACTTAAATTATGATAGTAGTATCAAAGAACCTAATAATAAGTGCACAGCTATTACATAATTGATATGTCATTTGCAGAAACAGGAACCTATTAAATCTTTTACATGTACACATACTTTGCAACATCTGTGTAAAGACTGCATGTATATATAAGCAGCTCATCAAATTCATCAATGGGATATATCCATCGATGTTTGAAGTTGATTGGTAATACGTTCGATACATTGTCTTGCCATCTATACACAAAGGAGATTGATTATTATTATTAAATCTCCATGAATGTATAAACTGCATATAAAATGTAGTCCAGATGGCAAAAAGAAATACGTGTTAGCTACGAAAAACAACATTATGTCAACTAATTTAAATTAAAGAAAATAACAGAAACTATATGTGGGCAATTATATACTATTTTAGCTGCCTTTTAAATAGGAATTATGACTTTGCCACTAGTATGATGGGATATTTAATCCCATAAATAGGACCATGGTGTTGACCAGAAAATTTAGGATGTTTTACTCAGCAACGTGGGATGTACAAGTTGTCTCAATTGTCTGGTAGAGTATTTGTGCATGCTGAAAAAAGGTGTGAACATACACTGAAAAATTAAAGGGCCGAGGTTGTTGATAATTTTGAACATGAAAATATATGTCCTGTTCGCATAGACTTGTCTGAATTTCAGTAAGTTAAACTTTCTAAAGATAGGATCAGCGTGAGCATGAAAATAAGAAATATTAATTATGCTGACAAGTTGCTTTGGCATTTTCACAGTTTTATCCAGACAAATGTTATGATTCGGAGCCCATGTAACAATAAAATAAATAAAATATCGAATCCTATTGGACAAAATAACCTTGGTAAATATATCACCTAGTGTCCATTGATTTTTTGACAACGACAATTGTTTTACCACGTTTGGTTATCTAAATTTCCTTTATTTTTGTGTGGAGTATGTAATTTGGAGATAAAACAGGTCTAACTAAATACCAGGTTTGTCAGAAGTATACCTTTCATTTTGTATAAACCGAAGAATATTTCACATTATCTTAAATACTGAAAGATAATTAAGTTTCACATGCATCAATATTCATTGTACTCTTTCATTATTAGAATATTTTAAGGGTAACTCGTCAGTTTGCAACTTGGTGAATTCTTGTATCAGTACTTTGTCAGAATGGGCTATACTTTTTAGGTTTGCAAACATGCCAGCCTGCAATTGATCTACCATCATAGATATTAAAGCAGAAATTTTAAGCATATGCTTATAATGTATTTGATGATGCCTTATTCTGAAGCAGTAACTTTTATAAGAAATTATTGAAGTAAAAATTGCTCATTGTGCTTGGAGGATTGTTACGGTATCGAACCGACAGCACCCGGGATAGCGTTTATTCTCAATAACAATGACTTCGGATCCCGTCGGGATAAGCGGCTTGGTTCCGAAGAGGATGTCGCTGATCTGAAACGTCTGTTTGCCCAATTAGAATTTAAGACCTATGAGGCTCACAACTTGACTGAAAAGGTATGTAAACTTGATCTATTGTCTAGGTTAAAAGCAGCAGTTTGAAGTTTCTATAGTGGTAGCTGGTGTAAAAAGATTACCTGTCATGAGTGGTTTTATTCATAATAAGATTGCCTTCTAATGACACTGAAGTTTTATTTCATCCAATACGTGATTCTTTATTTGAAGACTAACTGAAATATGAGACGATATTCCACTTCATGTAGGTGTAAAAAGCAAGCGCTGTTGTGCCTTAGATGTAGCATATTGTCCTGTAGTAATCGCAGATTTTTCAAAATGTTCAGTGAGGCTGGATATCTTTACCTACCTAGATGGCTCTACCTATTGGTACCTGGATACCAAGATAAGACACCAGTGACACCATTTCCGTCACACATTCTCTATTTGGATGTATTGTCTTTTGGGATTTGACGTTTACAGAAATTGCATGACCAGTTAGTTTCCTGGTCCAAGATGAGTGGACTTAAAGACGCAAGTTCATGTGTGATATGTCTCATGAGTCATGGGAAGGAAGGCCACCTGTTGAGCACCGATGGTGAGATGGTTCCAATAAAGGACCTCGTCTCGTACTTCAATGGCAGCAGGTGCCCTGATATGACAGGCAAACCAAAGATGTTTGTGATACAGGCATGTCGTGGAAGTACGTTCGCCAATTGGAATTTTGCTGGTTCTTGTTGTCATGTAGTAAACATGTTTAACTTTATTTTTTAAAAATCTGATATTGCTGATTAAAAAACTTTTGTTTTCTAAAATTCTATTGAGGAAAAAAATGTTGTATGCAATTTCGATGTAATACCAGCTATAAAAGCCCTTATTTTGTCTGATATTTCACTTGTTTACTAGTGTGGTCGAAAAAAACCAGTTGTAGAATAATGTCGCATTATATGTTCAAAATTCATATGGATGGGAAATGATGATATATTCTTATATATAAAAAAAATTATACATATGTGAACTAAAAATGATATTATAGAGCCCATGAGAATGTAGGTATTTTACTTGTGTAACAATCATTCTTGTACACGTGAACAAAAGATTTACACATGCATGTTTGTGCAATTTACTTAAAGAAAAAATTCTAAACGTCGCAAATTATTCATCCCTATTGATCACCTCATATCGAATTACAAGACCTGTCCCCTACGCACGACAATATGGCGGCGACCAACAACAACCGTAAATGAATTTTACATCAGTTATATATATATATATATGTGTGTGTGTGTGTGTGTGTGTGTGTATGTGTGTGTGTGTGTTTGTCTATTGATTGAGACTTATGAAAAATAGTTTTACACATGTTTGCCATAGTACTTTAATTTTGTACATATCTTCTTACATATGTGTAACGGAACTTTTTCACGTATGTGAATTTAACCATTGCTTTATATGTGTAAAAAAGAATTACACCTGTGTAAAAGATTTACACATACGTTGAATTGATTTTCCCATGTGCGAAATTGATTTTTCATTTTACATATCTGTACAACTATTTCACATGTAAAACCAAGGTTAATTTCACAGGTGGGGAAATGATTAACACAAGCACGAAATTCTTTTGTAAATATGTACAACAGCTGTACACATGTGTAATATGATCCATGCTTAAACGACCGAAAATGTTTCACATAAGTGTTAACTTTTGTCACATATGTGTATTTTTTTCACATACGTTAAACAACCATTTCACATATGTGCCATACATGTTGGCTAATGCAGGAAATTGTTACACATAAGTAAATTACTTCTACACATATGTATAATTGTTATGTTGTAAATGTTATGTTATTTCCCATGCATAGAAATATTTCACATATATGTTAACATTTTTCAGATATGTACACAAAAAAAACTGTTTCACATATATAATATGGTTTGGCCTTATTGTACACAGGAGAACATCTTTGGCTCCTATGTGAAATTAATTAGACATATGTAAATATTTTTTCACATTTATGTCGATATGAAATAAATGGTACAAGCGCTTTCCATAACATTAACAGTATAAATTATAAATCTACATGTGAAATTCAATTTACTGCATCCTTTGGTCTTAGAACAATAAACTTGAAGGATGAAATTGATGGAGAATTTGGTTCTGATAATTAACATACCTTGCAAACTATAAATTCAGCAGAAGTGAAAGACAATGGTGCAGCTGCAAATGTGACTGATGGGTCAGAAAAACCCGTATTACAAATTGTTGATGGAGAGAAGGCTGATTCCGAAGCAATGGAGAATATCCCCAGAGAGGCTGACATTGTTCTGGCCTACTCGACAACACCTGGTAAGATGAGGGTGTAACTCTTCTATTGCCAGTGTCACCAACAGTTAATCTGCACTGAATTGACATAACAATACTAGATTCATTTTCTTTGTGACACGACCTTTCATTCGAGTTGCAGCATGATTTCAGTTGCAGACCATATAAACAATCCAAGTCAACAGCTTTCCTCTGCATGCTTAGCAAGCAAGCTGTTAACTCATCCACGGCACTGACAGAATTAACAGACCAGTTTCACATATGAAGTCACACACTCTTCTTTGAAAACGAAAACTGATTATGAACTCTGCTAATTGTGACACGTACATGAAGATTTACGCAAAATGTAAGCTTTCAATAATTATGAGTATGGTCAACGTTGATTGTCATTTCTAATACATACATGTTTGAAAAATGGTGGGCAGTTTGTGATAAAGATTTTACAGGGTTTTCATCAGCGAGTTCTTCTGGAAATATATGAAATTCAAGGCAATGATAAAACTGACCTTAGGCTTAGAGGACCAGTTGTATTGATAAATGAATCAAGGGAAACATGAAAGCTTTGAACATTTTTGCTAATTGCATTTAACCAGAATAATTGTCACTGCTATTGAACGTGTGTGGAAGTCTGTCAGAGTAACGGTGGGGAATATTTTCCTAGAATGGAATAAATATTCCTGTAGTTACATGCCTGCAAGAAACAACATTTGTGCAGCACACAGATGTTTTTATTGCAGGCTACGTGTCCTGGAGGAATTCCCATTATGGCAGCTGGTATATTCGTTCCTTCTGTAAAGTTTTTAGTGAACACGCAGCCAGAGAGCATGTTATTGATCTTCTTGTAAAAGTAAGTACAAAAGAGCTATCCATTTTAATACAGTACTTCCTGGCACAATGTTATATCGATATATATATATATATATATATATATATATATATATATATATATATATATATATATATATATATATATATATATATATATATATACATGTATATATATGTATATATATATTTATGTATATATATGTGTATATATATATGTATATATATATTTATGCATATATATGTATGTATATATATGTATGTATATATGTGTATATATATACATATATATATATATATATATATATATATATATATATATATATATATATATAAACAGATAGACTGTTCATATTTTGTACTGGAACAAGGGATATGGGAAACAACCTGGTTAGTACTGTTTAAATAATGAAAACAGATTGATTTTGTTTTAATCCAAATTCAAGTGTTTCTCTTTGCCATGATTATCCTCAAGGTATTGTTTGTAAGACACATGATGCACCTTTGGTATTGACAGAAACCAGTTTCGCTTTATTGTTCACCAGACCTTGGGAATGGGGTCAGTCATTCGTCTGGCATCGGAAGAATGGTCTTGGCAAAGCTCAGTGTTATGCATTTTGGTCAATTGTTTGCAAGTTATTACGCAAAAAAAGTTTCATTTAACTCTTCCATTGCGACGTTCCGACAGTATTACATATGGAGAAGACCTATTTATTTGTCATATTCCTTATTTGCATACCTGGCATGTTGGCAGTGAAAGGTTTATGAAAAAAATAAATTCGTGTTCAAAATTGGCAGTGCCTCCAGATTTTTTGAGTTATCAGTGGTTATGATACTCTAAAATCAAACTGCACAAAGACGAAAGCTTATTGAGTGTATTGGTAGGTAGTGGTAAAACACTATGGTATGCTTTTTTTTATGATACAATAAACAAAAAACCAGTATCTCATATTTTAGAGGTAAGAAGATTTTTTGGGACCCATAATTAAAGACACTATAGGGGCATAATATTCACTTATATCATTCAGGTGTTTTACAAAGCTTTAAATAAGGTATTATTATAAGTTCTACCAATCTTGTACACTGCTATCATGCCCTTTTTATTGACTGCATTTTAGATTCCATGTCACAAGTCAGGCTATTAGAGGGAGCACATTTTTGTTGTAGGAAGTCATACATTTTAACAGATTAGATATTCGCATGTACATTAAATATGTACCCAATTTTGACTCAGATGGCTTGTCAGTCAGCTGAGGTTTTGTTGTGGGTCTTGTGATTCATTCATCTGTCCTCCATCTGTCCTCCATCTGCCATCTGTCTGCCAACCATCAACGATTGACATTTTTGACTTCTTCAAAAATTTCGGCCAGATTCCTTTCAAACATAGTCTGAATGTACCATGGATTAATCTCTGCCATACTGAATTTGTTCAAGTGGTCATTTTCCATACATTCTTTTTCTCAACTAGCTTATCAATCAGCTAAGGTAACAGGATGGTCAGTCATCTCTGTATCCTTCATACTTATTTTGAACTCCTCAAAAACCATCAACCAGATGCGCTACAAACTTGGTGGGGATGCCCCTTAGGTGTGTCCGTACCAAATTGTGCAAAGGGTCATGCTCCCGTGAATTTTTTTAGAAATTTTCTATGAGTTTATTGTTAAATTTTTTTTTTTTTTTTTTTTGGTGTGAACAAAATCTAGAAAAAATCTTTCCTATGAAAGCACCAGACCAATTGCTTTGAAATTTAATGGGATACTTCTGACTATGAGGGCAGGACTTACACAGTACATGGATGACATTGATTTCATAATCGAATTCGTAGGGCTACTTGTTGAATTTTACCCCATACTCGATAACTTGAGAACTATTTGGCCTAGGACTTCGATGCTGGTGGTGTTATACGGTGGCCAGATATATAAAGTGCATAAGTGACCATGACATCATTTTCATGGTCACAGGGCATTTTAATGAATGCTGGTATGCACTTGATAATTAAAGAAAAGTATTGGAACTAGTAGTGCTATTTGTGCAAGATGGCCTCCATTTTGTACATGCAAGAACAGCGGGGTAGAGGATGGTCATAGTGCTTTTATGTAATCTTTTATATTTTGTTCATTTTCTGGCAAGATCTTAATCTGTGATTTTCATTTCGTCAATTTCTTTGATTTTCACTGTTTTCTACTTCTCGCAAACAACGTGGCAGATTGTACTGAGATTTGATTAAAAGGTACCTTGTAGAGGGGCCAAACTAAATTGTTCACTACATCTAGGTGGTCATGCTGTAGAAGCAACCCTAAATGTACAGGACGATCATTTAATGCATGCATTTCTTTTGACTAATGCAGAAGGTAACTCGTACAAATATGTTCCTGCCAGTATCCCAACCGTATGGAAACAAATCAGCTGTAGACATATGTTTTTATGTTTGTGCCGGACTACCGGGAGACGGTCTGAGCACTGAAAAATATAAAATAAAAAAATAAAAAAAAACCTATGGTATCACCACCTAGTGTAAAGTTTTGTTCAACCCTCCAACAAGGTACAATATTATTAATATGGAGAACAACCTGAGGGAAGGAGAAGTGGAAATGGCAAAAACACACATAAAATTGTTTAAAAAATTCGACAAAATTTGAGCTCCACTTTTTTTAACAAATGTAGGTCAAAAGTTCCCCAGAAATGTGGCTATGCAAGTTTTAGGCGATTGACCAAGCCGTTTCACCGATATTTTAAAGATTTCGCTAAAAATGCCACCACCCCCAAGAATAGAAGAATCAGTGGACCTTAACCAATTGAATAAAGGTAGTAGAGATGCATCCGAGCCACACGATCACCAAGTTTGATTTGGATATGTCCAATGGTATCTGGTGGGAAGTCAAAAATGTAGTTGTAAATGGATGGCAGACGACGGGTGGACAGACAATGGATCACTGCCAGTGAGTGGTGAGTCAGCTGAGCTAAAACCCTATTTTATTCCACCTGCAATTTAAGACCACCTGCCACACATAACTATTTGCTCTGGCAGTGAGGTGGTCTTAAGTAGCTGATTCACTACATGAAGGATTTTTCAAGTTAAACTGCACGGGCAAAGTTGAAAGGAGCCTTAACAGCTTGATGGAGAATAAAAATTCCTATACAAAAAACCTACCTACCCATGCATTTTAGAAAAGAATGTTACAGGAATCAAAATATTTTAAGGATGACCTAAGCACTTGTAAATGTGGATTCAAATGGTGACTCACGTTTTTTACTTCTCCAAAACCATCGGCCACTTCAACTTAAAACTCGGTAGGAATGTACTTAGGTAGTTCTCTACTATATTCACTCACTTGGTCATGTTCTATTAATTTCTTGATATTTCAAAAAAAAGTATATGGTTTTTTTGGGGCAAATTCCTTTGTGAAATCTGCGAACCAAACACTTAAAAAATTGCATCTGGAAACGACTAGGTACCTCTATAGATTTCAACTTGTGCAAGAAGTGGCAACATTCTCAACTGCTCCACTAAATGCGACTTGGGTTGTGCTGAAATGTGTGATATAAATATGCATAGTGGAATCATCAAATAAAAGTGTTTGCTTGATGGTCATGCATACATTCCTAATGATGCGCATATAAATTAAATGGGGATGGCAACGGCAATTCTATTTTAAGGCTTCTTCTCCAAAATTGTCGCTAGATTAACGTCAAGCATGGGGATATATCTTGCGCGAATCTGTACTAGGTTTGTTAAAATAATTAAGCTCCAGAAATTTCAGTATTTTTTTCAATACTTAAAGTGTTATCTAAAACTGCTTGCCCAATTGATTCAAAGTTGCACAGGAACTCTTTGGGTACCACGAGACAAGGATGCGACTTATTGTGTCAATGCAAAGGTCAACTGAGGACGAGCTGTTCAGACAGCCCTCTTGTTCAGAGATAAAAACACTAAGTGACCACATGTGATGGAATATGCAAAATAAGCACATAAGTAGTTTTGTGGCAATCAATTTTTTACATTTAATATGACTTAATGAATAGAATTCGTTGCAGGGGAGAAACAAGTACATGGCGGTTCACATCATTCTGGCTCCCAGTTTTATCAGCCATTTAATATATTTGTCCTTTTTTTTTAGGTCAACATGGAAGTGTCCACAAAGTTTCGTGAAAAGGAGAATATGCAAATGCCTCAAC
Organism: Hermodice carunculata; assembly: GCA_964020975.1. Taxonomy (NCBI): domain Eukaryota; kingdom Metazoa; phylum Annelida; class Polychaeta; order Eunicida; family Amphinomidae; genus Hermodice; species Hermodice carunculata. The sequence continues at coordinate 79,088,781 of OZ026618.1, forward strand.
CAACTTTGACATTGAGAAAAAAATGGTACATGTGTGGCAAGCCAGAGTGACAATGTGTCTGCAAAATTGTAGCAAGCTAGACTGGTTTTACTAGGCCATGCGGGCATAGTTCATACAAAGTTAGATGTTACTTCTGAAAATATTATTACTATTGGGGGACCTATACGGGGGTTCTCATACTCTAGCCATTTTGCTCAGTTTATGTTGTGACCATTATATGTATGTATGTATTAGTATAACAAATATAGTTCAATTCAATTCACGGTGAGTCTGGATTTAAATCCAATTGCGTTTACATCTGCTGTCAGCAAAAAGTGGGTTTCGGTCATATAGTTCACATTTTGGCCGCTGGATGCTGCTGCAATTTGTCTTATCTTGTCTATGATCCCTCATTTCTTGTTTTCTGCGGTCGTGGTGTCAACGCGGTGTTTTCTATAAATAATTCATATTTTGGACATCTCAGAAAATGTCGGATTGATTCACTTGAAAAATGGAATGCGGTAGAAATGTAGCTTGACAAAGCATCAAACAAAGGTGTTTACTATATGATAATTCTCTGCATCTCTATTTTTTTCAATTTTGGTAGTTTCTAGTTAATGCATACATTCCCTTTGATAGCAATGCCGGTAAGTGCACAGGTGGCAGAGCTGCAACTTGCTTGCCTTTCACATCTACAGCCTGGGTTTGATTTGCCGCCGTGGAAGCACATGGAAAGTACCTAGTGAGTTTTTTGCTGTTGTTTATTCTGACTTTGAGTGACCTTAAAGTCAAACTGACGTATTGGCTTATGTCTTGGTAATGGTGGAACCTAGGCCTATAATTAACATTCAACAAAAAATCGATAGTACCTGCAGGATTCCATTTGATGTGATTTATTTTGATTTTGAATGCCCCTGAATGGTCAAACTGATATATTGGCTTATTGTTTGGTAATATCAGACTTTTGGTCAACTGTTGAAAAATGCTGATACATTATAGGTATGGCGCAGTCAAGTTTGCATTTGCAAAAGCAAGATATTCCAGATACTGCACACAAGATCAGCATAATCCTTTTGTTTTCAAGCTGTGATATTACATGTATCTTCCAATGCTGTCAAATGATTAGGCGTGGATCTTCTCAACCGTAGTTTTAAGAGATAAACCTTCAGAAAATATCTCCATCGGGGAAAAAAAACAATATCCACACACGCACATTCCCTGTGCCATTCATTCTGCACGTTTCTTCTTGAATGTTGAAAAGCTAGGATGATTGTGATGAACAAAATGCAAAAAAGGTAAATTCAAAGCATGCGTTTGCACAATAAGTGTGTTTTGAGAGCTGTTTATATATACAAAACATAGATAACATACATGAACAGTGTATTTGCTTTTGAATTGTACAGGTCCTTTTGACTGTGGTAAAAGCAGTAAAGGTTGGCCCAATGCTAATGTTACATTACATTGGGCCAACATCGGACCAACCTTCATTGCTTATTCAGTGTTTGTGGTCACTCTTTCATGCCAGATGGCGTAGCCTTGCCCATTCAGCAGATACTCCTATGATGGAAACTGGACACATGTCAGGTCATATAACTTGGAGACTGAGAATACTTCTCTTGGGGAAAAAAGAAATACTGCGACAAATGGGAAATATTGGTAGTGTTACCTTTTCTGGTTCATTCTGTATCCCATGTGCATCTGATATGTTAAATGTTGAGAATATGATTTTTTTCAAGACTTAAAGGATGAATGTAATGGTTTTTTTTTTTTTTTACACAGGACGTTTGATGTTTATTTTCTTAATAATTAGCTTTGGTAAGAGAAAACACGTATGGACTAAATTTTCTGTGTTGATATGCTTAGTACATTGTGCGGACTCTATAGTGCTGTCGTGAATGTATATAACAGTAAGTTGCAATTAGGGATATACATGCTGATCATAGCTCATATGCTGGAATATAACTGAGACCAGCATTGGTGGACCGTACAGGATTATGCAATAGAAACATGACACCGCACAAAACTAAGTGACATGTGAGCGAAGAAAATAACATAAAGGCATGCTGGACATTCAGTGCTGACAGTGATATGTGCACATCAGCACGTGGTTTGAATCCCATACAGGCTGAACACCTTGGAACTGGTTTATTGGCTCTCCCTCAGTCATCTACCCAGATGGGTCAAAAGAAGATCAATATTTCAAGAAAAAACATTTACATGTACAACATCTGAAATGCCAATGGTTAGCATCATGACAACTTTTTGAGACCTTTTTACCCATATTGTATCCATCTGTCTTGGTAGAACCTTTCCAATTAATACTGATTTCTGCAAATCAACGTGGTGAACAATGTGTCTAATTGCTTTTTACCGCAGACGCTTAATGATTGTAAATGGAGTGCTGCATAATGAAAGCTTTGGGACATGTGAAGGCCAGTGGAACCTACTGAGGCATTTCAAGTGCCATTTTATATCCCAGTGCATATGCTCGTCAAATATGTCACTGCACAGAAGTTTCGGTTGACAATCAAAATGGGTATACCGATCTACTACAGTAAGTGATTTGGTGTTTGATATTTGCACCTTACCTGAACAAGCTAGACGGAAAGCTGCGGAAAGTAAGGACGCAGTAATAGCGAGAAGTTTCATGGTATGCTATTTACAATCAGTGTAGGTTTTAATATTGTACACATGAAAAAGATTTTGCATTTAATTACACACAAAAACATCGCATTAATTTGGTCAACAAACACACTTGTGTTTATTCATTTTGTTCACATAGGTATCGCTCATGTCACTCTGAACAATTATGAAGTAAATTTTGACCATATTGATAAAGCAAGAGGAACCATCGTTCGTGACGCTAAACAAGAAAAATGCGCGGACCGGTACCCATGCAATTGTATTCACACAGGTTTGACCACTTTGATCAAATCGTGATCGAGATCGATATATATTTCCTTTGTTAGGGTGTAGGGCAAGGGTTTTTGTTTAAATGGACAAAAGAGCCACATAGAAATGTGGAGGTCTTACTCAACAAAACTTAAATCATGACGTGGATCATTTTGCATTAATGCAAAAACAAAAAAGTTGTGGCACTGATTTGACTTCTAAGATCCTGCGAAACCCCGGATGTTGTGACGTCACTCCCACCGAATTGATGGTAGTCCAGAGTGGGCTTGTGCAAGTTTAACAAGTCCCTAGTGTCGGCAGCCGGAGGGAGACGGTCAGCTTTGTCTTGCTTGAGTGGCCAGTGACTAGCCATCCATTCATCGAAGACCACTTTCCACTCAGCCTTATTGCAATGATAATGGGATTAGAACTAACTAGGACTCAATACCAGCTGCTGTTGAAACCGACACGGCGGCTGTGTCGACCATTTAAAAAAAGAAAAAAAAACTAGTAGGACCTACTTAATAACTTCGTGTACTTGGTATAATATTATTCAGCTAACTTTGTGGAGGGGAAAGTGTATCGCACTTCTGCGTGGGACCACGGGATGGAAAAATAGGGACATGCACCAGGGACATGTGCAAGTCTGAGAAACCCCTAAATTCCCTATTTAAGCAGTAGGACCCTTTTAATTTTGATAATAAGTGTACAATTTGCCCTAGAATGCTCAAAAATATTTTTTGTCACAACATGAATTATTAATAAGTATAAAACTTGGCATAATCTATGTCATTAACTTGGCATAATCTATGTTGTGAAATGTTATTCTCATTAAAGACAAATTTTTATTTTATCAGATATACCAACCCCCATTACTTTTGATAAAATGGACTTTTCCGTTACACAAGTTTGACCATCTTTATCTTGGAAATTTAACACATTTAAGTCGAATTTTATACCCTCTTGAAAGCACGGACACTTGTTGATAAAGCTACAGCATGGACGAGTCCTGGATGTGTCACAGCAGCGTATGTTTCGTGGGTGTTCCAAACAGGCACTTCTTGCACCTTCAGTGGGGTGTTGGGTGACAGGAAGCTTTTATAATGACCATTAATCATAAAGGTACGGACTCTTATTACGTGATAAATCACTTATGATACCCCTTTACTGTGATCCGAAGCTGAGAGATGAATAAACACATGGCAGGTCATTTTGCATGGTGACATGGGCGCAATGGCTCTGTGGTTGGCTGTTCATTCAAGATGTCCACCATTCCCGTGGTAACAAGAACCACGCATTCACCTTTGCTGGATGCTGAGCCAGTATTTTATCCAGCATTGCAGCATGGTACACACAATGATGCAACAGCAAACAATAAAATTTGAATTAGTACAAAACTCATGAAACCAGGATTTGGCAGGGTCTTAGGAAATAAAATTATGCCCTATTTTGTCGTTGTTTGTATCTAGTTTCAATGGCAAGCACATCAGAAAAATGTTTTTCAATGTTATAACTGCAGAGAATTACCTAAACATTATATGTTCGGGTAAATATACATTCATTTTGACATGATTGCACCTCCACACTTTTTGCATATCTCCTCTATAATTATTGCGTAAGAAAGTGGATATTAGATCTCAATGTGTCATCAAAATAATGAAATTAATGTACTTTTAATACTTATGATGGTGGTTTAATTCAATACCACAGCTGGCGACACCCTGACTTTATTATCAACCTTTTTTTGTCAGTATAATATTCCTGTAAAAATATCTTGACACATGTGCACAAGTTCAGACGTTATGACCATAATAAATGTCATTCCTGAAATCCAGTCCCTCCGGTACTTTGAGAAGCAGATCAAGGTCATCGACATCATCAAATATATAACTTGTACAAATGATACACATCTGTGGTACATTTGGCATCATAATCCTTATTCTACGTCAACGTCTTGATTTTAATGCATTTTTCACACATTTTGGTACGTATCTGTCGCACTGATACAAGTGGCGGCATCGAATTACAATGCATATCTTGACCAATATTTAATGTATGTCGTTGTCGGCACCACAGATGTCAAACTTGATCTATTTTATTGATAAATTCTGAAAGCTATATAAAGCTTTTTTGAACACCGTCGACTGTATTGATTCCGCGAGCAAAGGTTGACGGATGGACGGACAGATATGGGTGAATGCGTAAGCTGTGCGACCTATTCTAAAGTTCTTAAAAAATGATAATTTACATCCTCGACGTTCGGCTCAGCGTTTGGTATCTGAGGCCTATGACCTACTGGTTAGTTGGTTCTCCATGCATGTTGTAAATAAAGAGACAGGATCTAAGTTGATGATCTCTATTTTCTGCTCGTTACAGAACAGTTTTCATGGTACAAATCAATGGATGAATATGGACATGCATACATACATACAGACAGACAAATATTAAAACAAATAAATATAATGAGTTGTTTGGTTACTATGGGAGATATTCTCATCCATATAAATCCATTTGAGTCAAAATGATCAGAATAGGATGGAAACTGGCCAAGTTATGACTGCATGGAAATTTCAAAGGCCCGAATGACCTTGCTCTTTGCCCTTTACAGGTCACATCTAAGTTACAAAAAATGTGCATTGCTACAATACCTACATTTGTAGCCCAAAAAATTAAAATTGGATAAAAACTGACCAAGCTCTAGCTAAACGAAAATTTCAAGGGGCCAAAAGACATTAACCTTTGTTCTTTAGAGGTCACATGCAAATTACAGAAAATGTGTAGTGTTAAAATAGCTACAGTATGAGCCCAACTTGATCAAAATTGGATAAAAATTGACCAAGGTTTGGCTTTTTGAAAATGTCGAAAGTCCAATTGACCTTGACCTTTGACCTTTAGATGCTACATATATATCACACAAATATGTAGTGCTACAATTGCTACAAATGGAGCCCACAATGATCGAAATTGGATACAAATTGACTGAGTTTTGGCTATATGAAAATTTCAAAAGTCCAAATGCCCTTGACCTTCAGAAGTTTCATGTTCATTACAAAAAATTTGTAGTGCAGCAAACATGCTAATCGAAGTTAGATTGGTTACTTGTACCTATATAATAGTTTTGGAGATATTCAAGATTTACATTTTCAACTTACCTTCATTTGCATAATAATCAAAATTGTTGAACTTCTTTAAAAAAAACTCCAGACTTCGTGTATGGAAGTATAATGATGCCAAGTTTGGATTTTCTTCGTGAAAGAGTTTTTAAATGAAATGCCAGAAAATTTGCCTGTGAAGAAAGAAAGAAACAATTCCTAGAAAAACGGTATGTTTCTGTTGGTACACAGACATAGCAAGACGCTTTTGTCCTTCAGTTAAGTAAATGTTACCCTTCATCGTATTTTCAAAGGTTTATTGTAGCCACCTTGGCCTGCATATGTTAACGCTTAATTTTTCATTGGGGGAAACTCTGTTCATCACAAACATTTGCCGCAACGCTACACACGGTTTGACCACTTTTTTGTCACACTACGTACACCACTCCCTATTGTTTCAACATTCATATCATCAATTACAACAGCTTGTGAACCCAAAGTGTTAATTGGACCTACACTTCTGTGTCCATACAGGTGGACATCACCATCTGCCGAGTTGACAATTGATTTTTTCGCAAACATGCCTGTGTTTTAGCCATTATAAGGGTGAGTTTTTTGCGAAATGTTATAACTTCGAGTTTTTGCCAAGGGTTTTGACCAGTCCAAAAGTTATTATATCATTGCTTATGTTTTCGTTTTTCGCTTGAGCTCACCCATTTATAGCCTGTAAAGCTGACCATTTCCGTGTTATTGATCAACGGAGTAGAGAAAAGGCACAGCTTCGGTGTGATTTGCAGGCAAACCCATTACAACTATTTCCATATTTGCACGAAGAGTGATTGTTTATACAGAGAAACTGCTTTCCGTAAGGTATGCCTGGGCTGTACGAATTGTAATACCTGTTAATATATGTTCAAAAAGGCCACACTTTTCATGGCCGTTAGGCTCTCTCCACGCCCATATCTGCTGTTACAATCACATCATCCAGAACTTCTAATGCAAACCAGTAGCGCGAAGTAAATTAGGAGTTTTAGCCGAATTGAATGTTACTGTCACCATGAGGTCGGCAACACTGTCAGATTATAGCATTGGAAGCCTTGCTCCTATGTACACTAACTCAGGGCAAGAGCCGAATTCAACCTGTACATTGTAACGGTCAAATAATTGTTTATTTTAAACATTTTTCATTCTTTCACTAGAAATCTGTGCATTAGGTTTGTCTCCTGCATGTGCAAGAAATGGCAGCCAGACGGGGTTTTCCGTCAATTTCGTTGAATGTTTTAGTTTTTGGTCTTTTTTCCCCCTGGAGAAGGCTATTGTTCTTGGAGCGACTTTGTTTTACTCCCCCATCCCTTTTCTGGTAGTGGGTTGCCGTGGTAATTACTGGCCAATGGCGGGAAACACAGTACAAAGACAAGCAATTCATGTGTATGACCTGGGGAATATACTTCACGTATCAAACACTTTCAGCTGGACTATAAAATCCATCAGATGGGCTCGACTGCCACCCCTGACCGAGCGGTTCTGAGATGCTGAAAGATGTAGGATCGTGCTGAAATACTGCGCAAATCTGGAGATTTGAAGACACAGGTGGGAGGAGTTTAGTTTGAATTATGGAGTGCTTCCTTTTTCAAAGTAGTATTATGGAGAGTATTGTCCTGTACCCGTGGAACCGGTCGGGGACCCAGATAATGATTTTTGGGGGGTTATCCAATACTGTCATTCAAGAACTGGTTATCAGAAACAAGGAACCGAATATGTAGGCCAACTTATATATAGTACTAATAAATCATGGATAAAGTAAGTAATATCTTAATTCTTTCTACACCCCAAAATAGTGTCATCTTTAATCAGATCAGCAAAAACTACAAAAGAGGATTTACTTTCAAGCACTTCCGACAAAGGAAACTTGTCCTGTAAATTCAAACTGAAATGTAGAATCTATATGAGAGAAAATATGAATTTTAAAAGAAAAATTAATCTTAGCAATATGAGGCTCTTGGTATAGAAAAGACATTTGTAGGTAGAGAGGCTGGACAAAGAAAGAGTTGTTCTTAAAACAGAATGTCAAGTCTCAGCTAATAAAGCAAGCACATTTTTTTGGCAATTTTGATTCATTTATGGCTCACTGCTGACACTAAAGCATGCACCGATGATCACATAGTCACCATATGGTAGCATAAAGTGTCCTGTCTGACAAGGGAGAAGACATATATATATATATATATATATATATATATATATATATATATATATATATATATATATATATATATATATATATGTATATACACATGTAATTGACTGCTGATGATAAATGATGGCCTGTTGTATGTCTGGTCTATTACATATATGTACAACTCTGCTATAGTTGCTCCTAATTTCCATCATTTTAACTTTAATGATAGGACCTGACACTGTTCAGAGATTCTAGTTTCAGCGATCCCTAAGATGTAGTTGTTTCAGATTAAATACATCTTTCCTAACTTGTTTACGGAAGCCGTCACATCCCAATTTAAATTAAAATTAATTGTAAATCTTATCTCTAAGTGACAACAGTCTTTCAAATTTTTAGGAGGGAACCCCGCATGGAAAATATGCATTTGTCAAGATTAAGATGAAAGTTTAATTCCTGTGAAGAGAGCTATTGAAAGCAAGCTGTGATGCTTGCATGTTTGAGACGCAAAGTCCAGTTCATCCACAAACAGCATGCATCAGATCAAAGGCCGACAGAGAAATACTGGATCACAATTGCCAGCGAAGGTATTTGGTCAAATGTGCTTGCCTCCACTTTATTGCTATGTAAAAATCTGCTCATTTGATTGGTTGGTAGCCTTTTGGCATTTGATGTGACCCCCCAAGAGCCTTGCAATGGTTCCCGTTTAGAGCAGGACTTCATCCACATACACCATTCTTCGAATCATTGACTCAAATGGTGTTGCATGACCCCAGTACATAATCCATGTGTGCTCGACAGTGCTATAGGCCTATCCGGTCAATTTCTAATTACTGATGATCATAATTAATGTGGAGCTTTTAAAATCTAGTCGTCTGTGTGTCTACAAAGCAAAAACAATGTACAACTTGAAATAGAGCTATCTGTGGTTTACATTTGAGAATGCTAACACTTTACATAAAACGTTTCAAGTTTCTGTGCAATGACCAGCAGCACGTGTAGAACTTGAAACGGCATCTGGATCATTTGCGCTTATAACTCATTCAGGGCCACATTTTTGACTGAGTCAACAGCTTTCTGCCGCACAAATTCTGTTTGATGTTTCATCAGAAAAGTCCCTCTGGTTCCATTCGGCAAATACAATTGGCAATTTGTTTACTCTGGGAGTGCAACTGATATGCTCAATATTGAAAAAAATGTGATCAATTACTGCATTTCATGTGCCATTGGAGATTATTGATTTTAAGGTTAATTTTCCAAAACATTAGATTTGCTTTTGTTGCGGAAAGAAAGAAAATATGGACACTGTATCTTATGATAAGTAACAAAAATTCCCCCATACTGTGTTTCTTACCTGAAGTACACTGGCATAGGCTTGTGATAGCATGCTGAGCGATGCGAAATTTGAATTGAAATCACACCTGCCCTTTATATTTCCCTGGAATTCAAACCTATTGACCAAACACAGCAAATAAGTAGCAGGGAAGCATACGGTGCAGTGTACGGGGTATGCATTGAAACAACATGGGCATATATATCTCCCTGGAATGTGAAAACAATTGACCAATCAGAACAATTCACTTCCTTGGAAGTACTGTATTCTGATATGTACTCATAATTAAAGTTACCCTATCAACATTTCTCTTGAAAATTAAACAGGTTCAGCAAAATGGAGTCAGACAGAGTCGTTGAGGGAATGGTGAAAAGATTTATAGATTTGGAGTATCAGATTGACAATGAAAATGAAGAGAGCTTTACAAATATTACAGAAGAAAACACTAAGAGACCAATGAAAAAAATGACATGAAGCTGCTGCAAGACAGGCTTACGTCCACTAGGCATGACCGGTGGAGAAGATCCCACCCCAAATAGTTGCAAAAGCTAATGGCGATGTTTCTTATGAGCATCACAAAGTAGAGAAAGGTCGAATGTTTCAATTTGAGCCAGACACCCTCACCAGTAAATTTAACAGCATTGCACGTTACTAGCATCAAAAAAACTATACGAAGGACATCAAGGCCTCTCCTGTGTTCGCCCACTGCTGCGACGTTTTGGTGGCAAGATCAAAGGAATTAAAATCAAAAGGACTGGGATAAAATCAAAATAGCAGATCACATTACAGCAGAAGACATTGACAGACTGAAAAAGCTGCCCAATTTGGCACATGTAAGTCGACATTGTTTACAATTTGCAAGGTCATTTCCGGTGCCGGGGTTTGCTTATTTCCAGGTCACTTACTTGTCATTTGCATAGAACGTCCTGTGTAGTTTATAAAAATGAACCACCAAAAAACATGTCTTACCTTGAACACATTTTATAACATGGCAACAGCTTAGAATGTCTGAAAATAAACTCATTCATTGAGTGATCCATCGTTGGTGACAGTCAAGGCTGGGAATGCCATCATTGACCCATGTTGACATGTCACTGATCATCCCCAAACTGACACAAGTCAAGGCCATTAGTTTTGTGCTTCTTTCATGTCATTTTCCGAAAAATTGCGGCCCATTATTAAAAAAAAAAAATACATTGTTCGTCGTTTCCAAGCAAGAATAAACCAATAGATGTTTGCATAAAACCCATCTTCGTTTTTGAAGTTCACGCATAGTTTCACACTAATACATCACGTTTTCCTGGCTGTGCATTTCAAAGCACAGTGGGGAAACATGGTGGCAGAATGTAGTTATAAAAGTGACAGTTGGCGTCTTCACCCAGTAGATTTGTAAATTAAAGATAAGCCTTCCGGGCGCTAAAGAGAATACTTGTTTCTCTATTATATTGATGTGAGCACAAATATACCTTTATATAAATATTAATAAAATATATAAATGAAATAAAATACAAAACAAGTTATAAACACAATATATTTCTAATTTTTACAGATAATCCTGTGGCGTTAACAAAATTGATTTGGTTCAATGACACTTTGCAATGAGGGCTGAGGGGAACACAAGAGCATATGCAGATGCTTTGGGAGGGGGGGGGGATGTACAAATCAACCGTACCTCAGATGGAATAGAATATCTGGAGTTTAATGAGAGGATGACTTAAACAAGACACGTTGTAACAAGATTGACAAGACCCTTGCCACCAAAGATGTTTGCATTTCATGACCGAGGTGAGTATTAATCAAATAAATAAGGGAGAAAAAAAGAGAGAAAGAGAGAGAGAGAAAAAAAAAAGCAGAAAACCAAATAAGAAAAATTACCTCCCCCCCTCATGAAAAATGGATAAAATATACAACAAGTATGCATGTTTTTTCACATAGATGACCCTGTTTGTCTCGCCAAGATATACATGGAATTCAGAAATCACAGGCATGTCTCGGAACTGGATTTAAAGTCAAGATTCTACCTTGAGCCAGTCAGAAAAATGAAAACAAAAGCATGGCTCAGCAACACTCCAGTGGGCAAAAATGCAATTGGCATGATTGCAGTAGTATGTTTGAAAATGCAGACCTAGGAGGAAGACATCATAGTGCACGCAAAACTGCAATATCTTCACTGCTTGAAAACAATATCCATGAAACTAAAGTGTAACAACTCACTAGGCACAAAAATGTGCAGAGCTTAAATGGATACCGAGTGTCATCTATTGACCAACAGAATCAAATGAGTCATATTCGGTCAAAAAGTGTAAATACGCCCAAGCAGGAACTAGTATTGCCAAATGATTTCCAGTTAAATGACGTCAATGGTATATCTGATATGGAACTCTGTGATGTAAACTACATGATGGGTGAAAACTATGCCTTTACTACTATTAATACTAGAGATCTTGCTTCATTGGTATGACCAACAGATCTGACTTATGATTCTGTCCCTCTCCAGGTAGACACAGGTCCAGTATCTACACAGGTAAATGTAGTTCCAGTGGCCCCTGCTGTAAATGCTGGCCACTCTTCTCCAGATAAAATGTGGGTTCTGTGGCTAATATAACGAATCCATGCCCTCCTGGTAATTTCAAATCAACATCCGAGTTTTCAAGTTATCAAAAGTTAACCATTGTGCATCATTCTCATTGGGAAGCTACTTTAGTAGCTGCATGGTAAATGGCGCAGTATATTTTCATATTAATTAAAACTAGGCTCAGACCTAAAACATTACACTGAAATTAATGTAATCTAGGCCTAAGTTGAGCAATACAATTTATGCTTTAATAAACTATTTCAATGTTGTTGGAGGTATATGTGTGAATTGATATGTTTAATCTCACAAAAAGCAATTAACATGCTTGCATTGTCACCAAATTTATTTTGATTTTGTTGAATATCAGTTCAAAAGTAACGTCCCTTCACCTGTTGCATAGGATACATAGATCATCCCATGGTTAGATCAGTATCTTACCCTGTACAGTTCCCCGACAGCCCGTATCCTCCAGAGACCCGAAAGGGAATTGTACAGGGTATGATACTGATCTAGCCATGGGATAACCTATAATTATATTGAAGTATGTAAGGCTTGTAGAATGCCCTAGGCATATGATACACAACAACATATAACTTGTAGACCACTTGACTGGGGATACCGCCTTTATAGCCAGTTTTTGCTTTGGAAATGCCGTCGTTCATAGATTGAGGGTCAAACGAGCATGGGCAAAAGAGGTTTCGGAATTTCCTAAAGGTTCAGTCCACAGTCTGAAGCGTGATCCATCTGTCCAGAGGAAAAATTGCCAGTGAAGTTATCACAACACGTTGAATTGAGATGTGTTGTTTGTGTGTCCATTATTTCCACAAATGTCTGGGTGACAATCATCACCAACTCTTCAGCACTGGCACGTTCTCCCACTCAGTGGAACTTAAACAACAGCTGAGAGAAGACCTGGTTGATGCAGCTGCTTTTACACTTTGTCAATTGGTTACAATGTTTGTTTAACAATTACACAGGTAATCATCATAACTCAGCACAAATATTCCTAGCGCTTCAACTTATTCAAGTCTGAACTCATTGGCCTCAAATCTGCAGCAAACTGAAGTTTATGTACCGAATCAAAAAAGCAAATCTCAGATTTCTACGATTTTCCAATTTTTGTTCCGTTTTGTTACCAGAGTTGATCAATGGAAGCTTCTTACCTTTGATGTGTCATCTTTTGAACTACAAACAGCTATATATGAGGAACAACGGCAAAAGTTAAAAATTTGAGACACACGATTTACATTTATACGGTATTCTACAGTTAACCACTAACTTGATATTAACATCTGTTAAAATATAGGACTAGAAACCCAATATGTATCAAAGAATGCTAGTCACTTCTATACAGTTTGATAATTGCTGTGTAAACATTGTAGCTGGTAAACACCACTACTTTGCTACAAAATTAAATTTTATGTTGTTTGCTTTCCAAAAAAAGTATACTTTATGGACCTTTTGAGTGTATTTATATAGTTATCAAAACAAAAGTGTCCCTTATCACTGAAGCCAATGCTCACTTGCCGTACATCCTAATGTATTGTCAAACGCGCAGATTACCTCACAGCACTACACATTATTCAGCAGGATTAATTGATATGATGAATGCCAGAACAAGTAATGGGATATGTATTCGTAGGTGGAAGTATATTTTGGACAAATAAGAAACGAATAAAATACGACAGTTAAAGTGTGAAAATGTAAGGTTTTATTGGAAAATGATAAGAGGTGCCTTTTGTGACGAGACACCAAACATTACGTTGAACAATTTCCACATATTCTTCAAGAGGGAAAATAACTCTGATGAATCGTCTGTTTAACTGACAATGACATTCTGGAAAATTTAAATTCGGAGTCATATTTTGTTAATGAGGAACAAAAGATGCTTGACGAGTTGAATAATGATGTCAGTTTCTATGAATTACAACATGGTAGAATCGGTAAGTCACCAGGGCAGGACTTATTGTTGAGTAATTTTTGTTATTAAAGGGCAGGTGTCTGTATGCGTATCTGTTGAAATTATTCTATGCCATATCTTCAAGTGGTATATTTCCATTGCATTGGGCAGAAGGCAGAATGATGTCCCTAGCCTGGAAAGATTGTATATAGCAGGTGGACAATTAGATTGTTAGAAGTAATTCATTTAAAGTTTGAGTCAAACTTGTGACCAAATAAGCTACATAAATGTGATTTTGAGCATGCTTTTATTCTAAAATATAGGCGTTTTCTTGCTGATCTGATATGGCTTATTGGCCTTCTGTGACAGTTTGATTGGGATATAATGGCCGTTATTCCAACGACACTTTTTAGCTCAGCTGACTTGTTAGTTGGCTGAGCTTTTCTGAGGGTCCATCGTCCGTTGTCCACAATTCACATTTTCAAGTTCTTCTCCAAAACCGTTGGCCAAATCTACTTCAAACTTGGCAGGGATGTGCTTTGGGTGGGTCTTTACCAAGTTTGTTCAAGTGGTCACAGTCCAGTGATTTTTGGACTTTTTTGTTTATTTTTGGGAGAAATCTTAAAAAATCTTCTCCAAAACCGCTCACCCAATTGCTTTAAAATCGCACAGGGACACTCCCTGGGACACCTGGTTTTTAATTTGTTCACTAGATGGCGCTGCAATGTTTTTCTATTATTTTTATGATTTTTTTGTGTGTTTTTGCTATTTTCGACTTCTCCTCCAGAACCGTCACTCAGATTAAGCTGAAACGTGGTGGATATGTTTCTTGTAAAATGGTCAAACAAAGTTGTTCACTATAGGACACTGCTGTGGATGCCTGATTTTTTTAATATTTTTTCAATTTGGGTACAGATTGACTTCAAACTTTTTGGCAATGTATCTTGGGTGGGTTTTTACCAGGTTTGTTGAAATGGTCACGGTTCAGTGATTTTTGGATTTTTAATGAAATTTTTTTTGTTCATTTTTAGGGGAAATCTTAAAAAATCTTCTTCTCCGAAGCCGCGTTGCCAACTACTTTGAAATTGTATAGGGACGCTTCTGGGGACCCCTAGACCTTAATTTGTTCAACAAGTGGCGCTGCAATTTCTTTGCTTATGAATTTTTATACGTTTTTGCTATTTTCGACTTCTTCTCCAAAACAATCCCTCAGATTGTGCTCAAACTTGGTGGTTATGTTCTTTGTGGAAGGGTCACGCAAGGTTGTTCATCAAGTGGCGTTACTGTGGATCCCTGATTTTTAACTAATTTTTTAATTTGGGTACCTGTTGGTCGGTGCATACATTCCTATTATTTACAATGTAAGTCAATGGGAATTGCAATAGTAATTCATATTTTCGACCTCATCTCAGAACCGTTGACCAGATTCACTTCAAACTTGGTGAAGATGTGTCTTGAGTGGATTTCTACAAAGTTTATTCAAATGGTCAGGGTTCAGTGAGTTTTTGATTTTTAAAGAATTATTTTGTTCATTTTTGGGGGAAATCTTAAAATATCTTCTTCTCCGAAACCGCGTTGCCAATTACTTTGAAATTGAATATGGACACTTCTGGGGACCTTGTGGAAGGGTCACAAAAGGTTGTTCACCAGGTGGCATTGCTGTGGATCCCTGATTTTTAACGAATTTTTCAATTCAGGTACTTGTTGGTCATTGCACACATTTCTATTGTTTACTATGTAAGTCAATGGGGATAGCAATGATAGCTTACATTTTCAACTTCATCTGAAACCCGTTAACCAGATTCACTTCAAACTCGGTGGGGATGTGTGTTGGGTGAGTTTCTACCAAGTTTATTCAAATGTTTACGGTCCAGTTATTTTGGGGTTTTTTTAGGAATTTTAATTGTTGATTATACATGCCTATTGATTACCCTGCAAGTCAATGGGGATTGCAAAGGCATTAGGGTTTGCAATGCTAATTGACAATTTTTGGCTTCTGCGAAACCATCAGCTAGATTCTCTTCAAACTTTGTGGGGGTGTTCCCTGGGTGGGTATCTACCATGTTTGTTCAAGTGGTCACAGTCCATTGATTTTTGGATTTTTTTAATGATTTTTTTTGTTCATTTTTTGGCCAAATCTTCAACAGTCTTTATCCTTGTATATACTCAGCCAACTACTTTGAAATTGCATAGGGACATTTCTGGGTATGAGGTTGCTACGTGTACAGTAGGTGAGTGACATTGACCTCATTTCCAAGGTCACAAGGCGAGATGCACGAAATTCACTGTTCATAGGGTAACTTGAGAACAATTAAGGGTAGGACATTCACATTGCACATGATAGTTGTCCTTAATATTGGCCAGACTTAGACAGTAGACGAGTGACCTTGACCTTATTCCCAAGGTCATGGGGCCACTTGCTCAAATTTTACTGTTCACCCGACAAGTTGAGAGCGATATGAAATTGGACCTTGACGTTGAACATGATGGTTGTCCTGAGCAAAGGCCAGACTTAGACAGTACATGGGTGACCTTAACCTCATTCCCAAGGTCACTGGGACCCAGACACTTACATGAATTTACTTTTCATTTTGTAACTTGAGAACTGTGGAAGGTGGGACCTCGATGTTGAACTTGGCGGTAATCCTCTATTTAGGAAAGATTGAGACTGTACATTAGTGACCTTGACCTCATTCTCAAGGTCACAGGGACACTAACATGGAATTTACTGGCCACGTGATAACCTGAGATTATTTGTACTGGGACTTTGATCTTGCACATTGGGATGGCCCTCTATGAAAGTTAGATTCAGAATAGGTCAGTGACCTTAACCTCATTTCCAAGGTCATAGGGTAAGTTAGTCAGCTGAGCACAGGATTGTCACAGTCCTCTTGTTTTCATTCCCTACGAGTCTAACCAGTGAAGAAAGCTAATTGAGCCTCAAACAATTGTTCCTAAATGTCTTGTGATACGGGTGACCATGTTTGCCTACAGATGAAATCGGGAAAGAGTGTGGAATATTGCAGCGTTGATTTCTGGCTGTGTAAGACGTGTAAAGAATTCAGGTTTGCACCTGGTGGGACAATGTTAACAAAAGCCTCGGACGCCAAGTCTTGCCAGGAAAGAAACACGATATATCTAATTTCCACCAGAATGAAGGTTACCCAAAATCACGTGTCGACAGTAAAGACAATCAGGCTATTGAGAATGATCAATGTCAGTGCACCACGGGAAAGGACATGCTTCTTCAGCCCCCCTTTTGATATGTACTTTTCTGCTTAGCAAGTGGCACACAAGAAAGTGTAAAAAATATAGTTTGTATTCGATTTACATACAGAGACTATCGTAGCGAAAGATTCTTTATGCACATACAGTGAAACTTCAATAAAAGGTGATGAAAAAGAACCATAAAGACTAAGTATATCGCCTGGAATACGAGGCACATGTCAAAAATATATAAAATCTCCATTTATAGCAATTGATGTTTTAAGTTTCGGACATATACTTTGGCCACATCCCAAGGAACTGAACGACGTATCTCTTGTGGACAGGTTGAATAGAACTGAAAAGCATGTAGACAACCTACAAATAACTTTTGACGAAGTCAAAAAACGAGAATCTGATAATAAATGATAAACAAAATGCCGGATCATTTGCAAGTGTCGTATCCATTAATGTTCACTCTAATACTGATGTCTCGGTCCCTTTCTCGAACTGTAGTATTCCTACAAATGTCCTGGCGTTAGGACCCTCAGTCGCAAGTCCAGAGACCTCTAACGTTCAAAAAATTCACGGAGCAGAAGTGCAAGCTGAGAAGCCTTCAAATGACACAATGAGGCAAGTCAGTCAGATGCTTCAAGCTTTTGTAACTGCTTTGAAGGTAACGGGCGTGGTCGCGGAAAGGTAGAGGTGGGGGAGAAGCTCCTGGTAATGGCTATGGATTCTTCAGACCTGGAGCTTTGGGCTTCAACAGACCAGAGAGATCCTTGTCCAGAAAAAGCAAAAAGCGATATACAGTCAGTCAATCTTCAATTCTCAATGTTGCAGCAAATAATGAGTATGGACTGCGGAATTATCGAGATGTTTCAATTGGCTCACAAGGTTTTCTAATTCCCTCACATATAAAGAAAAAGTTGACAAGTCAAGAATATCAATGACAAAATATAATAACTGGCCGTCCAAGATTACTAACAGTTGCTTTAAGGGTGCACCTGATACCAAACGAGATCTATTTATCCTAAGTTCGCGCCCAGATACCCAAATCGATGACATATGCTCTTATGTCACAGAAGCCAGATTTGAAGTAATTTTTCTTGGTTGTATATCTGGTGTGAAAGACAAATTCAAATCATTTTGTTTTATTGTATCGACATCACAGTTTTGCGACTTGTTCAATGAAAGAAACCTTCATGTAAGATAATTTAGAAAAGAGAATGATATTGTGCTATTGCAAGTGCACTGACTCCTTGACAAGCAGGTTAATTAACTTGATAAAATAGTTGAAAAATGCTATCTTACACTTGTGTCAGGTACGGACGAGCAGGAGCTTCTTCAAGAAAGACCATATGGTGGCTGCACAATTGTACAGAAGAACAGTTTAAATGTGACATGCTCACCAATTGTATTCTCATCGAAACCGAGTCTGTGCAATCAAAATTGAAATATGTAGCCAGTCTATTCTTATTATTACTATGTACATGCCATTTGATATAGTGACGTGTAACAATCACAATATTAAATACAAGCATGTATTGAATGAAATTTCTTTGACATTTCATGAGCTCAATGTCGACCAAGTGATTTTAGGTAGAGATATGAACACTGTTTGTTCTAGCAGTAGGTCTCCTAATCCTTCTATTCTCAAGACATTTTTTGCCAGAAGAATATATCATATATCAGCTAAATAATGAAAAAAAGTCTACTTTATTTACGAAAGTAACCTTAATGGCAATAAATCTACTATGCACCTTCCCCTTGTATCAGAAAATTTGTATAACCCTGTTCATGATTACAAAGAATAGGACTTTCTAAATTTGTCTGATAATAATGCTGTAAAAGTGTCTTTACATTCTCTGATTCGATATCTTTGCCATGACAGTGTGCCAAGAATTTCAGGGCCTCTTTGTCATATGACTATACTTGCTTACAAGATAAATTATAGGAATTGGAAAACTATCTTTCCCAAATCGAGAGAACTTGGAAAGCTATGCAGTGCCATAAAACTTTCTAGTTGGACCATGAATTTGAAATTCAACAATACCACGATGATACTGTTGCAGCCTGCATAAAAGTGGGAAAACATCACATTCTACATTCATCTGCTAATAAATTTAAGGTAGTCTCAGTATGGAATGATCAATTTGGGGTGTTAAACAAGGGGGTCCTGTCCCTGATACTGTTTGGTCATAGATGATCTCTTATTACGACTGAAAAATTCTGGCTGTGGTTGTTAGATGTGTAGTTATTTTGCCAAAGAATATAACGTACTGTTGAATTCGGATAAATACAAACTAGTATCATTGGGCAAAGAAAATATCGGTAGTATATTTCCGGTGTATTTCGGGGCTGAACTTATTGAAAAAGTTACCTCCTTTAAGCACCTTGGCCACTTGTTAGGTTCTAGTGTAGAAGAAGATAATATCAAAGGAATCTTGAGAAAATTTAATGTTGAAATTAAATTGATCATGTCACAGTTTGGTCATATCTTTTCTTCGACAAAATACACCCTGTTCAGAAATTTGTATACCTCTATATGGATGCCAGTTGTGCGACTTTTCCACCAAGCATGTTGATCTCTTCTATACTACTGGGAGAAAAGCTGCAAGAATGCTATGGAAAGTTCCACACAGAACACACTGCTGCTTGCTTAATTTATTCGTTTGTGACTTGAAAATTGCTGCTCAACTTCATAAACGTTAATTGAGATTTCTTTGGTAAAGCGTACCTTAGTACCAACTTTGTTGTTAGGAACCTTGTTCTACGTGCCTTCATCTGCTAAGCACGTCTAAAGTCGATCTACTTAAAGCAAACAAGTATGAATTACCATTAGGATCCCAGGTTCATATTTCTCGTAAAAGAAACCTTTCATTCAAGTGCAAACATGCCTATAGTTCCAGAGAGAATACCCCAAGTCAACAGCTTTTCTCGGTCCGCATGCGCCGAGAAACGCTGTTGACTAAGTCCTACAATTTGGCATTAAAAGGGTTAAGGTCAAACTTTCAAGGATACGAGGCACAGGATTTGCTCATTTTTATATATAATAGCGGGCAAGTTTCTGCTAACGTTAGCTCGCTTGCCAAGGTTACAAGAACTATATGAAGTTCGAAATGGCAACTGGCATTGCATTTTCTGTCAGGACGACAGCCGAAATTCCATTAAAATCCTATGCCAGGGTGATATTACGTTGGAAGGACATATTTAATAGAGGTTTATTCCCAGTGCTGAAGTAAAACTAATACATTTATGAAGTTTTTTTATTGTGTTTTTACTTTATGTACTTCACACACACACACACACACACACACACACACACATATATATATATATATATATATATATATATATATATACAATATACAGTGTACTTTAGTAAGAATAAAAATGTACATTAATATATATATATGTGTGTGTGTGTGTGTGCGTGTGTGTGTGTGTGTACACGAAACAATGAACTTTAGTAAGAATAAAGATATGCATTAATAATAATGCGGAGCCGTCATCATTCTTGGTCGTCGTGGGTAAAGAACTCCCATTGTACTGCCCCAAATTACACCATATATCAGGTAGAAAGGTCAATGAAACACATCTGAGAGTGATAACACCTGTCAAATCTTAGGAATTTATTAAATCAATCATGAATCTCAAGAAAAATTAAGACCGAGTTTCCACAATTTTTCAAAATTGATAATGATAATGTGGCAGATAGAACTGCAATAGTTGAACGCTTTTATACTTTCTTCACTAATGTTTGGCCTACCTTGATCCAAAACATATTAGCAACAAATCTCACATATTTTACTACTTTTCTTCCTGATCATCATTCTCATTCTTTCCAATTTGAACAAGAATCAAAAGATGGTTTTCCAACATAATTGAAATCCTCAAGTCTAAATCAAGCAGTGGCCATGATCAAGTTTCTGCAAAACTTTTAAGATACACTGTCACCTCAGTTGCTGATACTTTGGCTGTAGTCATTAATCAGTTTCCCAATACTGGTATTTTTCCGAACAAATTGAAAATTGGCATCATTCACAAAATGGATTTTCACATTTTGTTAAACAACTATAGGCGCATATCTCGCCTGCCAGCTCTATCCAAAGTGTTCGAGTTGTCTACAATCAATTATATGCCTATTTCATAAAGCATGACTTATTTGACAAAAGTCAGTATGGTTTCAAGAAGATGCATTTCACTTAGATGGGTGCTCTTGAATTTAGTGATGAAATAATTACTACAGATTATGGATTCAGGAGAAATGCCCATTTATATTTTTTCCATCTATGTAAAGCGTTCGATCTTAAGACCACGATATTTGTCTGTGCAAATTACATCAATATGGCGTAACTGGCACATCTCTTAACTGGTTTGGAAGTTATCTGAAAAGCGGACTCTAGTATGTACTGTTAGATAATGCTTGCTCCAATCCATCACCTGGTATTGCACGCTCAGCCCAAGAATCCATATTAGGGCCCATATTTTTATAATAAACATTCCTCACGTTTCTTCTAAATTTCATTCCGTACTTTATGCAGATGATACTACCTCACTAACTTCCATCTGTTACTTCAGCTATATTAATAAAGACCACAAAAGCGAAACTCTCTCAACTAAAATGAACCTTGAACTAAAAAAATGTATAAAAATGCCTATCTGCCAGTAGCCTTTTGTTAAACATATCCGAAACCAAATTATGAATTTTCACTATCCTCAACGGAACATACACTTTCACATCAAAATTGAAGATACGAGTATTAAAACGACAGAAGAATTGGACTTTTGAGGGCTGAAAATTGACTTTAAAACTTAAATTGGCACACCCTAAAAATAGAATAGCGAATAAACTTTCAAGGGTTATAGGCACAAAGAGACTTCATAAATTAAGCCTGGTAAAGGACTGTTTCTGATATACAACTTACCTTGTCGCTTCACCTAAATTATGCAGTAATTGTCTGTGGCTACTCTTGTGAACGTATTACTAAACTGCAGAAGAAAGCCATCCGTTTAATCTGTCTACTTAAATTTAATGCACACATTGATCCCCTTTTCTAACAGGTAAACATCCTTCAAGCTACTGACCTATTATACAGAAATCCCTTCACTTTTACTTTTGATACATGCATATTGAACTCCCTGGCTATTTGACTAATACATTCTCAACAATCCCCGTCACTCATGCCTATCCTACCCGAAATCATGACTTGCCCCGTAATGCCACTCCATCACCTGTCTAGTCTGAAAACTGCATTCCATTTCTTTTACCACAAATACTCCACACAACACATGAAAATGGATAAAGTATATATTCATTCTTACTGTGGATTTTCCAAATACATTAACCAATATCCAATAAGACAATAGGATGAAGTGTGTACCGACGTAAATTGTTATCTTAGTGGTAGCTGTATGTACAACTTGTATCTCTTTATATATATATATATATATATATATATCATAATCACAATTACGTTTCATCATGTAAGGCTACGTCGCAATGGTTTAAGCCTACTTAACTGTTAAAATTAAATTTCCTGGTAGCCCCCGTGATGTGGATTTACTTCCCTTAGTCGAGGTTATCCAGACTGCGTGTTTTTATCCTTTTATAGGTGGTTTTGTTATGTATACGTCATTATCTAATGATATATTATTATAATACCTGTTTTATTTCCTTGTACAACCACGTTTTTGTCAAATAAATGTGATCTGATTCTGTTTGAAACGTCATAACACCTTTCCAGCTATTTATATATCCATACTGTCTGCATCCTCTCCTTAGGGAAACGAAGGAGCTCTGATTTTTTCCCATATAGCATGCAACTACTGCTGCAATGGCACATAGGAGCTAGGTCTATAACCAGGGGCAGTGTATCATCCTCCATAGCTGTGTAGCAGTTCTAGATGTTGGGTAGTGTGGGGGAGGACGGACCTTGAATTGATTGCCCTACATTGCTCCATACTGAGGAAGGTAAGTCCGCCTTTCAGTTGCAAAGGGTGACAACTTTTACACGCATCCTAATTTCTGGGGTCTACTTGGCAAGTTCGTTTCAGCGGGAAAGAAAACGTTGGTAATTTCCCCTTACTACCTATGCTAAGAATGTCACACATGATGTACAGGTTATGAAAAAAAATCCAAGGTGTTTTTTAAATCCCCCAATATATGTATATATATATATATAAACATATATATATATATATATATATATATATATATATATATATATATATATATATATATATATATATATATATATATATATATATATATATATATATATATATATATATATATATATATATATATATATATAAATACTTCGGTATGCTTAATCATCTAGCCGAATACAAAATGGCACATAAAATGGAAGGAAACGTTATTTTTTCAAGTGCATACAACAACTGTTTTAGGCAGTCATGATTTCGACTACTAAATAAGCTTCATACTTTATTCGGATTACTTAATCAGCTTTGTACATTAAGAATCGCCGATGTATCATTTCAACAAATATAAGGGGTTTTACACCAACAACAAATTGCAAAACATAAGCAACAAAAGTTGATGTGTGTGTATGAAAAGAGCAAAGGTTTTGAGGTCCACCTCCCCCCATCATCAGTCCAAACCTATATGATTGTAGTTAGTTTAATTGGCAAAGTATCTTCGGCAAAATTTACCCAACTTTAACTTATTGGAGTTATGGTTGGCAACCATCAAGGGAAAATAACTGTACTAGTTCGACTGGTCCTATGATTCATGTAGGTGCTTTTACAATCTTCCAGAAACCCAAACCCCCTTATTCAAATGGAATCGTTGGCAGAACAATAATGGTGGAGTCAGCTGGCCTCAGTAAAACAAAACAAAACAAAAAACATAAACAAATACAAAAACAAACATGTAGGTCAACACGAAGACGTACTGTGTCACCTATTGTGACAGACGATAGCTTTATTAATAAACGTAAGAAAAAGTAAGCACCCCCCCCAAAAAAAAACAACAACAACAAAAACCACATAAAAAAAATAAAATTAGGAAACAAATGAAAGCAAACCAAAATTAAATGTTACACTTCGCAAATGAAAGATCCTGAACTGCAGCCCAGCACAAGTTGCAAATCTACGATTCAACTGAAAAGAATACAAAAAACAAGACAAAACAAAAAATCCCCGATGTCTGTACCGGAGCGAAATAAGCCTGAAAAGTTTTACACCAGATGTAATGGGAATGTTTACAATGACTAAGCTGACGAGTAAGGGGGACTGGATTTAGTGTCCACCGCTTGCTTTCGAACACGAAACGTGTGCTGTGTGTATGACAAAGCCATGTATGACCTCGTTTGCAATGGGTGTGCAGAAAAGAAACACTACCGCACATGGATCAATGTAATGATACATAAAATACAGTCTATCTGAAGAACTTATGAGACCACTGAATTTAATTTTATAGTTAATACCATATCTTTAAATTCCAATGCACTTGGTTCATTTGATTTCTCTTTGCCTTACCAACTCACACAATTTTTCAAATAATGATATGAGAGAATATATTTGTTTTTCCTTCATATTTACTTTAATTCATATGTTTATGTTGTTTCCTAAATTTCATTTTTCGTTTAATAATTTTCATAACAAAAATACCAAAGAGCTTTGCAGGTTCCTTTGAAAGCAACTGTTTCTGTAGCGACAAACACATTATTATTCTGTTAGGTTGTGATACTCATGAATAAAATGATGATCAAGCAAAACTTCCAAAGGGTCCATATTCCCCCAATTTGAGCGGCTAGATGGTCTTCTGAACATGTCTCCTCGATCTGTTTCTGCAGCTTACATGTTGATTATGGAGCTTATAGAATAGAAATTGTTTTCGTGTCAACTGAGGTAGCTACTTAAAATTACTTTTATCTGCCAGTCAATTTCTTATGAGAAAAAATGACATTCACTTGGGGGATCCATCTCCCCACCCTAGCTTATTACTAAAAATAAATCATGTGACCAAGGTAGGCGATCATGTGAGCGAATTCCGCAGCAAAATGATATAAAATCCAGTTTTGTTGATAGTGAACCGTCCAATTAACGCGACCTTGGCAAATCGCAGTCTATCTGGCTTAGAGAATTAGTTTATGTAGTAATGTACATGCAATCGCAATACAGTCAGGAGCACTAAAACCTGCGAAACAAAATCAAATCATCTGATGGACTCATACATGTTTAAACATCGGCGCGGTTTTAAAACCCGAAACCCGGCCCAGCGCTAAAATACATTCAAGAGAAAAAATAAAAATAAAAAAAATAAAAAAAAAAAAAAAGTGCACGACGTTGTTACAAGCTCTTCATCGGCCCACTGGCCATCAGTGTACTTAAGCTGGCTAGTCTACATATAATCGTATATAACGTGCATATAAACGTGGACAGGGCCCGCCAGCAATACCAACAATTATCAAGAAATGAACAGTGAAATTGTGCCAGTAGATTCGTAACTAGAAGCAGAATACACCCCCTCTCCCCTTCTCACTAAAGTTGTTTTCCCTTGTTCCTTTCCCCTCCCGCTCTCTCTTTCCCTTCATATCTCTGAATCTCTGCCTGGCTCTCTTCCTCCCTCTCCCATAGAAAACTACATTTCTGAAATCAACGTGTGAGAAGGAAAGGCACCAAACAATTGAAGATCCATCAAATACGATTAGTGCGATTATGTATATATATATATATATATATATATATATATATATATATATATATATATATATATATATATATATATACATATATATATATATATGTACATATGTATGTATTTATATATGTATATATGTGTGTGTGCGTGTGTTTGTGCGTCTGTTTACATTTGGCAGTGTTGAATATTCGATGGTAAAATGTGCAGCTATAATGACATCTAAGAAATCGCCTGGCGTCCGTCTCACCTTTTTATGATCTCTTTTCTATTGTGGTTTTCGTTCACATAAGAGAATATCAGGTAACAATTATGTTTTAATGATATTGTTTTCAACGCAGATTACTTGTTATCAAGACGCCGTCTATTTCACAAGGCCTTTCTCGAAAAAAGATCGCCTTGTCTGATACATTGAAAGGCTTTAGAATATCCGAATCTTCACAGAGGCGTTACATATAGAAAATCCCACACTTGCTGACTACTTCCTCAGTGTGCGTGGCTGCTCAAGTGTGGTCAGGCACCCTATGCTGACCTTAAAAACATCGTATGCTTTATTTTTTTTTGAACAACCAAAAACTAATGAACCAAATCTTGTTAACAGTGTAGCATCCGTAAATCAAAACATATTTCTGCCAAAATATAGGCTATAGTCAAGGTCCAGGATAATATGATATGAAAAGGTAATAATACTGTTTAAATAATCAGGATAATGATGGGCAGAATGACGACAGGGACATACTAAGAGCGTGTATTGAATAGATTTAGCTACGTGTTAGAAATGGTCAGCAATGGGTTAGCGAAGAGATCCAGCTCAACTGAAGCATGGTCCTGCTCCAGTGCTGATTGACGTCATACAAATACCATGAGAATTAAACATTTAAAGCATTGCAACAGCGTATCTAAGCACTGTAAATGGAAAAAAACTGAAAAAAAAATACAAAACACAAACAACCAAAGGAAAAAAAAAGAAGAAGAAAAAAGAAAAGACCTCCCCTCCCGCACCTTCAAAACACTTCCCATGTATAATTCACGTTGGACCCTCCACAGGTTCGAACGTCTTTGATCAAAACGAGAAGCGCTCTGACGAAAGAAGACTTTTCGAGGCAAGTGCATATTGAGACGAACGATTGTGAAACTACACAAAGTTGCAAGTAATATGTTTGCACAATACCAGGGTAATCAACGTTTTGTGAAAGGTGAAAGAATTTGGCATAATTGTCATCATTAGGCTGTGCCTTGTTCACACTCAGTTAAAGTCATTCAACCCAAAACACAGAAAAACAATGTGCTGGTTCTAGCGCCTCCACTGTTGTGGTTACTTCTGGCTACCGCTGACTGGACATGAAGTATAATTAAAAACACGCAACTAACACTGCAATTAATATCGCAATTAATACCGTAATGAGCGTTAAAAATGATATAAATAACACCGTAATCAAAGTAATCAACTCTATTAACACTGTAATTTACATCAAAGGGACACCTAGCAACGAAGTGGATGGTACAACAGGGTCACTTGTGCACGTCAAGCAAGAGGTTCGTAACTACAAAATGATACAGATTTGAGCTGGCAACAACTTTACACGGGAAACTGTTGAATCTTCAATAGGGCAGGTAACCAAAAGAAATAGACACTACAAAATTCTGAATTTTCCTATGCCTGCAGTACATTCAAAGCAAGAATATATTTGACAAAACTACCTTAATTATTGCCCCTGTTTTGACTGACGTTCATTCCAGTAGAATTACATTCTGCCGCTTGCTGAATTTATTTTTTAGTGACTTGAAAATTGCTGCTCAACTTCATAAACGTTTATTGAGATTTTTTCGTAAACCATACCTTAGTACCATGTTTGTTGTTAGAAACCTTGTTCTTATGCCTTCAAGGTGGTGGTTAAAATTTAAGCAATTCCCTCAATTATGTCATGTATAAATATGATGATATATTTACATTGCATTGCCAATTACGTCTAAAGTCGATCTACTTAAGGCAAACAAGTCTGATTATCATTCGGATCCTAGATTCGTATTTCTCGTAAAAAAAACCTTTCATTCAAGTGCCAACATGCCTATATTTCCAGAGAGAATACCCCAAAGTCAACAGCTTTTCTTAGCCCGCATGCGCGCCGAGAAACGCTGTTGACTGAGTCCAAAATTTGGCATTGAAAGGGTTAAGGTCAAACTTTCAAGGATACAAGGCGCAGGATTTGCTCACTTTTATATATAATAACGGGCAAGTTTTTGCTAACGTTAGTTCGCTTGCCAAGACTACACAAGAACTATATGAAGTACGAAATGGCAACTGGCATTGCATTTTCCCGTCAGGAGGAGAGCCGAAATCCCATTAACATGCACAGGGTGATTTTACGTGGGCAGGACACATTCAATAGAGGTTTATTCCCAGTGCTGAAGTGAAACTGATACATTTTGAATTTTTTTTTCATGTCTTTTTACTTTATGTACTTCACACACACACACAAACACACACACACACACATATATATGTATAAATAAATATATATATATATATATATATATATATATATATATATATATATATATATATATATATATACGATACAGTGTACTTTAGTAAGAATAAAGATGTACATTAATTATTATTTTTATTATTATTATATATATACGATACAATGAACTTTAGTAAAAATAAGAGAATAAAGATATGCATTAATAATAATAGCCCGGACAGGTCATCATTCTTGGTCGTCATGGGAGAGGAACTCCCATTGTACTGCGCCAAATTTCACGATATCTCTAGTAGAAAGGTCAATGAAACACATCTGATAGTGGTAACACCAGTCAAGGCTTTCGATATCATTAAATCAATCATGAATCTTAAGAAGAATTAAACAGATTTTCCACAATTTTTCAGAATTGATAATGATAATGTGGCAGATAAAAGCGCAATAGTTGAACGCTTTATTGCTTTCTTGACTAATGTTGGGCCTACCCTGGTCCAAAACATAAGGTAAAAAAATATCGCAGATTTTACTACTTTTCTTCCTTTTCATCCTTCTCATTCTTTCCAATTTACACAAGTATCAAAAGATGGTTTTTCAACATAACTGAAAACCTTAAGTCTAAATCAAGCAGTGGCCTTGATCAAATTTCTGCACTGTCCTCTCAGTTGCTGATACTTTGGCTGTAATCATTAATCAGTTTCTCAATACTGGTATCTTTCCTAACAAATTGCCAGCATTCTTCCAAATCATAAAATGGATTATCACATTTTGTTAAACAACTATAGGCGCATTTCTTTCCTGCCAGCTCTATCCAAAGTATTCGAGTTGTGTACAATCAATTATATGCCTAAGCATGACTTATTTGATAAAAGTCAGCATGGTTTCGAGAAGATGCATTTCGGTTAGGTGCGCTTGAATTTATTGATCAAATATTACAGATTGTGGATTCAGGTAAAATGCCCATTTCAATTTATCTCCATCTATATAAAGCGTTCGATACTTTAGACCACGATATTCGTCTGTGCAAATCACACCAATATAGTGTAACTTGCACATCTCTAAACTGGTTTGAAAGTTATCTGAAAAGCAGAATCTAGTATGTACTATTAGATGATGTTTGCTCCAATCCATCACCTGGTATTGCAGGCTTTCCCGAAGAATCCATATTGGGACCCCTGTTTTTAAAATATACATGCTTTACGTTGCTTCTAAATTCCATTCCGTACTTTATGCAGATGATACTACCTCACTAACGTCCCTCTGCTACTTTAGCTATATTAATAAAGACCACAAAAGTGAAACTCTCTCTACTCAAATGAACCTAGCATTAGATAATGTATATAAATGCCTATCTGAAAGTAGACCTTTGTTTAACATATCCGAAAGCAAATTATGAATTTTTACAATCCTCAACGAAAAATAAACTTTAACTTTCGCATCACAATTGAAGAAACAAGTATCAAAAATACAGCAGAATTTGACTTTTTGCGTCTAAGAATTGACCAAAATTTGGCACACCCTAGAAATAGAAAAGCAAATAAACTTTCAAGGGTTTTAGGCACAAAGGGAAACTTCAGAAACTTACTTTTTTTGCCTCATCTTAATTATGCAGTACTTGTCTGTGGCAACTCTTGTTAATGTATTGCTAAACTGCAGAAGAAAGGCATCCGATTAATCTGTCTTCTTTAGTTTAATGCCCACATTGATCCCCTTTGCAAACAGTAAAACATCCTTCAAGTTGCTGACCTATTATACATATTTTCCTTAACTTTTACTTTCGATACATGACTATTGAACTCCCTGGCTATTTGATTGATGGATTCTCAACACTCCCCGTTATTCATACCTATCTTACCGGAAATCATGACTTGCCCCGTAATGCCACTCGATCACATGTCTAGTCTGAAAACTGCATTCCATTTCATTTACAAAAAATACTCCACACAATACCTGATAATGGAAAAGGTACAAACTGAATTTTACTGTGGATTTTCCAAATACATAAAACAATATCGAATCAGACTATATATATATATATATATATATATATATATATATATATATATATATATATATATATATATATATATATATATATATATATATATATATACATATATATATATATATATGTATGAATATAACATGATCAAAATTACGCTTCATCATTTACAGCTACATTGCAATGGTTAAAGCCTACCTAACTGTTAACAAGAAGATCATGATGATCCTGTGCTCAGCTGACATGTATCTGCTCATTTAAAAAAAAAAATACCCCAAACTTTATGCTAAAATCAATGCAGTATGACCATTTGAATAACATATGTAGAGACCTATCAAAGGTACAATTCTACAAAGTGTGACATAAATATGGCGAAAATTATCTAAGTTGTTTCCATTACAAGAAATCTCCATCTTCAAGGTTCGTATACATTTTATTTTATTTTGTACTTTTTCAAAAAATGAATGAAAATATGAACCGATGCAACCATTTGAACAACTGTTTTTGACCTTTCTGCAAGGAACATATCCACCAAGTTTCAGCTTAATCTGAGTGACGGTTCTGGAGAAGTCGAAAATAGCAAAGTCACACGAAAAATCATAAAAATAGAATAAAAATTGCAGCGCCACCTGGTGAACAAATTAAGAACTAAGAGCCCCAGGGAGTGTCACTGTGGGATGTCAAAGCAATTGGGTGAGTAGTTTCGTGGATGAAGATTTTTTAAGATTTGCCCGCAAAAAGAACAGAAAAATTAAAAAAAAATCCAAAAATCACTGGAGCGTGACCATTTGAACAAACTTGGTAGAGACCCACTCAAGGCATATCCCCACCAAGTTTGAAGTCAATCTGGATGACGGTTTTGGGGAAAAGGTCAAAAATATGAATTAGCATTAGAATGTCCATTCACTTGCATAGTAATCAGTAGGAAAGCTGCATTGACCGACATACACCTGAATTGAAAAAATCGTTAAAAATCAGGAATCCACAGCAGTGCTACCTGGTGAACTATTCTGTTTGACCCTTCCACAAAAAACATATCCACCAAGTTTCAGCATAATCTGAGCAACGGTTCTTGGGAAGAAGTCGAAAATAGCAAAAACACACAAAAATAATAAAAAAAGGAAATAATTGTAGCGCCACCTGGGGAACAAATTAAGAACTAGGAGTCCAAGGGAGTGTTCCTGTGGGATATGAAAGCAATTGGGAGGGCGGTTTCAGAGAAGAAGATTTGCCCCAAAAAAGAACAAAATAATTCACAAAAAAATCCAAAAATCACAGGAGCGTGCCCATTTTAACAAACTTGGTAGAGACTCACACAGGGTACATCCCCAAGTTTGAAGTAAATCTGGTCGACAGTTTTTCAGGAGAAGTCTAAAATGTAAATTTTGGACGCCGACGGACGGACGGACGATGGACGACGGACCCCCAAAAAGCTGAGCCGACTGACAAGTCAGCTGAGCTAAGAATTAAATTTCCTGGTATCCCCAGTGATACGGACTTACTCTCTTTAGTCGAGGTTATCCAGACTGCCCTTTTTTATCCTTTTATAGGTGGTTCTGTTATGTATACGTCATTATCTAATGATATGTTATTATATTACCTGTTCTACTTTTTTGTACAACCACGTTTTTGTCAAATAAATGTAATCTGAGTCTGGTTGAAAGGTTATAACGCCTTTCCAGCTATTTATGTATCCATAGTGTCTATATCTTCTCCTTAGGGAAACGCAAGAGCTCTAATATTTCCCATATAGCATACAACTACTGCTGCGATGGCACATAGGAGCCAGGTCTATAACCAGCTGCAGTGTATTATCCTCCATAGCTGTGTGGCACTTTTTTAGATGTTGGGTAGTGTGGGGGAGGACGGACCTTGAATTAGATGCCCTAC
This sequence comes from Hermodice carunculata, assembly GCA_964020975.1. NCBI lineage: Eukaryota > Metazoa > Annelida > Polychaeta > Eunicida > Amphinomidae > Hermodice > Hermodice carunculata. The sequence continues at coordinate 79,120,978 of OZ026618.1, forward strand.
ATTGCTCCATACCGAGGAAGTCCGCCTTTCAGTTCCAAAGTGTGACAACTTTTACCCGCATCCTAATTACTGGCGTCTGCTTGGCAAGTTTTATTCAGCAGGAATGAAAAGGTTGTTATATACATTTTCACCTCAATTTTACCTTACTGAACATACTAAGAATGTCACACATGTTCTACATGTTATGAAAAATATATACAAGGTGATTTTTAAATCTCCCTACATATATATATTAACACTTCTGTAAGGTTATTCACCTAGCCACATATAAAGTGGCACGTAAAATCAAAGGAAACGGTTTTTTTTACAAGTACATGCAGTGCGGAAAACTGTTTTAGACATTCATGCTTCCGAATAACAACTACATAAAGCTTCATTGTACATTAAGAATCGCCGATATACAATTTCAACAAATATAAGGGGTTTTACACCAAAAACAAATTGCAAAACATAAGCAACTAAGGTTGATGCGTGTGTATGTAAGAGAACAAAGGTTTTGAGGTCCACCTTCCGCCATCACCAGTCCAAGACTATGTGATTGTTTAATTTAATTGGCAAAGTATCCCCAGCTTACTCAGTTTTAGTTTATTTAATTGAAACTCATGCCTATAGGCCAATAATATTGTTCCAATAGCAAAATTTACAATAAATTAACTTATTTCAGTTATGGTTGGCAACCATCAAGGGAAAATGACTACTAGTTAGACTGGTCCAATGATTAATGTAGGAGTAAAGTTGTGAATATCCACAAGCTGCCTTTGAAATCTTTAAGAAACCCTTACCACCTCATTCAAATGGAATTGTTGGCAGTAATTATTGCAGCGGAGTCAGCTGAACTGGGTAAAACAAAACAAAAACATAAACAAAAACATAAACAAACACGTTGGTCAACACGAAGGCGTACTGCGTCACCTATTGTGACAGGCGATACCTTGATTAATGAATGAGACAAATAGTAAGCGAAAAAAAAAACAAAACAAAAAAAACCCCAAAACATGAAACAATATTAACAGCAGCCCAGCACAAGTTGAAAATCTAGGATTAAAGTGAAAAAAAACTAAAAACGGTGTCTGGAGAGGAACGAAATAAGCCTGAAAACTACTGCGCCAGATGTAATGCGAATGTTTACAACGAATGAACTGATGAAAAAGGGGACTGGATACAGTGTCCACCACTTGCTTTGGAACATGAAACGTGTGCTGTGTGTATGACAAAGCCATGTGTGACTTTGTTTGCAATGGGTGTGCAGAAAAGATTCACTACTTCACTTGGATCAATGTAATGAGACATAAAGTGTGTCTGAAGAGCTAATGAGACCCCTGAATTTAATTTTATACATAACACCATATCTTATATTTGAATGCACTTGGCCCATATGATTTCTCTTTGCCGTACAAACTCACACAGTTTTTCAAATAATGATATGCAACAATCTATATATTTTTCCTTCATAAAACCAACTCAAAATACCTGATGAGGCGGGAAGTAAAAGCAAGAACCATAACCACAAATGAAGTCACCTGTGCCTGTTTGGGTCAAAAAGCTATTTCGGTATCAATGTATTGGATTCCCAACAACCATTGTGACAGGTAGACTGAGTAGGTTTTGTGCATGGTGACACAATCATTTTGTGCTCAGTTTTCATTCACAATATAAGGAAGAGGGGGGTCCTGGTCCTGTTTTAGACGAACATGCAGGGGCAAGACCGATCACCTGTCCTATTTATTGCTTACTTATAGAAATGACCTCACCATTTTGTAAATAGTCAAATGACTTCAACTGTTTGTGGCTATTCTACTCACTCCAAGCAATACAGTATTTTAAACAGCTTTTCAGAATGAAGACACAACAAAACTAATTGCATCCTGTCACCTTGTACAAAATCATGTAAGTTGGTAAGATGACGGGAAACAATGTGGACTTAGTGCATTCAAACTTTAAGAAACGACGTTATCTATAAATGCAAGTCATGCGTCCCATTAGGTCTTCAGACAGACTGTAATTGGAATAGTCATCTGGCAATTGCATGTTAAACAAAATGTGTACTTTCCCGACAGGCTGCGAAGTATTTGAGCAATTAGGCCTTCAGCATCTATGGACATTTATTATCTGGCACTCGTTGGTCTAGGCTGATCAAATTTAGGCTTTGTTATGCATCATGCGGATCTAATCAAGGCTTTGTGATACATCATGTATTAGTTCCGTCCTAACTTTCACCAATACTGGTGAGAATTTTCAAGATGTTCATCTTAAAAATGTGAGTGATGACGTTTAAAAACTGCCAAATTTTCAGATGCAACATTTTCTGTATTCACGAAGTAGATGCAATAAATGTGGCTTGAAACCTACCTTAGTCTTCTTGCGCAAGCTTAGACCCATTTGCGAACATTATTTTTCTCTATCAAATTATGATCCTAGTTGAAAAGATTTCTACGAATTTGCATCTGTGCGTTACCAAATTTTGAAATATACTATTAACATATTTGCCCCAGAGGTGGGGCAAGATAGTTCTTTTTTACATCTTGTGCAGAATAATTAAGTTGCATTTACATATTTACTTAAATTCATATTTTTATGTTGTTTACTAAATTTCAGTTTTCGTTTAAAGATAATTTTCATAACAAGAACACCAAACAGCTTTGCAGGTTCCTCAGAATGCAACTGTTTCTGTAGCGACAAACGCATTATTATTCTGTTAGGTTGTGATACTCATGAATAAAATAATGATCAATTAACACGTCAAAAGGGTCCATATTCCCCCATATTTGAGCGGCTAAATGGTCCTTTGAACATGTCTCCCCAAACTGTTTCTGCAGTTTACATGTTGATTATGGAGCTTATAGTATAAAAATTAATTTTGTTTTCAATGAGGTAGGTACTTAAAATTACTTTAATCTGCCAGTCATTTTTTATGAGGAAAAATGACATTCCCTAAAGGGGTCGATCTTCCCCCACCCTAGCCTGTTACTAAAAAGAAATCATGTGACCAAGGTAGGTGATCATGCGAGCGAATTCCGCAGCAAAATGATTAAAAATGCAATTTTATTCATGAAGAACGGTCAAATTAACGCGACCGTGGCAAATTGCAGTGTATCTGGCTTAGAAGAATTAGCTTGTGTAGTAATTTACGTGTAACCACAATACAGGAGCACTAAAAACAGTGAAACAAAATCAAATCAATTAATGGACTCCCACACGTTTCAAAATCGGCGCTGTTTTAAAGCTTGGCCCAGCGCTAAAATACACTGAAAAAAAACAAACAAACAAAAAACGCGACGTTGTTACAAGCTCTAAATTGGTCCAGTTACTGTGAGTGTACTTATGCTGGCTAGCCTATATATAGTCTTATATAACGTGCAAATAAATGTGGGAAAAGTGCCCTCTAGCAATGCCCACAATTATCAAGAGAAGAAAAGTGAAAATGTGTCAGTCGATTCGTAACTAAAAGCAGACTTCACCCCCTCGCTCTTCCTCTGTAAAACTTTTTTCCCCTGTTCTTCTCCCCTCCCTCTCTCTTTTCCTTCATATCTCTGAGCCTCCGTCTCGCTCTCTTCCTCTGATATGCTAAGAGCGTGTATTGAATAGATTTAGCTACTTGTTATGATTGGTCAGCAATGAGTTAGTCAAGAGATCCAGCTCAACTGATGCATGGCCCTGCTCCAGTTCCGATTTACGTCATATAAACATTTAAACATTGAACCAGCGTATCTAAGCACTGTAAATGAAATACAAAGAAAAAGCTTACTTAAAAAAATACAAGTCACAAGCAACCAAAGGAAAAAAAGAAGCAGAGAAAAGAAAAGACCCCCGTACCTTCAAAATACTTCCCATGTGGATTTCACGTTGGACTCTCCACAGGTTCGAACGTCTTTGATCAAAACGACAAGCTCTCTGACGAAGAACACTATTCCAGGCAAGTGTATATTTTGACGAACGGCTGTGAAACTACGCAAAGTTGCAAAGAATATGTTTGCACAATACCATGGTAATCAACGTTTCGTGAAAGGTGAAAGAATTTGGCAACAACTTTACATGGGAAACTGTTGAGTCTTCAGAAGGGCAGGTAACCAAAAGAAATACACATTATAAGATTCTGAATTTTTCTATGCCTGTAACCCATTAAACGCAACAATATATTCGACAAAACGACCTTTATTACTGCCCCTGTTTTGACTGACATTCATTCCAGTAGAATTACATACTGGCTTTCTCTATCAACAAAGACCTAAAGTTAGTGACACTCAATGCCCGGCTGTATTAGTCTCTTTATAAATGATCAGTGGATTGCAGCACTGAAATTGGCACCTGCAGGAGTGTAAGTTTGGAGACAACCATATTGTTGTATTGAGAAAATAGGGCTGTTGTAATAGATCTTGGTGATGTATGGTCAGTTACCTTTTCAAAATCTGTTCATAAATACTACCACTGGTGTAGTACACTATATTATAAGTATATGTCTATGCAAAGCAAGATGGAATCGACATAAATTTAATCCCAACGGTAGACTTTTTAGACTAGACTGAATTGAGACCTGGGTATTTATACTTGTACAAGGGATATAATCCCTCATTATTTCATTATGTCATGCATGCATACATAACAATAATATCATTCACTTATTGGTGTCTTCTTGTACAAGCTACAAGTACCTGTATGAAGCATGAAATGCATATACATCAACATGCTAAGGTGAGAGTGGGCATTTCATACATAAACTCAGGTCATACTGTTATTTGTGCATTTTCCTTTTATCGCTAGTAATGGAATTTCATGTAGCTGAGAAAAGAATTTTTGGCAATAGTTTGATATTTAAATACAGCTCTGAGGCTGAGTCACTTATTACCTTCTGGATTTACTTTTGAAATCACGTTCTAATTATGAGACCGTGATTTAACAATAATTTATACAATACAGCAATGAATTATAAACCCATATTACAAACAAGACGTATCCACAACATTGATGTTTAGATTCATCTGGTATTTATTATGCATATACGCGCAGCGGTAGCTGCCACTCATACCAGGAACAAGTGACCACATACAACAGATTACATTTCACTGCAGGAAAACATACATGGGTAAAACCTGTTTCACAGCAGATGACCATATACAGCAGGTACCACTGTACGTTTTTCGCTTTTTTCATTATTAACCTTCAGTTAATATCTTTCTCACTGGCGCCTCATTCCAGTACTTTATATATATATATATATATATATATATATATATATATATATATATATATATATATATATATATATATATATAGTTATTAAACCCCCGTGAGCGAGTAAATAAAAGTATAGACATACATCGATATCATAAAATACATTGATGAACGACACAATCGCTGAAAAAGCATAAGCATACTTGTAGGTAAAAAGTTTCGAAATGTCCGGCGATAAAAAAAAGACTATGCTTTGGCAGATAAAACCAGAAGGCTTTCGTTAAGAGGGCGTTTAACAAATGCTCCGCTGACCAGGACTTAATGTAGTCGTCAGTATATAGCAGCATGTTAAGAGTATCCACTACGCCATTCTCTGGATAAAATACGTCCAATTGTTTATATGTTCATGATGTACATCAATGTCTATGTGTAGCTCAGAGCACCTTGCATTATCTGTGCATGTAAATCAGTGGTGCTCGCCAATCCAAAAACTTAAATGTACTACAAATTACTCTTGGCACCATTCACAACATGTAGCCCCTAATATCAGCTAGATATGAGACTGCATCGAAGTAGATTGTCCCACCTCTGCTACTTAGTGGGCAAAGCTGGTACTGGTAAAAGTGCAAGGTTGCCCTTGAAGATGACAACCTATATGACATGCATGCCACATATATGGAGACGAAGGTAGACCCAAGAATCCTTCCGGCCGTTCCAAAAGCCAAAAATATAATGTAATTTGAACAAAGCCGCCCCATACCATAGCTCCTGTAAAGGGTCACAAACCAAGCTGTTGGCGAAAATGTAAGTATGATGAAAGAATCACATTACAATCATGTGTGAATGATGATAGGCTCGCCTGACAAGACTTTTCGGTCGCCGTACTGTGAATACTAGATGACTTTCCCAAGTTGAAAACTTTCCACAGGTGTGTGTCATTGGTAACAGCCAATAGTTGAAGAGGATGGAGATATGTTCAGATTGAACAGACTCTTGATTGTCATTTTCATTTCACAGATCTGCTACAAGGAACAGCTAGAACTAGTCTGGGTGACGTTTTGGGAGACAGGGCAAGCATCCTGTGTCCGTCATCAGTTTCATGAAGAACTTTTAACTATTGGTACTTGAGCATGTGGCCACGATCTTCTGGAGTGCAGAGAATAATGTAAGATTCACAAATAAGCTTACATTTGTTCTTCATTCAAGATTTGTACATAACCTTAGCAAAGATGACAGCATCTTCAAACAGAGGCTCTGAGTTAAAGATTACATTACATAAGAGTTTTCTCATGTTGATTGATTAAACTCCTCCCACTCACATCGCCCAAAAGCTCCCGAATGTACCTTGTCGCCTGTTTTACGGTTTTTACCCAACTTTAATGTCATAAGAAACACCTTTTGACCTAACATGATAGCATGCCGAAGTTCCATAGCCTTCCTGAAGCGAGTAGGGTGCATTGTGTTCAACCAAGGCTGAGAAAATTATTCTGTTGTCCATCCCCCCTTTGACACTTAAAGACTTGACGGAATATATTTGATTAATGTATTTTTCTATTAAGACAAACTATTGCATAGACTTACTTTATATTGAAAGTCTTTAATGGAAATTGTGCTGAATGTATTACTTTTAACAGTGCAATATGATCAAATGTGCTGCATGTGCAGGTTATTTTCAGCTTCCACAAAAGTTCAGCAGATCGACCTATACATTGACATTTTATAGGGATATGCAAAGAAAAACATATATATTCGAATTTTGTGAACTTATAATGGGAATATTTGTAGTGTTGTTGATGAGTTTAAAGCATCGGTTAACGAAATCAGTAAACTATTCTAAATTGGACGACTTCTCTTTCAAACTGATGCTCCGTATCTGGTTTCATCCGAACAAAATAAGAAACGTCAAGACTATTCTCCATACATTAGAGACCAACTTTATAAACTGACGAAATTGGTCTGTGGCAATATTTTATAAGTAAATGCAAATAGCGAGGATGATGTTTGGGCATTTTAGGTTCCTCAATCATAAGTTACTCGTACAATGGCTGAGTTAGTTTTTGTTGCTTACTACCTGACAGATAATTTAAAAGATACACATGTGCAGATTTGTTCTATTAATTATGCACATATTTTTCACCATGGATTGAGATTCAGCAGTCCAGTGCAAAACTTAGTTAATACATAGTTATCCTGTATATTCTTAACTGCCTAATAACAGCTGTTAAACTTGGTGCTTGCCTAATTATAGCATTGCTTTATGCTTGTGCACAGTTACCAGTACGAGCTGACAAAATATATGAGATACATAATGTTTTTACGCTTTTACAGAATATGCAATTTTCCTTATATTTCTCATCATAAAAGAGCTATCACGATAATTAGATAGGAACTTGTAAATTCATTACTCTCAACTTTTTTAGCCTCATATACATTTTAGAACAAACGAAAGCAGAACATTGTGGTATTATCAAGCCAATAAGATACATGTACACTGTCATATTTTCCAATGAAAACACCTATCAAAACATTCAGTGCACTGATACAATAGGCATAGACATCAACCACCGAACAACAGTACAAAGAGGCTTGGGATCTACATGTATGGTGATTTAAAGCTATTAGTTGTCGTTTTTGTACCGCTGCAAAGTATATCCTAGTGTCATTGTAATTTTTAAGCCGCTTCAAGAAGGCGAAAATCCAGCTTTCATCAGGGCGTTTTTTTTCTACTTTGACTGTTTTTCATCAGTTTGTTTTTTTAATTCCCCCATAAAATTATAGTTTTCACAAGGTGGTAAAGTATCTATAATAGCACAGAATGAAAATATTTTATTTCAGTCTAAAACATTGATATATATATAAACACTTTTTCGTACAGGGCAGTGTTCAACATACAAATCTCAGTTTGAGTATGCATGTTATATTTACAGTATAAATGTAAGGGGCGCGAGTACTTTTGATACAATGGTCAAAATCAGAGAAATTAAGGGCCGATGCCCAACCACACCTTACACCTATACGTATATACTTCGACGCTTGACTTCGCTTTCTACTTTTCCACAGAAAATGCTATAAAGTGAATGTTCTAAACATGTTCAAATTGAGTTCATTCAGTACAAAAGCACACAATCTACTGTCATTTGGTCTTTGAGAGGAAGCCTGGCGGAAAAGCATAGTTTTCCTGTCGCAAAGTTCCTTGGCGAATGGGATCTCTTTCTTAATCAGAACAAGGCTCCTACTCAATGCTATGGATATTTGTTAGAGCTGCGTTGCCTGCAAGCCTTACCATTACAAGTGCATAATGTGAACATAGCCCTGGCTTGGTTCAGAAAATTTTTTACCATGAACAGGTCGTTGGCTCCAGCCATTTATTCAATGTAATATGCATGTCATTTTCAAACTGGTGTGCCACTTACAGAGGCATTTGATATACCCACAATCATGACAATACTGCCTTGCACTTTACAGAATTACTTCCTGTCAAACGGATACACAAGATATAACATAAGCTAAAAATGAAGACTGCCGAAAAGTTTGTCTCTCAACAATCCTACTTGCGGTTTATTTTTGTTATTTATCTGTGGGTTTTGGTGTTTTTATTTCTTTATATTGGTGGGCCGTATATGCATATGTTTTGACAAAATGAAATATGTATTTTGTCCAGGCAAATATAGTTCAATTTATTTCCCGTCCAAATGTTGTTATATTCGTCTGATTAAATAATATTCCAGAGGAGCACGTTACTGGATATTTAAAGTAACTTCCGTCTTCCAATACAAATCTGTGCTTTACACCTCACTGCCCAGGAATAATAAGGGGTGTTAATTCTCAGAAAAATCCCCTTATATTAAAGGTCATTTTCTTGAGAATGGGAGGAATATTTTTCTCTCTTCCTGTCCTCTTTTTTATTAATACACAAAACCACGAAAACACTAGCTGCTTCAGTTTCCCTATAAACATATAGAAACATCATAAAGCAAAATTGACAGGCGTGTTAGTGACGAGTGCAGTAATCTATTTCTGATATTGTGTTACAAATATCTGCCGATCAAACTTTTCTCTCCAACCATATAAACTATACATTCGTTTGCTTAAGTTTGAAGAGAATATAATAGTTTAAATCTCCTGGTTCAATTTGGTACATCGCATGAACGGTTTTGAAACTGTACACAGAAAATACATTAAATAGGGGTCAACTGCATTAAGTTATGGTATTGAGAGCATTTTCAAGATTTGTTTTGAAGAAGTACGGTGGCCAGTGGGTATTGCCAAGCACTTTTCGTCATCAGGGCACTCTAGGCCTGAATGCATACCTGCAATTTTTAAGTTAATTGGATACATGTGAATTAGTGTTCTACATTTAGAATATAAAGCGATTCATGTTCAACAGCCTAAAAAAGCACAGCATGCTATCGTTGACTTTTGGGATTGTCGCCTTTCTCACCATTTATTGTTAGAAACGTTAACCACACTCGGGTAATGCAGCAGACTTCGTGAAACGCATCCTTGTGCTCAACATGCACTCTTTACTCTGCTTCCGCTTGATGTAATAACTTAGTGCTACCCCGTAATAGGCGGTGTTCACCAAGAATCCCTGAGTCTCTTGTGGTTCAGCCCAGCAAGCGTTTTACCATAATGCTGAAAGTCCGAATGTTAAGCACAAGGGCTCAAAACTGCCTGGCTCTCACTTACCCCTTTATCTTTTCCCCTAAAAACCACAAAATGCCCACTAATAGCACTGAACTAACCCCAAAGGCTGCCTCACTAACCTCCAGCCACGAAGACCACAACCATATTAGCCCTTTTCTCGGTACAGCCCAACGACGAACTACCCTTACCCTCCGCAGCCTGCTTCCGTGTTTACCCTCAGACCAATGTTGTGGTTCAGTGGGTGGTCGAAAACGCACCCAATCCAGCATTTTGCCATTACACTAAAAGTTCGAGGGCTCAATACTGCCTGATTCTTATTAGAATATTATCAGGGATCCTCTGCCGCCACCAGGACCACAGGGAGCAACCTGACGGATAGGAGGGCAGATTCATCTATTAAGCAGTGGGAAATAAAGTTATGTGATATATAAAACAAAGTGAGAAAGTAGTAAGTTTCAGAAATGTCATCACTGAGCATTAGATAAAAATACTAACAGGTTTACAATATTTCATTTCTTGGTTAATTTTTTTACTATTGTGAACTTATTCAAGTAAAATAACTAGTGCAAGGGCATTGTCTTGTTGCCTAGCAACTGAGGGAATCAATGCAGGTCTGCACTTCACACTGCTTAATATGAACCCCTCTTATTTTGCTGTGGTTATGTTACCAATCAGATATCCACATCCTTTAAGAGATCAATTCCAAATAATTGATCCACCCCCCCCCTCGAAATTATTATGCAAACAAGTAGTTAATGACCTGAAGTAAAACATTGTAAACACTGAAACCTTTAAACAAGTAGTTAATGACCTGAAGTAAAACATTGTAAACACCGAAACCTTTTGCTATAGTTACTTAACGGAAATCAAATCACATATTTGATGGAGTTCTTGAAGCTTCAAGCATGCTTTAAAACAAGAGGTTCATGATGATCCTGTGCGCTGCTGCTTCGTCAAACAAACATTATTGCTCTATAAATGTACTGTATTGCTCATTAATACTTGATCAATGGTTTTTAACACCAGGACGAATAAAAACCACACAGACCCTGTCTTTTCACTGTTAAATAGTAACCAGGGGCCTTGACTGAAAACGTAACACTTCAAAACAGCACAAATCTAGTATGGCCACTACTTAAATTTAAATCACCTCCCGCAGCCTCCGTCTGCCGCCCAAGTAAACTACAAATTGATATCAAGCATAGATAAAGTGTAGAAATACAGTCAATACAGAACTTTTAAATGGTGTGAATATTTTATTTTCTTTCTGTGTCCTTTAACTACAATTTCTAGCATTATCACTGCCACTACAATACTTTAATGAGGTTTTCCAGTTTTGATCTTTAAAACGTTGTGTAACAAAGTCACCACACCACAATTTATATCATGAATTATTTATAGTCTGTTATGTGAAGAACATAATTTATGCCGAACCATGTGCATTTTGATTTTGCTAAGTGATGAAAACTGGCAACTACGGCTGCATTGATTCCCAAGCCCTGCTTGAGAGACTGAAGACATATCGAATTTGTGGCTGTTACTGTCCCGTTCGCTGGATAAATTCCATAAATGTGATACAACTTAGTGACATGGGGTTAAGCACCTTAAAGATCATATTCCATTTTCGCCACCATGAACAAACCCCTAAGGTTAGAGGGCGATATATATGGACTTTTTGTTTCAGTGTCATCACTCGTTTAAGTCAATGGAAACTTTATTGAACCTATCAGAATTACGTATCTTGGTGTAACCCTGGGTTGGACAGCGTTTTTCTGACCTTAACCTCATTTTCGGGGTCACATCATATTAACCATCAAGCAAAACAGACTTCTTTAAAAAGTAATTATCCTTCTGCCACACTCCCACTTTATGTCTGCTTCAAAGACAAAACGTTAGCTTTTCCACGGGATAAATTTAATTTTCCATGTCATATCTGCAACTTTATAAAATGATGCTCTCGGTGTGTTAATTATGCAGGAAATCCGCCTTCCCGGGCGAATATATATTCTGTGATCACTTTAAAGCTGTAAAATTACCATTGAAACATGGGCAATGGTGTGTAAGACGAGCCACTGACTGAAGAACTCGAACACATTAGAAAAAATATTTTCTTACCAAAATGTATATTCTATATGCCTAAATACATCATTGGAACAACCTCTTCACGGGTTTTATCCAACTTAAATTGGAATAAATGCGCATTGTACAATTTAATTACTTCTTGTGTCGCAACGCGTATATATATATATATATATATATATATATATATATATATATATATATATATATATATATATATATATATATATATATATATATATATATATATAATGTTGCAAAAGAAATGGGCTTATGGACAAAAATGCAAGTTGTTCAGGTGAAGATCCAAATGGTAAAATGATCTTAGGAGAAATTCCATAGGGCTGTTTGCAAATCACCAGCAGTTGCAGGTGAAATTTTATAGATAAACATGTTTGGTGAAATGTACCAAAGAAGGCTTGGTTCATTTTCAGGTCGGCAGTGCACAAGGAAGCGCTCTTTTTTTCCAAATGGCATTTTCCCTTCTTTTGGTGTGGTAAAGAGAAGAAGTTTTTTTTTTATTATTTCAAAAACTGGGTTGCCACTTTATGTTGTAGTTCTTGTTTTCCCACTTTTAGCATTACTGCTCAGTGCACTAAATTCTTAAAAGTCTGTGATTTTTAAATAGATGATGACATATTTCACGTATCTGGAGTGTAGGGGAATATTTTCAATATTTTCTTTACACAACTTAGAAAACGAAACGAATACAATTATTTTGGTGTGTATTTTTGCATCAAATTTGCTGGAATTATGTTGAAAAGTGAATTTAAGTTCCCCATATTGGAAAGTGCAATATCTGGTTTTGGTTAAGAATGTAAGGATTGCGGATTTAACTGTAATTGGAAAATTTCAGACAACAATGGCCGTACACTTATATAATTTGCATGCTGGATCAGCAAAAGTTGGGTTCATTCCTGGCTGTGAGTTGGTTTTTGAAGCTAAAAAAGACACGGTTGACTACCATGGTAAAATGAATAATAAAACATTCATGGATTGGTATCAAAATAAGGTTCTTCCAGCCCTCCAAATCCCGTCTGTTATAGTGATTGATAACGCACCATATCATAAAATAAAGACCCCAGAATGTGTAATTCAAACTATGGCTAATAAGAAACATGATATGGATAGATGGCTAACAGAACACACCATAACCTTTGAACGTTTGAATGTTGAAATCAGAATTGTATGAGCTCAAAAAGCGTCATCAAGCCCCAATCAAATACCTAACAGATCAGATTGCCGTAAGCATGGGCCATGTAACACTACGAACTCCTATCAAACATTGCTAACTGAATGCCATTGAATTAATATGGGCATTTTGCTAAGGCCACGTTGCTGAGCACAATAAGCAGTTCAAGTTAAATCATGTGAGAGACCTGTTTATACAAAGTTTAAAAAAAAAGCTGATCAGCCTTTATGGGAAAAAGCTGTGAAGCATGTCCAAAACCTTGAGGAAGAAATGTGGAAAATTGACGGTTTGCTGGATGAAGAGGTCCCTCAACTTGTAATTCATTTGGGGGATGAGGAGGATTCCTCCAGTTCTCAGTCGTCTCATGAGTGCTGATGTATGATTGCTTGACAAGCTTACTATATAGTAGTGTTTTCTTACATTAATATATTAAACATAATTGTCCCTGTTGTTTATGGATGTTTTAACGGCAATGCATGGCTGGTTATCTAAGTTAATCGTGTTGCACATGTATATACCATACAGATGAGACACACGTGTCCAATATGAGGAGGTATAAAGCTATGTCAGGTCGTTACAAGTGTCATCTGTCTAAGCAGACCCATTTGTATAATGAGAAATTAAATGTATAATACATATATGTAATGTATATTATTATTTGTCACACTTTTCCTGCTTCAATATAACAGGCAGGACGTGCCTAAAAGTTCATGAATTGAAATAAATAAAGAAATAAATAAATAAAGAATGAATGAATGAATGAATGAATGAATGAATGAATGAATGAATGAATGAATGAATGAATGAATGAATGAATAAAAATCACAGTTGGCTCTCACCCATGAATATGATGAGCATGCATAGCCCCTTCAAAACATTACGCGTGGCTTCCCGGATGCGTAACAGAACTGACTGCTTTACACCAGCAACCCCTCCATTCAATGAGATTGAACCTTGCGGCATTTATCTCAAGGGCCGAAATCAGTGGTAAAATACCACATTTTCTTACTCGTCTTAACTATTTTTGTTGTTTTCTTTACTTGTTAACATAGAGCATGTAATAGGTAACCTGGATGCATATTATTTTGCAATGCTGGGCATATCATTGGTGTCACACTATCAAACAATTTGCTTTGTCGACTTCAAAAGGATTTTGCATTGGGTAAGTTAGGCAAAAGTGACAAAAGTGTTAATTTTCGCCTTTTGCAGGATTTACTCTGGGTAGCTTGTATGGTAAAAGACACGAAGTGGCAGTCACCTGCCAAAATGAATTGAAAGCGAATTGTTCTGAACTGAACTAGATTATGATATGAATACTGTGCATACGTGTTTTTTCTGTGTGTGCTCCATAATGTTTTATTAAAAAACTCCCAAGATGGCCACAATCACATTTGGAAATTTTACAAATGAAATAAAATGGTAAAAACATCCTGCCTGAAATGTGAATAGCTGACAAACCTCAGGATCTATGTTTGCAGGTACATTTGTACTTGTCTGCACGTTCATGCCTAGTATAGTATGTATCACAGAGCCTTAAACGTGTTTTATTGCAATTGACTATACCAATGCTCTCATGAAATACCAATCAGTCTATGCGAGTTTCTTTTTTATTAATTCTGCATGCCAACTTGGTGAGCATCTTTACAAGTATAACCGCCGCAAACATTGCACAGAAGAGAACACTCCCAGCCAGCCTTGACACATCCACATGATCTCCCACATCCTGCCTTGCAGCTACAACACACCATCCTTAATAGTTTCATGAGAGCAATAGGCTTGTCACTTTCAACTGGAACTAGTTGTCCCTCCCTGTGGTACTAACCCCAGTCTGTTGGAGGCAGCTCATTTCCTTGCCATTGCGGCACCATTTGGTATGCACACAAGCTATGGAATTTGCAGCTGAGGACATGGATGGGAGAGATTCCGAAAGATGAAAATAAAGAAGAGCTATGAACAGATCAGGAAAACCTTGCATACCGTTGCTTGTCCAGGGACTTTGCTTGAGTAGCTCCATACGGTTTAAGGAGAAGCAGCTCACCAGCATGTTAGATTTGATCAGATGTACTATTTGGCTGAGAGAAGGTATCTAGGTTATCCATGTTGTCACCATTGCCTAACAGAGCAAGGGCCTTTTTTTACCCTGCTTGTAGAGAGCTGATACAGTGTCGCAGCCTGTGATTGCATGTGTAAACATTAAGTGATGCTTTATGTCATGGAAGACTTCTGAATTTCAGCAATGTTATACATTTGCAAGGGGTTGGAACCAAACAGCATATATAGATCCATTTCTTGTCTGGACTGGGCAACCATCCAGACCAATAGATCAGTATCAGTGCCTACTACGACACAAGTTACCCATTGCATTTCAGCAGCGTGCCTGGCAGATGATGCAGTCAGCCATTCTGCATCTGCAGTGCTCTGATTCACACGTACACCTTTGCTTTCAAAGTTTTGAATCAGTTTGTCTATCAGACTGGCCTTGTTCTAGGTATTGGCCAGAAAAGCCTTCTTGGGTACATTGGCTTTCAATTCTAACTCAAATAGAATGTCAGCTGTTATGCACACCACAGTTGTTCAGCTGCTTTTGTTGAGGAATTATTTCCATATCCGTCAAATACCAGAGTAACCTCTTGCCCATTATGCTCCAATACTTATGACACATAATGGCCATGAACATTGTCACGCGTGGCATTAACAGGCCAGGGCAAAGTATGAAGGACCCCAAGCAAGTATGAAATGAGCACCACTGGGAATATGTATATGCACATTCACTTTTGACTTGAGGGTGGTTGCCAGAATACCCTTCGTGGTCTTCTTCATAATACCTTTATCAAACGGTGATGACGCCCTATTATCAAATTCATTTCAGAAGTATAATTCCAATTAAAAACGTTCTTTGATCACACATGTTGCCCTCATAAAAAGTAATGTACTACTCACATGCACTTCATCTCCAGACAACGTTTTGCAACTTTTGTCACCCCTACGACTAGTATCTCAATCATTTGGCTTCAACTTTATTTCACCATATGTCTTACCAGTGATTTGCTGAACTGCTTGGACACCAATAGGAAATGCAAAGTCTGCATTGACATCTCTGCCAGCTATGAAACCATTTGCTACACAAACCAGGGAGTCCTGATCTTCATATGAAAATGGAGAGTGTGCCCCTAGCCAGCGGAAAAATGTCTGGTATTCTTCTGCATCCCTTGCTGTGCTACTAGGATGCAAGTCTATGTGCTGTTCAGGTGTGTGACTTTGAGCCCCTGTGAAACTTTCAAGAGTATCACATATAGGGACACAGCAAGGCATGGCATGCCCCAACCTGGTCACAGTGCTGTCTGTTATACATCTACCATGAGCTAGACCTCCTGAAGTTTTAAGCATTAACAACAAATCCTGTTCAATTGCATGATCACCAAAATTTCCACGCCAAAATTTGTCAGATCTACAAATGGTAAAGTACCCTTTCTCAGCAAAATCATTATACTACTTAGGTGACATAATATGAATTAGAGATTGCAATATGACTAGCTGCATGGAACAATGGTATTAACTCACTGACTGTATTAAGATGTAAATCCCTATCTCCAGTGTGCTCTCCTTGTATGTAATGTCGAATAACAAACAGAGAAGTGTTTTAGATACTCAATCCATAGTTTGCCAGTTCTACTTTGACTGGCAGCACTTTCCATCAAACCATCCTTACTTGGCATCAACTGTTGGACATGCCTCATTTTCTGCACAAGCAGTGGGATAGTCACACTCCGTAGACTTTTATGCATTGCCTGGAGGGGACTACGATTCACATTATTGAGGCAACTGGATGTCTGCTTCAAAATTGATATGATGGCAGATGATGCCAAAAAAAGTGCACACAATGCACGAGCATATGCATGGCCTGTCATCATGTAGATTACTGTTTTCATGGCATAAAAAATCTCTCACAATTCCTCTTAGCCACTGCCTCCATTACGCGTCCAAATGACCCTGTGTATGACATTAGCAAGTGAAGCAAGTGAACCTCTCCCTCTAGCTTCACAACAATGTTCTGTGGCTCTGGATAAAATGATTGCACGATTCCAGCTGCATTGATATAGAGGGCTGATCAAGTGTGACAGGACAAATTGCAAGTCCAAACTTTTCATCCAACTTCTGCGAAAATACAAGGCAGAATAGATGGTATCCACTTATATACAAAGAGCAGAATCTGAATCCTACTTTCCTCATGATTGCACCTCTGACAGCACACTGCATTAAGGCATTCCAAATAGAGGTCGACAAGCTTATATAATACTGTGAGCAATTGCTTTACAACGCCATTCACAGACGATGGGGTTGTCTGATTTGGATTGTATAATGCCGCTTAATAGTTGATTCAAAGAATCTGGCACCATTTTGTTACTATCATGTAAGTTTTGCAGCGCTGGATACACAAAAGTATCATATGTTGTAGCCCTGATGTCATCTTGTATGAATGCAGCTAGCAATTCTATGATTAATTCTTTGGTCGTGGTACCTAGCTCATAATTCTGTCTCAGAATGCAGTTGCTTTCATATAAGAAGGTGGATACTGTTGGCTTCCCAATGTGAGAGGTTCTGACCATTTGCTGCCAAAATATTCCTCCAATTTCTGCCCTAGTCTCTTTGCGTTACACCTTTCTGCTCCATCTAAATACCCAGACATTATTGAGACAAGCTCTTTGAGTGAATACTGGCTTTCATCATAATCAAGCATGCTGGCACAACTTTTCAAATGGACATTCTTTTGTGCATCTAGTGGTCTGTCTGGTTGTATGCCATCCCAAATGTCTTTATTTGGCATTGGTTTTCCAGAATAAAAGATTACTTGAAAAATATGGTGATACTTCACCCCAGCAGCAACAAGATCCATTTCATTTGAAATAAGCAATTTGACAGCATCTCTCCAATCATCATTTCTCTCATTAGCCTTTGCAATTATGCCTTGGAGATACGTAGTTGTTTATAACACCATTTGACCACAAAGTACAACTATAGGGCCTTCTTTTTTTCTCAACAGAGTAATCTATATTTTGTAATACAGACAGTCTTCTTTTATATTACGGTGGTGGCTGTGAAGCTAGTCCGCAGTGAGACTGGCAACTTTGGATCGCAACTACCCATTTAATATTTTCACAAGTAGATTAAAGCTATATATATTCTGATTACTACATATCATCTCCATAGATTTGTATCCATAGAATTTTTTGCAGGATTGTAATTTTTTTAGATTTGATAGCATTCTTTCTGACTTGGTAGGATTTTCAACTTTATCGCAGAGAAGTCACACAATTTTTTTTAGTTGAAATCAGAAGAAATTTAAAATATATATCCATGTCCAGGATCGAATTCAATGGTTAGTCCTGAAATAGCATAAATAAAAAGTTTATACAAATTGTTTAATTTAGTCCTGACAGGTTGTTCATTTTTCTTCCATACATTGCTCCAAAAGTCATGGAAGGGGTTGTCAGAAAATAAATCATGGTAACCGTTCCTGAATATGATATTTTTCTTTTAATGTTCGATGATTTTAATGTGATAGGGACATTCATACATTTGTGAGACGAGATACAAATTGAAGAGGTTGAGCAAAAAACAGTTCCGAGAAAATCGCATTAGAAGGTAAAGTTGCCAATTCTTACGCATTTATGTCTGTAATATGACACATACTCATTTCGTCTGTCTGTCCTGTGCTGTAGCTTTACCTCTGTGATGTTGTCATTAAACAAAAGTATATTTTTGGCTTACATCTCGTTTTTTTTATCTTTATTTATTCTCTTTTCATCAATAGAGAATTTCAAAGTAATCGAAACAATGGTAGCGATTGGTCTGAACTGGCCCATTCTTCTCTCCACAGCTAATGGTTTCTTGCGACATTTGCCATGAACCAATATTGGCAACTGTGACCTTTTACTCCCAAGCAAGGACTGGGCCCCATCTTCTCTGGAAAGATTTGCCTTTATAAGTCCCTCAAGACCCTTTTCACGAGCCTCTACATGGTCTGATGTGATCTGGCCACCACAGATAGGAATAGTGCAAATGTCTGTCATAGTACTGAGGGGACCTTCACCTTCACAACTGTAATTTTTCAAGATGATAATATGAACGACATTTTCAACAAGACTAATACACTTGGTATGACAGAGGAATATCAAATTATTAGTTCACCACAAAAACTCCAATACTGACCCACCCAAACCTTCCAGAGAAAAAACGACAGTGTGTTCAAACTGTGGCAGGTACCTATTACCAGGATTCACTTATCCATGTGACAGGTGTGGTGTTGGTCCAATGGGTGCACGTGATCAATGATAAAAGTGCATGACCTATTTGGGTAACAAAGACTGACACAAGAAAAGATTAAATTTCCACTCTGTAATATTTGCACTAAGATTGTTAAATGACGAAAAGCAAGTGTTTTCACATCTCATTGAAGCACGATTGTCTCCTTTAGGGTACATGGTTGGACTCACAAGAAAGCTTTTTATAATGACATTTGTCTGACAGCTTCAAGACAGAAGGTTTCAGGTTTCTAGAGGCACGCAATACAGTACTGACAACATGGCCGTAAAATTAACTGAACTGGAATACTTAACTGCTTAATTTGAGTATGCTCCCCCCCCCAAAAAAAACCCAAAATATTAACATAACAGATCCCGCAGATGTTGATTCAAAGGGACCATGACTACAAAGCTACATTATAACATTATTTTTCCCCTTTTATGATGCATTTAGATGGCTGTTATATTGTGTTGATGTTTTTTGGCTAGCGTAACAATGGTTTTTATAGCTTCTTTACACTCCAGGTAAACCAGAGTACGAAATTACATAAAGAAATCACCGTTATAATGGCTGTGTGTGACAAATTATCAAAACTTTCAAGTATTTCCAAAGTTGGCTGCTGCTGTGGCGGCCATCGGCGATTTCACAAATGCCTCAGGGATAAACTTGACGAACTTTGCATGGGGGTTATCCGGATGGGTTTCTGCACCTATCCTGAAAAAAGTCAGTTATCTACACATTGTTTCTAGGTTCTTGCCTACTTTTGTATAATGCTCATGCACTATTGCTTATATCGAGGAAAACGATGCCTACCTCTTTTTGCTCATCAACGGCCACGCATAATTCATGACATAATAAAAGCAACTGGTTGAGTACAAAGCCAGACTGGTACGCAGATATAAAAAGATTGTCATGAAAAAAATTAAAACATGCTCAGACACTATTTTTTCAGACATATCAACAACGCAACTGAGTAAAAATACAGGCCTATCATAATAAAATAATTCCTCACAACCTTTTCTTTTGCGGTGTAATGAAACAAACTTTTTTCCAAGCTAATGGAAATTGCTTGTCAACCAATGATAAATTGAATAATTTAGTAAGAGAAACAAAGATGACACGTGCAGCTTCTTTGAGGAGTTCAGCACTCACTACATCGGGACCAGAAGCCTTAGTTCTACCAAGGCTTAAAAGTGTATCAAGGACCTCAATTTCTGTTATAAACAGCGAATCAAAAGTAGAAACAAGAGTATTAGTAATTCCGGGCAGCTTGTAGCTTGACTAGAATCAACTAAATATTGTTGCAAAAAATAATTATTGAAAATTTTAGCTTTAGACAAGCTATCAGAAATATGTTAATCATCGTGTGACAAGAAAGGAATAGTTTTGGAATTATTTCGATTTCAAAACATTTGACAGTACGCCACGAACGTTTGCTTTTACGGACAGAATTACTTAAATTTTAACGTAACTGTTTTATCACCCCCTTGTCTAATTTCAGTTTCTGCTGGTAATCATTATGGTTTACACAGAAGAAATTCTATGCCTTAGTTTCAAAACCGAGACTTTTGGCCCCGTTGTATTTCCTCTTCATTTTCCGCTTAAGACAGCAATACAAAGAATTATAGCAGGGTAGGTCAGAAGGTCTAACCTCAATATATTTATTAGAAATATACTGTGTGGCTGTATCCATAAAAGTTGCCGGCCAAGAATTACTACACATATCTTCCGTGTCAAAAAAAAAAAAAAAGAATTCCAGTCCCCACCACTAAGAGAAGATCTGAACCGCTGCCACCTATTATACCATAATTCTATATACATCCTTTGACTGATGGATTGTTTTCCTCAGAAGCTGTAAATTTGCCCCTCCCCTCATACTGTGGTCTCTCTTTGAAATTGGATGAAGCACGCACATTTCTTGTAGATAATGAGGAATATTCGATAATATCTGATCTATACATGGAGTGAAATGTTCAGTCATATGGGTAAGTTCATTACTATGCAAACATACAAAATTGGAACGTGCAAATTGGTCAAGCTTGAAACCAGAAGGGATATTAAAATCCGAATTGGAATCTCCAGTCAAAATAATATTATGAATCCCTGAAATTTTTGCTAAATCAAGACTATTCTGAAATGAAATTTTACTATTATATTTTCGAGTAATCTCATACCAGGAAAATTCGACATTAGGTACTTCTAGATCAACACGTTGAGACTGATGTACAAATGTAGAAACCTAGAGGGCTACCCCACTCCCTACAGCATTGGGACGGTCTCTTCGTATAATATCATGATGGCCCGGTACAAATAAATTCTCATAAAAACAGTCTGTAGACAGAAAGGTTTCTGATAAAGAAATTATGTCAAATTCAGTCACTAAGTCCAATTGAATGCACCTTAATATGTCTCGTGAAGGACTACGAATGTTAGAGTGTTAGAAAGAAATGTCACCTAACCGCTACTCCGAATCAGGGTTGGTATGAACATCACCCGCTAATAAGATTAACAAGAAACATAAGAAGAATATGTACTCAAATGTAAACTGACGCCTATGTAAAATAGTTATCATGATATAAAGTAAAAGTCATTCACTCTGTTTCCGTAAAAAGTCAAATACAAACCAAATAGGCCCAAAGTATGTGATCAAATAAACAATGAAGCATACTATTGAGGCAAATCGGTTAAGAAACGAAGCTTCTGCACACGTAGTTATAAGCAGACAAGAAAAAAGTATATAAGCACTCATAACATAATATGCGTAATGAGCTACGAGTCTAAGTGAGTATGGGATGAGGCACAGTATCCATTCATCCTGAGTGTCCATTTCAAAGCAATACACATGAGATAACATCATATAAGCTATACCTATTTATTTATAGTGCATAAATATGTGGGTATTTGGAGAAATTAAAAAGTGGCAAGAGTACAATTTTAAACATTGAGCCAATGTAAACAAGTTAAGAAGTAAAAAAATAAGAGGAATATAAAT
Source organism: Hermodice carunculata (assembly GCA_964020975.1). Lineage (NCBI taxonomy): Eukaryota > Metazoa > Annelida > Polychaeta > Eunicida > Amphinomidae > Hermodice > Hermodice carunculata. Next base: position 79,143,360 of record OZ026618.1, read on the forward strand.
AATGAACGTCTCAACGTGTAAACATGGAAATATACTTAACCTTTTGAACATACACATGCTGTAAAATACGCCTTAGTATACATAACAATCTGTATATCGACTAAAACCAATCTCACAAGTTGATCCAGGTCGTGTAAAAGGAAGATCTTGAGGGAAATTACAAACACAGCCCCGACATGTTACAGAATGTCAATATACCCAAAACACTCATTGTGAAAATGTTCTGATAACAGGGAGTATAAATTTCTTAGACACCCCATATAATAATAATAAGAAATAAGGAATTTTAGAAGAGCGCTATGGTCGTGATTTAATCGTAAAATTGGGGATGACAGGCGAATGTATAGTACTAAATATCGTAACCAAGTCCACGTGGTACCAACAGCGAACCCGTAGAATGGAACCAAGCCCGCCAGCCATTTCCCTGCAACAAGTCTGCGTATCCAAAAATGCATGCAATGGATACACGACTATGACTTATCCACTTGCAATACATATTATACAGAATCCAATGTCGGCTCATGCTTCATTGAAGTAACCAGAGCAAAAATAATACACTGACTTCTTTGAGTCCGTATTGTGGTTTGGTGCCATACTAAGGTGCAAGCAGGTGCGGTGTATAGTGCTCTAGCTGTAATTTAAATCGATTTGATTTTCCAATTTAATTTTATCTCAGTGTTGTCTATTTGTATTATTTCCGTTTGCTTATAATTATTCATTAAATCTTCCCTTTTTAAATTTTTTCTCTCCGTTGTCCTGCCCTTCGACCTTTCTCTCTCCGATCTCCCCCCTTTGATTACTTTCATCTTACATTGTTCTTTTTTCCATCCATTCTTTTCTCTATTACTTTTCTTGCAGTGCTGTATACTAGTGCCACATGTTAACTTATGTAAAGTAACCGCAATATAAGATTGGGTTGAATTCAAATGCCGACACGCTGAAAATGAGAAATATCTTCAGAAAGTGATCCTTAATGCAAGAAGTCTGTTTTTATTGTTGGGAGCACTACGTTCTTAGTGGGAAATACAATAGTTTACCATTTGAGCTATTATTAAGTCAATGGTGATTGTGGAAGCTCAGAATAAAATTCTGAAATTCGTTGCTGGACTTGTCCATAGAGTGAAAGGTTATGGGTTGCATGGTGCGAGTGTCGGCAAAGAAACAATTGAGCAGATTTCCCCCCACGATCCCATACAACAAGAGGTGAGAGAATCCGGCTTGCAGGAAGAGAAGAAGCAAGGGATCGCATGCATCTGGCAGCAATAGACGGTAGGCCACACAGCTTTACCAAGCTGCTCCGGCGCCATCCGCAAAACGACGTCACTGTCACCCACCTGGCCCAGCAAGACAAACGGCCATCTGCAGATCCAATGAAAGATTTCAAATCACCTTTGGCACCGAAGCAGGGGACCAGGTGACAGAAGATGCTATGGTGTGGTTAAATGGCTATGAACAGTTTGCTACATCTAAAAATTGGACTGATGTCACTAGCTCCAAATCGTCCCTCCCACTGACTTAAATGCTGCTTACTGGTACATGCGTTTGCCCGCCTGTGAGAAAGACTCGTTCAGTGTTCTTGCAGGTGCCTTTAATCAATATTTACCAACTCAATATCGGCTGAATTCTGCGATTTTTGATCGAAAACAGGGACCGCTCGAGAGTGTGGCTGAATACATCGCGGCAATGCTGAAATTATGCTGTCAAGCTAACAAGGCGTCTACAGAACGGAATAGTTTCGCAGATATTCAAGATGTAAACTTTCAAATGGAAACCTCTTTACAAAAACTCGAAACTTCATGTGTGGAAATATAACCACGCCACTTTTGGAGTTTCTACATATATGACTTGAGAGAGAGAGAGAGAGAGAGAGAGAGAGAGAGAGAGAGAGAGAGAGAGAGAGAGATGAGAGAGAGAGCTAGATAGACAGACAGACAGACAGACAGACAGACAGACAGAAGGAAAGAAAGTGAGAAAGCGGGAAAAGAAAGAAAAAATCTGAAGAAAACAATATGTCTGCGATGGCACGCAGCAATAAGTATGCTTGAAAACAGCAGAATTCAAAATGGCAAGCATTGGTGCAGAATTAAGTGGTTTTCCAAAAGCTGCAGATTTTACTTGGAAACCAGAAGAACATATTCATTTTGCTTTGAGGCAGCAATTTCACACAAGGCGCACTCAGGCACAAAAAGCCGAGAAATGACGCAAAAAGCATGCTAATTAATTTCTTGTGCTAACGAATATTACTTGCGTCAATTTGAGGCACATTTATTTATTTATTTATCTATTTATTAATTAATTAATCAATTAATTAATTAATTTATTTATTTATTCATTCATTCATTTATTCATTCATTCATTTATTTATTTAATTATTCATTCGTACATTCCTTTATTTATTTATTTATTTATTTATTTATTTATTTATTTATTTATTTATTTATTTATTTATTTATTTATTTATCTATTTATGTTGAGTTAGATGTAGCTTTAACATTGTTATGAACTTTTTTCGCTTTCCATTTTAATTGTTCACCGGTTAAAATTAGCCATACGATCTCATGGTATCGCTAAAGCTCCAACCTGGTGGCCATGTTTTTGTATGTCGCTGCAGAATTGCAGTGAATTCATGGTAGGATATTCACACCACATATGTATAATGTCCTTTTTACATTTGTGCCCTGATCTATCATGTTCCGTATTGTATGATCAGCTTTGCGGAAATTGCTTGCTTGTCTTAATTGACGGACATTATTTTTTCAGCAAGTTGTCTGTGACATTTTGCGTTAACAACTCATTCTAGATTCGGTTGTGACATGATTTCGATCAGCGTGCTACATGCAATAGGATCATCTTTTATGTGCGGACATCCTTTTGGTATATACTTTCTTTCGTAATTGACATATATATATATATATATATACCAATATACTATATTCGATACATATTCGAAATCCATTATGCCATACCTCCTTGGTCATACATTCTGCAATTTTATGACAAGCACGACAATAATGATAGTGATTGGCTGACTGTTTATTATTGTGCATTGCTTACCCCAAGGATGGTAACGTTGGCGTTGTCCGACTTGTGTGTATGTTACCCGACCTTACCAGGCATAGCTGCAGTACCATCGGTGAACAATTTTGGGATTATAACATGTCGAATATGATACGCTGCAATGAGTTCCCTCTCGCACTGTCGACAAGTGAAAGCCAAAAATACACAAGTACAGGTTCGCAACCATTATGTATCCACAGCGCGGCTCTGAGACTCTGTATGCGAATGAGACACATTTAGAGCAGCCAAGCGTGTTCATTGCAGCCAGGAAGCGGTATGACAGAGTCATAGGAACTGCATAATCGCGATACCATCTCGTATCATGAGCCTTTTGTGGACAATTACAATGTATTATGTCATTCATAAAATGGCAGAACATTAACTTATATCTTGTGTCGGAAACGTATTTCTATGATACGTATTTCCTGTTCTATAATACCAATAATTAGTTTTAAGAAATGGTTATATATCGTTCATGAACATTAGAGGACCTGCTTTCCCTTCCAAACGCGAAGAGTTTGTTCAGCGAGAGCGGACTGAGGTTATACAGGACGCTTGATTTAGTTTTTAGAAGGTCACTGCCGTGGAGTACCGAACCAGTAGCGTAAACAGTACATCTTGACGCCTCCTTGTTGCCATTGCAAGGCATTCAGACTCCAGTAGCCATTGTAAAAGTTCTAACAAGTTTCAGAGATATGTAATCTACGTAACAAGTAAAGACTCATTTTATATTCGCAATTAAAGTTTCACGTCTGAAAGCGGACACTCAAAGTAATCTCATAGACAGAGAAAAAATCATGATATCATGTAAGGGGAGCATGCCAGAACTGAGTTACAGCGTCAACCTCGATCTTGCTAAAGCGCTTGATGTAATAAAGTGTGCTTGTTCATGCTTTGAGGGGTTTTGTAAATCCTTGATTCCTCCTTATTCCGAAATACATACTTGGAACTTTACAGATGTGGTCTAGCACGACACCAATTAAATAGCAAACTAAACTTGATTTTTAGACTAGTTATTGAAACATTTCAAAATACAGAGAGTTTGACCAAATTCATTGATATCAAGCCAAAAGTGAGCATTTTAATTTAACTTTTATTAAAAATCCACACAATTGGGACGTTTGATTTTTGGCGCACAAAACAAGATATACGAGAAGTAACTGTTGTTGAAAAAGCTTTTGGTTTTTCAGAAAGATGAGTTTAAACATATTTTATCCAAAAACGATTGAAAACAGGCAGCGCCTATATAAATCTCCTTCGCATAACAAAACTATGTAGAAAATACAGGTATTGAGCATTATAATATTAGGGTTTGAATCATACCAACACAACAGAATACAATATATCAATACTCAAATCGTAAAAAAAGGGAAAAATATACAACACAAAACTATATATGAGCAAAGGCAGTAACATATAGAAGATGAGACGTAGCACATTTACGGGACAGATAGAAAAGTATAAAGGTCAGGAAAAAAGAGAAGAAGAGAAATTTAAAGTCAAACTACTTCCATTTGTAGGCAAACGTGAGCTGAAAGAATCCATGCAGTTCAATCGACTGATTGCATGTGATTAAATGATTGCCGTTTTCAACTTTAAAACTAAATTTAAAATAATCTGCGGTGGTTTAAATATGCCGGACTGTATGAAAATAATATTATACAATTTTGCGTTGTCTCGAAAATGTATTTCTTGTTGGCTTAAGAACAACTTTTGTTCCCACAAATAAAAGTAAACGGAGCTAATGGTATATTTTTTGACTGAAGAATATCTCTTTGTATTATATAATTGGGGCACTTGAAAAAGTATGATAGGCGGTCTCTTTGACAGAGCCACATGAGAATCCACGGGACTCTTTGATACATATTTCTGAGACTTGTTTCACCTGGCAGTGTCCCATCTTAATTCTAGCATGCAGTGTGTTAGCTATCATAATACCAGTATAAAATAATTCATTTTCTTGTTTTACGGTTATGTTTACCTTACGTTCAAAGGACTCTACATCTTCTGAATTTCGAGTTGCCAAAATTGTAGATACAGAAAGGAGGTTTTGAAGATCATTATCCTATTTTTGTTTTTCAGTCATATGTGGTGATGAACGAAAGTTGTTATTAGTTCTGAATGATACATTTTGAGGCAGTAAATCAGATAGGTACTTCAGGGCAAGTCCATCAACTATTTTATACATGAGCTCTGATCTATGATTTTCTCTACGTTGTAAAAGCTATTTCCCATCCAATTTCGTTACATATGTTGCTCTGACGTGTACGATTTATGACTCCTGTAACATCACGGACAGCAGGCAGTTGAAGGCTCTCCAGTGGTTCTGCTTCAGTATCTGTGCATCCATCCCAAACTACATCCCCATACTCAAATATAGGTCTTACATATGAAAAGTATCAACATATGACTATCTGTCAACTGCAATGACTTAAAACAGTCAAGGCTTCATTACGTCACACATAATTTTTTGTCTCATTCTAAAGATAACCTGCTGCTTTTGTTTGCGCAATCGCTACACGTGCTCAATTAAATATTCCATGTTTAGGGCAATCCCCTAGCTGGAGTCTAAATATGTTACAGTGCTTTATTGGTCTGTACGCGATTCATAGTGTACTGAGTACCGCTTCATTTCACTCTGTTCCGCTGCACCCACTCTAAGTCCCTAACAGACCAATAACAAATTTTAACTTATAAATAGTATGACTGGATGACCCACGTACTGAACGGTGAACTATATGCACCGCCTGTAACACCTCTGTGCACGAGACTTAGCTTTTGTTTTAGAGGCCCGTGTAAGAAAGGTCTCGTGACAGAAGCTTTGTCGCAAAGACACATCCCATGGTAGATATATCATAATGTTAGATAATGTGCATGTAAAAATTGAGAAAATACAAAAGCCACAATGAACAAGAAGAGAACTTTGAAAACGTCTTTGCAGCCTATTCATGACTGAAACACAGAGTACGAGCCTCCCCATCTTTCACTCTTTGTCAGGAAGTGTTCTTTCTCCCTTTTTTCCTCTTCTTCCCCTACCCTTTCCTCTCTGTTCCTCTTCCTTGCCCTCCTTCAATATCTGTAAAACTCTAGCTCCATCTCTGTCCCTCGTCTCCTCCCTCTGCCCAAGAAAGCTACATTTCTCATATCAATTTGTAAGAAGGTGGGACAGCAAACATATAATGAAGATCCATCAAATGTGATCTGTGATTATATATATATATATATATATATATATATATATATATATATATATATATATATATATATATATATATGTGTGTGTGTGTGTGTGTATATATATATATATATATATATATATATATATATATATATATAATATATGTGTGTGTGTGTGTGTGTGTGTTTGTGTGTAAACATAGAAAAAACCTAAGAGCAAAAGCCGGAGTGAACAAGAATAGAATTATAGAGAAACAGGTCTGCCTGTCCGTATTGAAACACAGAGTATAAGTATGCCCCTCTCTCTTTCACTTTCAGATAGTTATCTTTCTCCTGCTCCGTTTCTCCTCCTTCCTCCCCCATCTTTCCCTCTTCCTGTCTCTATCTCTTGCCCTCCTTCTGTCAGTCTGAAACTCTGTCTTGCGCTCTCTACCGCTCCCACTCCCCCTGCCCTTCAAAGCTACATGTCTCACATCAATTTGTAGAATGGTAGGGCATATATATATATATATGTATATTTGTATACATATATATATGTATATATATATATATATATATATATATATATATATATATATATATATATATATATATAAATATATATATATATATAAATTTGTCTAAACATTTGGCTATTTCAATTTCAGTCAATTTGTTCTGTTATGTTTTATGCTTGTTTCTTGTGGAAGTTTTTAATTTTCTGCATTATGGGTACTTTTCACAAGAGAAAGTGCCACTTAAATCTATTTCATCATCATGTGGTCACCATATGAAGGTAGAGTAACAAGACTGTCTGTTTGACAAGTCCCACCTCCAAAACCCACCATCTATGTGACACATTAAAAAATATTCGAATTTCAATAAAATGCATTGACTCGGGACCCGGGTACCCGGATCCTCCCCCCCCCCCCCATTTAAACGCCAAAAAGTAAGGTCCCAAATCCGATTTTTAATACCCAACTACTTTCGATATAGAAAACAAATTATACAACTATATGTATTGTTCTGTATTTCTTTTTCCTTTTTGTTCTTCTCTCAGGCATAGGCAACATGTCGAATGGTGAAATTATTATAATGTATCTGAATAAAAGCAAGTTAAAATGTGTTTCTGTGTTCTACTTCAGTAAGGGTTTTTGCTGCGGGTAACCGACATGGGTCCCGGGGATGTAACATAATTTATTTGCAGGTCCTTGTACCCGACTTTTTCCTCTAAGTCAGTGCAGTATTTCAATACACACGTGATGTGTGGGACATCCCAAAACTCTGTGACTTCCTCATTTGCAACAAGGGGCATGGATGTTAATCTCCCGCGACATCTCACCTGTTAGGATATGAGCTGCTGCCTGCTTGGGCCAGTTGGTCATTACAAATATTTCGAAAACAAGAACACTAAGTACAGGCAGATGGAAATTCAGCTTTATATTCACTTTTAGAAACCCTAAATGAATATGACTTTGGCATTCAAACATAAATTTCTCTGATAGAAACTAATTTTGTGAGAAGGATATATTAAGCCGTGGCTGTGACAGTGATATGATGGAATGTCCTCCTTGATTGACAGGTACGACCCCCGTGCTATGTGGTGGGAAATTAAAATGCATGTTTCGTATTATTCTTTGGATGTGGTTGGTCATCTGCAGTCATGTGTCAACAACAAAAGAAAAACAAAAGAAAACAAAACAAACAAAAACCAAAACAAACAATAAACAAAAAAAACAAAACAAAAAAGAAAAGAAAAGAAAAGACCCCCAAAAAAAGAAAAAAGAAAAAGAAAACGCACTCGTATTGCTGCAAGGCAGTATGTGTGGACTGTTTAACCTGAAAAAGGAGGCAAGTGGACAGTTTGATGATTGGTCGTGAAGCTGTATGTAAAGACGCAATGAATATGCTTGAATAATACCAGGGCACTCACGGTTTTGAGAAAGGCGCGAGAATCTGGCATAACTGCCACCATTATACTATACATCGCTCACCTCAGTGCAAGTCAGTCAACCTAAATAGATGAAGGCAATATACTAGCTGTGTCTATTTGCGGCTGCCTCTGGCTTCACATGGAGTTTAATAATCACCCGCCTACTAAAGCAACAAGTAACATTGTAATTAATACCGCAATGAATATTGTGATTACTATATTAAATAGCATAAATAACATTTGCCAACTTTAATCAACACCTCATTTAACACCAAAACTACACCCGTCAATCAATTTAAAGGGACAAGTGAGGTCTTGTGTGCACGCCCATGTACTTTATTTATACTTTGTATCTAGTATATTTCTTACATATATTGCTTGTTGTGAGTTAGGTGCCAAAATAATCAAAAGTACACTTGTCCTGATGACAAGAGCCAATCGTATGGACTGTAAACTTCCATGCATGGCCTTGCACATGGGCACAACAGAACCCTATATATAATCTCAATAGAGAGGAGAAAGACCAACACCCGAGTATCTGTCTAAAGTTGCATAGAGTTGGCACCCTCTTAAACAATCGATCCCTCCATAAACATACGTAGAAATACCAACCATACGCAAAAGAACTGTATGAAATGGACCCATTGTTACGATGCCCACCTTTTGAATATTCTAGATTGTATTAGAACTCAACAAAGAATGACAACGATCACAAAACTTAAATAATAACAATATATTAAAAATCAAAATCAGCACAAAGTAGGTAAATGAAATTATCCACTAAACAAGGCTGGTATTTCAATTTCTCAAACAGTCTGTAGGTAAATCTAATCCATGGTGACAGATTATCCACAGTATTGTCCCGCAGTTCCAAGTCCTATGACAGGTGCCAAATAGTCTGGTACAAATACCAAAGAGGTACGGTTTGGTTCCAATGTGGTACAATTAACACCAAAAATACCAGGCAACTCAAAGACACTGTCCACACTCCACAGGTACAATGTATAAATGAGTATCTCCTTGGCAATAACAATGGCTCACAGTCCCACTGGCTAGAAGTCACCCAGATCCTGTCAGATCTCAGAATTCTGTCTCTCAGTTATGAAGCAGCTGTTTTATATATATATATATATATATATATATATATATATATATATATATATATATATATATATATATATATATATATATATATATATATATATATATATATAGGCTTAGAAAGCTTACCAGTATTCCATAATTTCCAATTAGTCACACATCCCAGTTCACTGAGACCTGTTAGGACGTTTCCATATGAATGTATGTCACAATTCTAGCTTATGCCAATTGTTCCCAAAATCATGAAAGTCACCCCAACATAGCAGGCCAACTCAGTGACTCTAAACACACTCAATGAGTACAGTGACCTCTCCAAATCAAAACGAACATCACATCCATAATTGTACCCACCCACAAAATATGGAGCATAATTTGAGGGAAAGTTTACCATGGGTGTTAAAATTATAAAAGTCATGGTGTGGGTCCCTAAGATTGGGGCGTAGTTTCATAGTCATAGAAAAAGTATTTTAGCTGTGATACATGTGGCTGTACGTTCATGATTACAAATGAGCTGTATGACATTGACTCTCAAAGACCTCCCTCTTTAATCAATGGATCCTAAAGGCCTTAAGTTGTACTCGAGCTCAATTACGGCTCTTTTTCCCTTTTGGGATGTGCACTACCTTGCCTCTCATAGTTAGTCACTTTGTCAATACATGAGCACAGACACCCTTATTTTTTTATTGATTCAGCCTCCATTGGCTCTAGGCTTCATTATAATACCCTCAGTGCAGCCTACCCACCCTAAAATATGGGTAATGCCCACACCCAGGGATACAAGCAAACACACTTCCTGATCACCACCTGCACTCGCACATTCAAATTTCTAACAGTAGCATATCTACAGCTAATCTACAATTGAACTAGGTACTTCCGAGCTGTAAATATATTGCCTGCAAAGCAGACTCTTGTGTTGTATCAGGATGCAACACCTGGGGGTAGAAGGCTGCAAAGACAGGAAAATTGGATCTGCAGGTCTCCGAAAAATGAACAGACGACCATATACATGATAAAAAGTGGATAAAAGCTCATTGGAGAAAATGTAACAGATATGAATAAACATATTTTGTTCTGAGAATAATGATATACACAAACTCACAATGAAAGTAGTAAGATTTATTGCCAATGTGGCTCTAGTCAAAATTTTATTTGCTCAAGATGATCATACTCGAGTGCTTGAATTTGCCCAGATTGCATATCCGGGCAGCCTGAACCCCCGTCCCTCAGCTTTGAAAGGCCTAGATAACTCCCTGACCATCAGCATAGCTAAATGTCGCACTCATGAAAATTTTTGCAGGTGTCTAAGCATCATCATAAATACTTCAAGAAACTTCAATTCAAAATATGGTACTGGGCATGATGGTGTATCTATAACACTTCTTAAATGCAAAATTCCTTCTCTCTCAACACCTCTCACTTTAACCGTTAATCAGTCTTTATCAACCGGGATATTTCTTAACAGATTAAAAACAGAAAGCGTAAGTCTGTTTTAAAAAAGTGTAAGTGCATCGCTCGGGAATTACATGCTTATTTGGATCCCTCCTACCTTCTCTAAAATATTTCAAAAAGGTGTGTACAAATGACTATATCATTACTTTCTTATCAACAAGTTATTTTGCAAGAATGAACTTGGTTTTAAACTCTTCATTCAACTGCATTGGAATTCGTTCACAAAATCCTTGGTTTCCTTGATAAGGGAAAATTACTTATCACTTCTTATTTAGATATTTCCAAGGCTTTTGATAAGTTGGATCATAACGTCCTTTTTCAAAAAATAAGTTTTTATGACGTAAATGGTATTTTTACTGATGCATCCCAATATGTTGTTTCAGGTGGCATATGTTCATGTTCCCTTTTCCTGTCTACACGTGTACTGGAGGGACCTATATCAGGTACACTGCTTTTTTATGATATATACCAATGATATTTACCTAGCTTCCTCGACATTTGGCTCCAGTTCGTATGCAGACGATACGACTTTTAACAGGTCCCCCTGTGTTATTTCAATTTATGCATCTTTATGTTAGTGGTGATGTATCAGAATCTATAATACGCACCGGAAGAAAGTTTATAATTGGCTAGCAGCCAATAAATTATCCTGGAAAATTGGCAAGACTAACTAGGATCTTTATTTTCTTAAGACAAACAAAAAAAAAAAATTACGTTTAGCTTTAGATGAAACGTCGAATGTATATATATATATATATATATATATATATATATATATATATATATATATATATATATATATATATATATTCATATATATATATATTTATATATATATATTTATATATGTATGATATATATATATGTTGTTAAAGTGCTTGAATTTGATTTCCTTGGTTTACCTATCCATGGAACTTTACATTGGAAAGCGGTCACGAATAAAATTGAAGAAAAGGCTCTTTAAACTAGGGTGTTTTTAAAAGACTTTACTTTGAAACCAAACCTGTGTTACTTATGTACAACTCATTATTTTTGACATACCTTGTTTCTTATTTAGGAGCATGGAGACCGTCTTGCGAACGTATCTTAAAGCTTCAGAAATCTGCTATCCAATTTATGTAGCATGGAAAATTCAACTTTCACAAAGATCGACTTTAGAAATTGTTAGATTGTCTGAAAGATTCATAACTATTCAAAGTTAACGTAAACGCTCTGAAATTGTATTTTCACGTATACACAGAATCAGTTACCGGATCATTTCAATGATAATGCTCCGCCACTTGCCAGTCAGGATTATATTATACATAACTAACCGATGTACTTCATAACCGTGGTCACATAAAATCCAAAAACCATTTTCAATTCCTAATCAGAATCATGATATGTTTCAGGAACAGAATGACAGAAATGATCCTGCACAACACTTGTGGGCGCACGTTTGGTCTCATACCCATGATTTTATTCTTACATGTACTACTTGCTCACACCACAGCACAGATCCCACATAACCACATGCCACGTGGCAGTCAACCTTTTAGCTGTTTTATGGTGACCAGTGATATTGACGTCTCAGTAGACTGTGCCAGCAAGAGACTAAGCGCAGTTCCACATGATTTACCACCAACTGTCTCAATTCTAAACCTCAGCCAAAATGCGATATCGATGATTGCTCCAGGTACATTTTCAACTTTATATGCAATTAAGACGTTGGACCTCTCTCACAACAAGATTACTCAGCTGCATGTCAATTCTCTAGAAAACCTAAAATGCCTCGCATTTCTGGATTTGAGTCACAACTTACTCAGTTATAACAATGCTGCCTTACCAGTTGGTCTTTTCTACCATCAAAGCAACCTTACTATCTTACGATTACATGCTCAGAAACAGGATTTCCAAACAGGATACCCAGATGCAACGCTAAGTCACCTCCACCAGCTCCGTCATCTTTCCCTACAATCACAGCCATATGCAAACCTTGGGCAGGGGTTTAGAAACCTGAAGATGCTGACATCATTAATCTTTCGGGGACCATTGTACCAAATATCAAGCACCATGTTTGAAAACATTAACCATACAAAACTCGGTTACTTATCACTGAAATATTGTGATATAAAAGTCATAGATCCTGGGGCCTTTAATCCTCTTACATACTTGAAGTGGTTAAACCTTGCATGCAATACAGATCTCGGTGTTGAAAAAGCAGCCAAGGCTTTACAAGCGTACAGCTCTTCACTTCATACCCTAATTCTTTATCATGTAGTGGGAAGTGATATTAGAGAATCAAAGCTTTTACCAGTTATTTTACAGCCTCTGTATCTGCTACCATTAAAGCGGTTAGATCTCAGCAGAAACGGATTTGTTACATCTGACTTTAAATCAGTTGAATTTTTGCCACCCACGCTCACAACACTTTCACTTGATGGAATTGTGCCTTTTATAGTTCCAGACGTGCCAGAATTTATTAAAGCCATGCCATCCTTAAGGTATCTCTCTATTAAACATACCCTGGATGCGAGTTGGGATCTCGCACCAGCTGAATTGATACCAGTGTGTAGATCTGATGACCCACACTTTGATTTTAGTCCAAGTGTATACTTCCAGCAACAGACGGATAAGCCTGAGCTGTGTGAATTGAGCCCAGAGGTACATACCACATCAGTACAAACCGCATCCTCTGCCTATACTGTTGAAAGAGGAGACCAAAGGTTGTTGCCAATTATGCATGAAATACTACCTAACCTTACTTGCCTTTATATTGATAAAAGTGCTCTATTTCTTTCCTATTCAAAAGACAATGCTCCAGAGGGGAATTTGAACTTTCCTCAGCTAAAAGTACTGAGTTTAAGTGATACAAGACTCGGCTTTTTACCTTGTATTTATGGGCTGGATGGGTTGGAATACTTAAACCTCGAGAAAACCAGGCTCTACGGCTTTGACACAACGGCGCTTCACTTGATGCCAAATCTTCGCTTCCTTTATCTGGCAAAGAATAAATTGGCCAAATGGGTGGCTTCAGATATAAGAGGGCAAATATTTAACTGTTCGCATTTCCTTGAAAAGCTTGATCTGTCTCACAATCTAATAAATCATATCCCTTTTTTGTTTTTCCAGGGACTGAAAAATCTTTTATGGCTGAATCTAAGCAACAATAAATTAACCTCTTTTGAAGGATTTCTTACATATATATCATCAGTGCAGTATCTCGATCTTTCTTGGAATAGGGCACAGACACTAAGTGCAAACACAACATCTCTCTTGTCCATATACATGGAAAGCAAATTGACACACCTCAATCTTGCCAACAATTCTTTTATTTGTTCATGTGAAGAATCCAGTGAAAGGTTTATTAGATGGTTGAGTCTCTCAGCTTCAACAAATATCTCAACTCCTGGCAGGTACAAATATACATGTCTCAACAAGCTGGCAAAAACTAATAATGGTACAGATAAAATCACGTCAGTAGACAAAATCAACTTAAGTGTGTGCAAAGTCTCCAGTAGCAAACAAAAACATATGTACATATCTTGGCCAATTATAATAGGTGCGGTAGCAGCTTGTTGCCTTGTTTTTATACTTGGTGTGCTCATGTCCTGGTACTACAGGTGGACCGTCCAATACTATTATTTGAGACTACGCTGCCACCTGCGGGCAAGAAAAGCATTCTTAAATGACCATCAATATGATGTGTTTGTAGTTAATGATATTGACGATGAGGATTCTACTGACTGGTGCAATCATGTATTGCTCGCAAAAGTAGAGGGGCAACTGGACAAAAGGATGTGTTTACCAGAAAGAGACTCTGTACCTGGGTCTTCTTATGCAGATATATACATTACAGGAGTAACGATAAGTCGAAAGGTCCTTCTGGTTATTACGCAGAGTTTCCTTAAAAATGAATGGTGTGAGTTTGCCACGCAGATGGCACTTGTCAAGGGTACCAACTGTGTCCTGTGTGTGCTTTTGGAAGATATGGAGGCTTATTTAGGTGACATGCCTGCATGTTTGCGGGGACTGATCATGCGCAACCGATATATAAATTGGCCAATTAACAATAGAAATCTCATGACAAAATTTTGGTTAGTGGTGCAAAATTTTATAAAATAACCTTGTCGTGCACAGAAGAATTCCAGATAATGTGGTAAATCGAACCACTTGAGAAATTTCAAGCCATTTACATGATGGATAAGCGGAAGTTAAGGTTCAAAGTAGAAGATAACGCTCTTTGAATGTGTGACAGTCTGCACGCTGAAGCAAGTATAATCCATGCCAGATCTTTGAAATTTTCCTGGTCAACAATTACTCTGGCACCTAAGTGTGCATTTATCCATGAACAGGACACAATGTTTTAATGGACTTTATTCTGTGAAAGCAAGGTATCAGCCGAGAAAAAAATGACGAAGCTGCAAACTTACTCTCATTAATGGACGAAATGAGATGCTCTAACACTGTGCGATTCAGAGGTGTAGAACAGACCTTTAGAAATTACAATCAAAAAGAGAAAAACAGTCAAGGAGCATTGTCGTCAGGTGCATTCTTTTAACACAAAAACCTAGATGTGCACATTTCAAACCTTTATTTGTAGTAGGCCTAGCTTTTTGTATTGTCCAATGCTCTGGCACCACGGCAAAAATGTAATACGCAGCAGAAAAAACTGTTAGAACGGGGCCTATGGTTTATCTTTAATGATCATACTTCAACATATTCATGTTTGCTAAAGAGAGTAGATCTTCCATCACTTCAATAGTGGCCTCTTCAGTATCTGACTGCAAAGCAATGCAAGGCAGTAAACGGCTTATCTCTCCAACACATTCCAAATTTATTTGTCAGGAATCATAGAGACTAACATCTTCGAGCCCCCCCCCCCCCCATAAGCTACAGATGAAGCTTCATAAAACAGTGAAATATGGCACAACCTTAGTCAGCCATGGTGGTGGTATGCTGTGGAATCAACTCCCCGCTAATATGAAAGAGTGTGGAAATGTAACATAGTTCAACGCCAAAATCCAACATTCCCAGTTTTAAATATGTGTTAAGTAGCAGTTGCTCCATACTATGGTTTTTATATACTTTGTTTTATTGATGCTGTTTTCTTATTTTACTTTTTATTGTTTGTATCAGCCACATAAGCTTTGGAAGCTTGTGTTGTAAAAATATTCTCGATGTGGACAGTAAAGAAAAAACTTGCCTATCTATCTATCTATCTATCTATCTATCTATCTATCTATCTATCTATCTATCTATCTATCTATCTATCTATCTATTTATCTATCTATCTATCTATCTATCTATTTGTGTGTCTGTCCGTCTATCTGTCTGTCCATCCATCATGTCTATAGGTCTTGCACCAGTAACCCCTCAAGGTCGGGTCAACTGATCCACAACTTTTTATCTAGTACTGAATACTGTTGCTGTGTCTATTGGATGTGAATATCACAGGAGCAGAGCATCCCAAATTGAGTCCCATCATCATTTTGGGTAGGAAAATACTTATCAACTGTGAGTTTTAGAAAGGCACTGCTACGCTAGAAATATTTTAAATCATGTGATAACTTTGTGTATTTTTGGAGACATATTTGGCGCGGAACGGTCAATCATGGAGGTAAGGTACACAAATGCACCTGTAAAAAAAAAATCTAATCACATGACCCCCCCCCCCCCCCTTTTCTTTGTTTTAACTTGCTGCTACCGGTATAAACTGGAAGCAGAGTGCCAAGGAAGTTGCAGTTTTACGTTTCAAATAGGAGAAATAAGCCAGCGAATGTCGCTATTTTAACATGTAAATGCATTAGGCCTAGGTTACTGGTCCAAGACCTATAGGGAAAACAGGCACTATGCACACATAACAAACGAATGAAGTGTTGGTATGGCTGAGCTTAAGTTGATATGACTACACATATCTTCAGGGAGCCAGTCAATACGTGCCATTCATATAACCTGCTTTGTTGCTTAAGTCTATATCAGGAAACATTATGTATGAGCAGATCCTTGTATTACATATAGCGAACATGTTCCTTTTGCCAAACTAACAACGTGGATAAACGTAACTGTTTGAAAAGTCTTAGTCATGTTCATTAAACAGTTTGATAAATGTAATAAAGTTTTACTGAAAAAAACTACAAACATTTCTGTTATTTTTATGTTTTCTATACCCACCATTGGGATAACAGGAGAAAGTGGGACAAAACCGGCATGCAAAGTCTTGACACTTTCTACCCTTCTGTCTAACACATGCACTTCATCTCATGCTGGTATAGCCAAAAAGGTCGCTACAACTAATATAAATAAATGCCACTCTGAAAACAAGAGGCCCATGGGCCTAATACGTTACTGGCACCATGGTTATATTGCACCTACATCTTCATTTTAATGTTGCGAATCCTCAAAGGGCATCCCAACACAAAAATATGTGTAATTTTAGTGTCTTATTTGTCCACCAGATGACACTTCGCTCCACATGTAATCCTAGCTAATTGGCGCAATCCATGTGTGGATATTGTTGCGTGTGCGAAGACAACTATGAGTGAGTCCTTACACTTATGTCTTCAGTGACCTTGGGGCACAAGATCAAAGTCACCCAGAATATGTAATACAGGAGGTCCACGACCCTGGTGTTGTGCTGACATCGTCATTGATGTCCAAGTCACACCCTGCCTTTACAAAATCACCTGTTTCAACTTTACAGGCGTGGTGACCTCACAAAAAAGGGTCAAGGTTACTGATGTTATACAAACGTTTGGCATTGGACATGGTCTAAATATCCTATAAATTTAGTAAGTCTAATCTAATTACTTTTTCACATATGGAATTTCAAATTTTTAAAAAAGTTTGCCAATCATTTCCGTCAAATTACAGGTGGCGCCACTAGTAGCATAATCAACTTACACATTAACCTCTCCCACAATCACACCAAGTTCGGCGACGATGCGCGACAAATTAAAGTTGAAAGAGTGTTCACAAGATTTTCACATTTTGAACCTTATATTGCCTAAAATTGCGGGTGGCACCACCTGTATTGAAAGGAACCTAGGCTTTCATACATCCTTTTAACCCCTGAAAGTTATATTGGGCTAACTTGAAAATTGTGAGCAGTATAGCGCTAACGAGCCAAAAGTTTATGGACGGGCCGACGGACACACACATTAGGGGACGCACACACACTCCACAGGAGAGCTAAAAATCCAAAAGATCCAAAGCGAGAGAGGGACCAAGCCTGGGGCAAGGTGAGACTAAGCGATGGGAGTAAGACAACTAAATCAACAAAATATTCTTTAAAACATCATACATGGATTCTACTACGTGTATGGTGTTTTGAATAAAGTTTCTAGCCTTGTCCAAGACAACAGGACCGTGAAATAAAGAATACAACACGCTACACCTAAAGCACCAATTACCTTGAAAACCTATTGTGTCACAGCATGTTTACCTCAGTGCATCTTGGAGAGATCGCCTAGGACAAAATCAAAGCAGCGCATATAGTATAACACGGATGTGGTCGAAGCATGGTAGGTGCCCTCGTAACATTAATTGAAAACTGCGTTCCTGTTGCAAAACTACCTTCGGCTATAGTAGAAGACAACTCTAAGGAAGAGCTAAAATAATGGTTGCGCCTCAACCTTGAAGTTTTCGTTTCTGATCAGGTTGACCTTGGTTATCCTATTTGTTTTGTTGGGAGGCATCTGGTAAAAGCTGAGTGCAGGTGTCTTCCTCTGAAAACTTTAGCACTTCGGCATGCAGCACTTTACGTTCTGCATTTTCTAACTTTCTCCGATCGGAACTTGAACATACGTGTTTCACACCGGCATGAGTCAACACTGCATCATCCGTGCTACTCGACTGTGAGTCTGAACTTCTGGCTGAGTTTTTCCCTGGTGATCCCCCAAGACGCATCGCGGTAATCACGCTGTGATATAATGAGAACACAGGGTAATTTTTGTACGTGAACAGTGACCAAGACCCCACGCAATCCCTCTCATTTAAGCACTTTAAGACATAAAGTTCATGCACAATAGTAAACCCTGTCGCAATAACTTTTATAGTGGCAAATATTGGACTGAGTCAACAGTTTTTTTTTTCTAAGCTTGCATTGCGTGCCCAATGCCTGCCCAGAAAAGCTGTTGATCTGAGATATTTTCTCTGGTACTTGAATGAAAGGTCTTTTAACGAGGAATACGAATCTGAAATCCCTATAATGCGCTTGACGAGTTTTGTGCTGGCGATACGAAGGATGAAAGATTTTAATGTACTAAGCTTTCCAGTTGAACTTTGAAAGCTCAACTTGGTGAAAAGTTGGGGACTTGAAAAGGGGCTTTCTCAGGCATGTTTTTTTTTTTTTTTTTTTTTAAGAATAGCAGGTTGCTAGGGTGTGTTGTAACGTCGCTTGGGTTGGCTGCAGGAATCAGTAGAATTGTTGGCCCTCAATTTCTTATAAAATGTGCAATGTATTTACAATATTCAAACATTTGCAGCCAGTAGCTAACATGGAGTGGTGTCGTCATGGGTTGAGCGGCATTTCTCATCCAATGTTACCCTGATGTCAAAAGCTTATTTTTTCTTACTCTCGAATTCTGATCTATGTGTTTATGACTAGAAAGTTTATTATACCAGGTAACTGTATAAAGGTTGAATAACTTTCAAATGTTGACAATTTTCAGGCCGTTCCATAGTATTTCTGTCGTGACAGACGTGACAATTTGACAAATTAAACCCCATTTCCAGGCAAACCACGCAGTTCTGAAAAAGCCGTTTGATATATTTAGATTCTCTATTGGCTTACTGTTCACATTTAATTCTGTAGTACTAATACAATGGGTTTTCCCATCCACTAGAGAGCCGCACGCAAGCTTGCAGGATGGAAAATACATAATACATATCTATATAGCCAGATGCCCAATGCACTGTTGACAACCATCGCCAAATTAGAGGATTGTGGAAGTCCTGTGCTCAGCTAACTATACATGCACAAATTGAAGTAGTCCTGAGAACTTCATAATATTAAAGTCAGCTTTGTTCCTTAGCATGATCATTGTTTCAAACGTGAACACATTCCCTTACAGATTCTTCTAAGTTTTTACAATTTGTTAACAAAATGGCTGTGTGAAGAGACCGTGCTCAACTGACTTCACATTCAACCCATAATAAGTCCCACTACAGTCTAGGGGAAGAACATTTTGGAAAAGAAGTAAAAATGTGAGTTTCTGTTGCAATCCCCCGGACTTACATGGTAATCAATAGGAATACATGCATTCACCAACAGGTACCAAAACTGAAAAAAAAATCGTTACAAATCTGGGATCTAGAGTATTACCACCCAATGAATAATTTTGTTTAACCCTCTCACAAGCTACTTTTCTAAGAAGCTGATCAATCTGTTTGATGGTTTTTAGAAGTTACCAATGGGGAAAATCTTCAAATATATATAGGGAGAGCGCCACCTGTTAAACATGTTGTGTGTGGATGGGTGGGTGGGGGTGTGCGTCTCCCCAGAGATGTCCCTGTGCTATTTCGAAGCAATTGCCTAAGAAGAAGAAGAAGAAGAAGAAGAAGAAGAAGAAGAAGAAGAAGAAGAAGAAGAAGAAGAAGAAGAAGAAGAAGAAGAAGAAGAAGAAGAAGAAGAAGAAGAAGAAGAAGAAGAAGAAGAAGAAGAAGAAGAAGAAGAAGAAGAAGAAGAAGAAGAAGAAGAAGAAGAAGAAGAAGAAGAAGAAGAAGAAGAAGAAGACAAATAATGGATATTAGAGATCACATAAAAAACTATAAAATTTAAAAAAAAAAGGGATTTTCACTGACCACCCCCATCCCTTTCATAATCGCAATTTTCAAGGAATTTTGTGTGGGTGTAAAACTCAATCAGGAGATATCTCGTTGGCAGTGAGGAAGCTACTGAAGGGTAAAAAGTACTCTGAAACAGCAGTTGATACAGATATGCATATTTATTCTTGGTATCACATTGCTGAAAAAAAGCATCAAAGAAATAACAGAGTGTAAAACTTCTTCTGGAAACTGTAGCCAGTAATGGCCATTACCTTACTGATGCAAATGAATTAGACAACCACAACTTCTGCTTCAACATATTCAAGAAATCTACCATTTCCAAAATACATATATGCATAAAAATTGACTTGTCCCATATTTTTGCAGCATAGACTCTAAATGCAAATTTATCAATTATTGAATGCAAAACTATCTATTTGTTTTTGTTTCTAATAAATTTATAAATATTTTCCTGTTTACCAATTTGCTGTTTTATCATTGTATTTTTTTTTAGTACACATCAGTAGTATGTGAAACAAACAATAACAGTCTGACAATTGACGTGTTGCATGAAATAAGACCCACAGAAGATCTTTTGGCTATATTGCATACAGAGTTGAACAGTTTTTCTATTTGATTTTTAAATCAATTTGTATTGCCAAGTGTTGGTTTTTTGTGGCTGTTATTAAAATACGGTATGTCGTTCAACTTTCCTCGTACCCTTCTGCCCGAGCTATCAAAGTCCTCATTTTTACTTTGTTTTTGTACTTTTGAATTTATATAACATAGCATCAATGCATGTGGTGCTTGTGACGACTAACTGATCAGTGTGACATCTAGTGTCACTTTTTTCACTTTGAGGAATCACTGAAGATGCCATGTGCTTCAAGCTGTGAATGTGATGGAACCACACTGCTGGAGCTTCATGATTACACGTTAGACAGGACTTGGTGAAAACGTCTTCAATGAGCATACAAAATGGGGTACTGTATAAGTACAGAGAAAAATTGAAGCTTTAGTGCAGTTTTTGAAATATCGGTATGCATAAACCCGTACTATCGCCCATCTCAATCTTTTCTTTGTTCAGTTTTGATAATAAATTTATTGTAATTTGAGTATTGAAATTTCTTTCGTGTTGTTTGAGGTTGCATGTTATTTTCTCTCTCAGCAGAATTGTTGTCAAGACAAAATATATCATTTGAAGTCCGAAAAGTGCCAAATATAATTTGGTTGTCCACTGGGAAATACAGTGGTTGTCCGTTCAGGCTTGCAATTTTCAATTTTACTTGTCCCGTATTTTTCCTCTTTCTATTTGCAAATTAATGGACGTTTCCAAAAAAAGAGTGAAACTACGATTTTTATTTTTCTTATCACACCCCCATTTCTGATCGTTTTTCGGAATTTGGGACAAGTTTTTTTATACATGATCCCTGAAGCAATAAAATCTTCCAACGTAGGCCCCTCCTACCCTATCCTTCATCAAAGAATAAAATTTATAAGGACAATAAGTTTGGCTCCATCACCGAACTGCATCTTAATATTTCCTATTGAACATGTGAGCATATCATTAAACAGCACACCCATGGCACACCGTTGTCCGTCACACCCTATATGTTGGTCTATTTGAACATCGTTAGCCACTGTTGTCAATTCAAACCGTGTACAACGCAAGCCAACCTCCAGCATCGTTCCTCTGACCTGCAATGACAATGTTTATTTAATTGCAAGCGTGTACATTGATCGAAGACAAATTTGAATATTTGCAGATGAATATAGGCCTATTTTGATTTTGCGGGAAAAAGTATATTGTTGTTAAGTGGATAAAAATTAGACTCTTCGTTTTTGGCGACATTTTGAATAAAACACCTGTAAAATTTACTCAAAAAACTTAGTAACTTTGTACCTTTGCGGTCATGATGTTTTGCATCGTCCGCCTTCAAGTTTTATACTACTGGAATCTTCAGAGTGTCGTCGTTCTATGTCACAAGCTCTCTAATTGAATAAAAAAAATATTCCTGGTTTATCTCTCCAAAAATAGCCAAGAACACGCATGGAAACGTCATTTCACGTCATTGCAAATGCGCTTTGATCACGTGTGCCTCACGGTGGTTTTCTCCGAGTTCTTCGGTTTCCTCCACTAGGCAAGGTAGGAAGTATACGCCAACATCTGTGCCATGGAGAGTGACTCGATAAGTCAATGCTTGACTTCTTTCATAATCCATGTAAAACAAATGTGTCTATACTTTTTTTTTTATACTGTCCAATCAAACTTGTTTTTCCGTGCCATGTACAGGTCTCATGTCCACAATGTTGGAAAACAAGTCCTATTCCCGCAAAGATTATTGGACCAAGATGCTACATTTTCAAATCATAACCCCCCCCCCCCCAAAAAAAAAAAAACTTTGGTGGAACGAATTTAAACGCAGATAAAGGCAAGACTGAAAATGCCATACATAAGGGGAAGGAACATACGTGGATTAGTCATCGCACGGTACTGCGGCAGATGAGCAGAGAGCTAGAGAAAATATGCGCATATACAATGTGTTTTCTTGAACGCTGTTTCCGATGCGTCAAATCATTATTGATGTTTTTCACAGCTTTTTTTAAGCCATTAAAATGTTTGAATGAAAAATATCTGTATCACAGAAGAAGATAGAAATTTAATTCATGATCAAAGGTCAGAAAAATACTTACATATCGGAAAGTAATGCCCAGGAGCATGCCTGTGCGCACTCGCTTATTGTGCCTACTCTGGCAGCCATATATATTCATACGCAGTGTAAGAAAGTCAGCCATTCCGCATCAATGAGGCCTCTTTAGGGAAAGTTATGTTACGTGAAATTGACCTCACTTTGCACCTCTTTGTGTTGATACGCAAAATCTCCTAAATACCCCAAGCTACTGCCATTGCGGAAGTGCATAACGCACAGCAGGGTTATTACGTTTGTGGCAATATTTACTTCTGCTACCCCCGGCATTCGAATGATATACGGGGTCTATAGTCATTAAATGGATGCATGTGGTTTGTATGATGAGTCTTGAAATTAGTGTCGGACACAAGAAAAAATAATAATAACTTTCACAATGCAACATTAACTTTTGCTGTCCACGGCATTAGAAGGATATACCTGGTATATACTCGTCATTAGAAGGATGCACGCGGTCTCTATGATGAGACTTAAAATTAGAGGGGGGGGGGCACAAAAATACTTTCACAATGCAACACTGTTTCTCATTGGCGAACACCTCATTACAGTCTAATGAGTGTGTGCCAATCATGTATACAACATTCTTTTCTATTGTGCTAAACCCGTTTGGCCACTCCCAATTTTTCAGTAGGTGGATTCCAAACAGTCATATATGGTCGCAAGGAGTAGTTCAACCGTTCAAATAATTTAGTACATGCTACGCAGTTTCAGTTGCACAGTTTGTTTAGAAAACATACATCAGGTATATAGTTTCCCATATTTTGCAAAATCTGAAGATACAAACCATTAGAAAATATAACTCTTTTCTACAACCTCAAGATACACACAAAGTATGTTTGCGTAATTTTGCCATGTATACTGTAAATTGACATGTGAGGGTGTCCTTATTCTTTCAGGTGGATAATGTCAAAATCTCAGCATTATATTTTCACTTAAATCATTGCTTACTACAAGGTTGCCAGTCATTAAGCCCATGGACTTTGGCTGTTATTTTGTATGCTTATCAGACAGAGAAATGATACCATGCTCTGTGATTCTCTCCCCTTTGCAAGAAGGAAGGCGTGTACATAATCTAAGACTATATGGGCAATCAGCTAGCGCCGAATCCTCATATTCATATAAATTCTAATAAACATTAAAGCAAGACCATTTGATAGACTTGGCGGAGACCCATCCAAGGTATATCCCCATCAATTTTGAAGTGAATCTGGCTGATAGTGCTAGGGAAGAAGTAGAAAAATGTGAACTTCAATTCGGCTCCCCATTGACTTGAGCAGAGATCAAAAGATATGCATGCATCAAACTAACAGGTACCCAAATTGAACAATTCGTTTAAAATCAGGGATCCACAGTATCACCACCTAGTGCACAACTTTAAACTCCCACAACTATATATCCACCAAGTGTCCGACCAATCTGACCGACGGTTGGAGAAGTCGAAGACAGGAAAAACACACATAAATGAGAAAAAAAAATCGCGCCACCTGTTGGACAAATTAAGGCCCTGGGGTTCCCCAAACTGTTGCTATATATAAATCTGAAGAGGATCGAACTTTCAGTTTGGGAAAAAAAGGTCAAGATAAGTTAAAATACCAAAAAAAAAAAAAAAAAATCTGAAAGAAGAGGTTTTTTTAAAAAAGCCCGTCCACGGCTAACCTTTACATTCAATCCATAATAAGACCCACTCTAATGTAGGGGATAACGATTTTGGAGAGGGAGTGAAAAATGTGAACTTCCATTGGACACTCCATTGTCTTTCATGGTAATCAATATAGATGCCTTAACTGACAGGTACCCCAATTGAAAAATTCGCTAAAATTCAGAAAACCACTGTAATGAACAAGTTAAAATAATCCTCCCGCATGCTACATTTCCACCAAGTTTCAGAAAATCTGAGGGATGGTTTCGCAGAAGTCACAAAAAAACAAAACCAAAACAACTAAAAAAAGAAAAGAAAACAAAAAAAACTTAAAAAATCAAACCAAAAAAAAAAAATATAAATAAAAAAAACAAAAACAAAAACAAAAGAAAAAACAAAACGAAAGAAATGGCAGAACTCAGAAAATTGTATAAACAAAAGAAAAAAGTGAAGTGCCACCTGGTGAACTAATTAAGGTCCTGGGATCTCAAAAAGTGGCCCATGCAATAAAAAATAATTAGCTCAGGGTTTCCAAAAGACTTTGCCAAACAAGTCCCCCCCCCCCAATAAAAATCATACGAAAAGACGTATTGGGGCCAACAGTTTGAGCAAACTTAGTTGAGGCCCACCCAAGGTACATGCCCGAAGTGAATATGGTTAACGGTTGTGAAGAAGTTGAAAGTGTAGAATTTCATAACCATCCTCGTTGAATTACAGAGTCATCAACATAAATGTATGCATTAACTGACAGGTAGTAAAAATCAGGGATTCAGATTATCACATAATGAGCAAGTTTGTTTAACCCTCCCACAAGATTAACTTCAACAAACGTTCAGAACAATCTGAGTGATCCTTTTGGAGGTGTTTAAAATAGGAAAACACACACAATTTTGTATTTTAAAAAAAGTGAAAAAAAAATGCTGTGCAAACTTTTGAACACATTAGGTTCGGGGGTGCCGCAAAAGGGGCCCCATGCAATCTTAAAGCACTTGGCCAAGCGTTTTCGGAGATTTTGGAAAGATTTCTCCCAAAAGAAATGGAACAAAAATTCCGAAAAATCAACATAACTGGAGCATTTGAAAAAATTGGTAGAAATATATCAAAGGTACATGCGCACAAAATTTTAAGTCAATCTGGTTAACAGCATCAGAGAAGAAGTTAATTTTTTTTTCGATTTTCCATTGCAATCCCCATTCAAATGAATAGGCATAAACAGGAATACATTCATTGACCAACAAGTACCCGAGTTGAAAAAAAAAAAAACATCATTTACAAGTCCCATGGGTCTACTGCTCTTATGCCACCGTGGCTACACGCCCATTTTCATTTCAAAGTTACGTGTCATCAAGTGGCTTCTGCCCATGAGACAGCACTTTGCTCCACTTGTAATCATCGCTTATTTGTACAATTCCTGCAATGGATATTGTTGTATATGCCCCAACAACCATGAGAGGGCCCTTAACTTTATGTCCTCAGTGACTTTGGGACAGAAGATCAAGGTCACCCAGATTATGTAATGCAAGGACCCATAGGCCTGGTGCTGTGTTGACATTGCCATTTATGTCCAAGCTACACTCTGCCATTACAAAATCACTTTCAATTTTACAGGCGTGGTGACGTCAGCAAAAGTGGTCAAGGTCTTTCATATTGCACAACATACACGGTCTATATATCCTATAAGTTGAGCAAGTCTAATGTAATTATTTTTCCAGAATTGTAATTTGATATCTTAGAAGCCATTTTGGCTCATAATTTCCGTCAAATTATATGTGGCGCCACGAGTTTCATTACCAACTTAGACTTTAACCTCCGTCCACAATCCCACTTAATATTGTGAAGACCGCCAAAAATTTAATGTGCTACAGTGGTCACAAGATTTTCATATTTTGACCCCTACATTACATAATTTTGTAGGTTGCGCCACCAATATAGAACGGACCTAGATTTCCATACACTTTATAGGTCCCAAAAGTTACATTTGCGTAACTTGAAAATTATGGAGAGTATCGCACTTGCAAACCAAAAGTTTATGAAAAGAATGACTGACAGATGGATATGAGTGAATGTATAAGCTGTGCAATCTTAGGTCAACAGAGCTAAAAGACAATAAATTTGGACAAGTACCAAACTCCATAATTACTGTGTTATGATGACCCAAAAGGTAGGTCACCATGTACGGTTTTATGCACAATGTAATTAAGTGGAATTTGGATCTTGAAGCTCAATTCTCTTTGCCAGTGATGTCCAAACTACACCCTGCCATTACAAAATCACCTCTTTCTACTTTACAGGCGTGATGACCTCCAAAAATAGATCAAGGTCACTGATTATATACAGCATTCTAGCATTGGACATGATCTATATATCCTATAAATTCGAAGTCCATTTCAATTACTTTTCCAAGCATGGAATTTTACGTCTTAAAACATATTTTGGCTCCAAATTTCCATCCAATTATAGGTGACGCGACTAATATCATTTACACCTTAGACTTTGCTCTTCTCCGTAATTTTAATAAGTATTGTGAGGAACGCCAAAAATTAAAGGTGCTAGAGCGTTCACAAGATTTTCATATTTTAACCCCTAGATTACATAATATTGTATGCGGCACCACCAATATCGAAAGGGAATTAGTTTTTTTACACACCCTGACAATTATATTAGGTTTATTTGAAAACTGTGGACAGTATTGTGGTCACACGATTTTCACATTGTGACCTATATATTACATTATTCGTTTAAAATTGTCTCTATAACATTCATGTACAACTCTATGGACATGCTCCACAAATTCAAATGTAAGGACCCTCATAATAAAATCATGTCCTGACATGTATTCCCTCTGACCTTGAGAAAGTTGGTCAAGCTCACCCATATTATATAATACTGACACACGTTTGCTGTAAATTTGGTGATATTAGCCTTAATATCGCAAGATAATGAATTTTATAAATGTTGCCAAAAATGTCAGATTTCCTGTTCCCATACACATGGCACCACTAGTATTGTTCAATGTGAACATAATTGCCTCCAGAATATTTTCACTAAATTTCATTATGTTGAAAATCAAACACACCAGAGAGTTTTTTTAACTTCTTACCCCCCCCCCCCCCAAAAAAATGAATACGCAATTGATACATAGAGAAATGAGAGGCTAATGTTCAAATTGTAACAAAGCTGCAGAAAAATAGGGTGCAAGACAGCATTTATTTGTCATTGTGGTCTGCACATATACAATCCACAGTGAAATTAAAATTTCACTGTGTATATTTCAGCCAAAGTTGAGATGCCCTTGTTAGACCTTTAACGTAACTGAGTCCGTGTTTTTATCGATAAACTGGTATTTGCTTCTAGTTTGCCCCAAGAACATAAAAAAGGCTTCCAAGCTGTATTCATGGGGCCAGGGCCATGGAACATACCAACTTTAGGCCTCAAAATACCACTTTGGTAAGGCTCAGATCAAGCTCTTAGACTATTATGTAATACCAAGGATCATACACAGTGATCGAGAGCAGGTCAAGGCCATTTTGGAAATATCAGTACTCATCACAATAAAGGAAGTATGATGATTGAAATGGCAATTGCTATTCAAAAACGTTTCGTGGTTACAGCCAGTTGACAGAACCGCAGACAATACTAACAAGTAGAAACCAGCCTTTTGCAATGGAACGTGGAACAACAAGAAGCTTTTGATGGCTGGAAACAATTTCCCATGCCATACAAAGTCATTGTCTACTGTCACACTGCTTGCCCATGTAACCTGCATACACATGTCTCAGATGTTTTGCGTTGGGGCTGTTCTTGTCCAGGACAATGATGCCAGTGTTGAAACAGTGATACAGTACAGTTTGCATCAACTCCCAAGAACCCAGTGATCAAAACAAAAGAAAGAGATGTATGCCCCAGTTTATTGTGTAGATATGTTTTGTGCTTATCTACATAGTGCTGAAATTACTGTATGCACAGACCACAAATCATTCCAACCAATGGGAAAGTTGACCCTTTGAATAGGACCTGAAGAAAATGAAACTAGTAACCAATGGTGTCAGTAAGTGGCAAAATAAGATGGCTGATGCCCTTTATGCCTAATGATATAGCGTCAGTGAATCCTCTGCATTCACTCCCTTTTTCCTATTGTATGGGAGATGATGATATGTACCACTGTTTGCACTGGGGGCATCCTGACTGGGAGGCTTAGCAATATTTCAGATGCTTTGACCTTAGCACATCAAAACGTGGCCGATTCTTATTACTTTTTCGTGACGGAATTAAAGCTAGGGCCAATGTAACTGAACTCACATCATGGGACACTGTATTGCTAGAGGCAGAGAAAAAGATGATCTTTATGTCCGACTGGAACGTCCACTATGAGGTCATTTGAGTGAGAGGTCCTGCTTGCTGGATCAGGCAGCAGCAAACTGGAAACGTTGCAATTAAAAGACCAGAAGTGTTGCTTGTTCACCCCAATATAGCATGGGATAACCTGAAAAGTGCTGTCTATTATTTGGGTTAAGTCAGCGGGGCCATTTCAGGCTGACTGGAGAGTAAGCAACTGGCTCAGCTACCAATTCCTAGCCATGTGCACAGGAAACTATTACGCTATGGCAAAAAGAAACCATGGTCCTCTAGCTCCCCAGCACAGATGCTTTACTCGGTCAAGGTCAAGGTAGGACCCCAGCCAATCATTGTGCACCCGATGCATGTCATAATTCAGGTTGCTAAATGACCATTCTCTGAACTACCATGCTAGGAGAACATGCATATGCACACCGATGTCCCATCAATTATTCAATCCAAAGCCAGTGCTGAGGTAGACACAATGATGTTCACCCTTTTAGGTCTAATTGGGCATAGTCTTTTCAGATTAACAATGGATGATAGCATTGCCGAATGCTGGTCTGCAATAAACCTTACACACAACCCAGCAGGCAATGGTTCATCAGATTGATCAGTCGGTAATAGTTTTAAACAGAACTAAAAAAATATGACTTGGAATTGAACACATCCAACAGGTTTCAGACTCTGTGCCTAAACTTAATGCTGTTGTCAATAAAAAGATAGGTCTGGTATTGCTAGGATTGTTGCAATGTATCACGTAATTATCATCGACTGTCACAGTTACAACGGAGGTCTCGGATGTTCTTACAAAGTATATTATTTTAACAAAATGTCAGTGTGTTCAACCATTTTGATTCAATTGATGGAAAAATGGGTAGAAAACATAGGCAAAAACAAGGGCTGATCTTGTTCCATACCCACGTCTACAGTTGAACGGTCTATAACAGGTCCCTGGGTTCATTTAGCTGCCGGCCACTGTAATGTGTATCTCCAATTACTACTGTATATTTCGATGCGTTTAATCCCATGAGCAGATAACAATTGTTTGGATAGCTACCACATCCATGCCTCATCTACACAGCCGACATGACCAGTGGCTGGCTGGCTGGCCTTTGATCTCTTTCAGTCATGTACCACTGTTTGTGAAAGTCCACGTCGAGCTCTCAACAGTAGGGTGTAAAAACTTTCATCTCACCGTACCTTTGCCTTTAATATGGACCCAGAAGTAAAAGAGTAAAATATTTACCAGGCTTACATGATAGATACAATCTGAAATAAAGGATATCATATGCACTTGAACTGATGAGGATGTATACGAAAACGAAAATTACTGCCCTCCAAGGGTTACTGGCGGGTAGGAGTTCTGAAATTGAAAGCTATTCATAAATGCAAACTTATATTTAATAATCCATAAACCACACAGATGGAAAGGGCAAATTAAGTGTCTGTTCAGACTTTTACATATCGTAAGTGCGTAGGCCGTAGCTGTTTCCATGAATGCTAGAATTTGAAACACCACAAGACCTTGCCCATCCTGACGCATGTTCCAATTTGTTGCATGCATGCATGAAAATCTAGGAATTTTTTGATAGGGAATATCACTTTTGCAAGGAATTATTATTGCCCAGGCGGCAAGTTAGGGTCGACTGGCTGTCCCATGGATGCACTCCCTGCAGTGCTAGCGAAGGCAGGGTTCAAGGCGTCCTACTTATGTCTGTCAGGCTTATAGATAACAGTCCTTAATAGCTGGCAGATGTAGCCAGTTTCTGCCCAGCCATGGCTAATACTTTAATCAGAGCTGATGCATGATGCATTTTGGCTTTCATTCATAAAATTTGATAACAGCTGAATAAACACATTAAATAAATAAGTTCTAAATACAAATCCGCGTACAAATGGAGTTATAATATTCCCTTTTTGAGAATTATTTTAGCGTTAACCAATACGATTTTAACCTCTGTTGTTCAGTTACTCATCAACAAACAAAATCACTCTTATGTGAAACAATCCCACATTTCTGAACGTTCCTGTTCTTTTATATTGTTATAGGATACTTATACGTTTTAATGGAGCTACCTTTCTAGATTTAGTATCAAGGCAATATATGCCTAACTGATGTATAAGCAAAAACACTGAATCATGCAAACTTTTCACAAAATGTAGATAATTTCACATATCAATCAGAAATGAAGTGACAAATATCAATGAACGCAAATACACATCATCACATGCCACTAAGACACTTTTCAGCTTAAGATGGCTGTTCCCAGGGGCGGCCCATGGGTCTCTCACAACATTACTGCTGACTTCTCGAAGGTCTCGCGTCTAAGGTTTTTATTTCACATATATAATATTGTTTGTTAATATCGATGTGCAAATACGTAAATACGTAACAGAATTCGTCAGGGTCACCCACATTTAGCACAAACGACATTTTTGACCATAGAGACTGGTTTAACGGGGCTCATCAAAAAAGTATTTGCCTTAGCGTCTAGAAATTTTACATATCTAATGTTCACGTGGCTACCCAAGACCGGTTCCTGTCTTTGCTTTAAAATCGTACTGGTTTTTATACTTGTATTGGGTATACGTTAACACGGGTAAGTCCTTCATGTTTGAAGCTCTCAAAAACATAGAAAAAGCCGTATTATCGCCCAGCTAAAAGGCTCGTACCTTACTTTCATTTGTTATCTTCCAAATCCTTTCTGATTCCATAGAGATTGATTGAATGCTTTTTGAGAAACATCAGTTTAAAATTTGAAAAGTCATAGCAAGATCTTTCATCGAAAATAGCATTTGTGCTTAAAGTGTGCCACACTCAAGTTTTTTATCACCGTATATGAAATCTGCATATCACCGTCAACCAAATATGTAAATATATTTATATACGTGAAAAAAAAACTTAGACGTGAGACTTTCAGGAAGTCAACAGTCATGCTACGGGAGACCCATGGGCTGCCCCTGGAAACTGCCACCTTAACGTCTACGTGTACAATATTTCACACAAAGAATATACAATTCTGGTTCCCCAGACCATTTACCAGGCGTTATGGCTGCTGTTACTGTCTTGACAAGTTATCAGAGAGCAGAAGTATATGCAAGTTACTATTATGTTCCTTAAATTTTAATTGGGTGATATACCTCACGGCCTGAGAGATCTATTACCAACTTCCGCAAGAAACTTAAGCAGGTACAATGTCAGATCTGTGTACAGCTTTTCTTTAAAGGAACATGGACTGTCTAAATTGATGCATATTTTTTTTCTTCAGTTCTTCATCTTTGGAATTGGCCACCTTCACCGGTAATGAGGAGTTGTTGATGAATTCAAAACCAAATTAGGCTAAAGTTGATACATTGTTTCCCAATGAGTTCGGAAGAGAAACTGTTTAGCATGCATGATTACGTATAAAGTGACGTATGTTTAACGCAGATATTTAAAAAAATGGTCTTGCAGACATGCCAAGGTGTGCCTGGACTGTTGCTAATGAGAATGTGTTTCATTACTTTTTTAACATGCAAATGTCTGAGTGAAACGAGATAGATTGCAAAATGTTGTAATTCCTTAAGCTCTATATAATGTACTTTATCATTCAGTACACTGCACTTTTTAAGACAATTAGGTCATGTTTCAACCTGTTTATCCATTTATCCAGTCGACAGACAGGCCTGGAGCTATTCCCTCATGTTTATATAAATTTATTACGAATGCCGTAGTAGGTGCCGGTTTGCGATGACGTATCCCATCTTCCTCTCCCTAGGGCTTATTGGTACATCCCTAACGCTTTGATACACGTGGCCCGTTTATTGGTGCTTCCTGCTTTTTAGTGGTTTTAGTCGTCGGAAGCAGAAAGACTTATCAATGATACTTGAATAAACAATATGTCTCCAAGTTGTTTAAAAACTATTCTCTGTACAGGCAGTCCAAATCCTACATTTTAACTTATAACAACACAATGAAAATTGAGAGCGCTATACAGCATATTGGCGTTCTGCTTAAAAAAATGACAATCAAGTGCGTTCGAAAGTGGCAACCAGCTATGTATATATGTTAGCCGCTTATCATATCAGACTCCACATTGTCTTTTATCATTTATAGATTCAGTCAAGATGACCCTTGGAATAGGCATTATGCGTCAGATTTTTCTGTAGAAAAGCATTACTTTCAGGACGGTCCAAGTTCGACTGCGTGTCCCCACAAATTGGAGCAGCAAAGTTTCTTTGGGTTTAAAGTCCACAATCGATATATCTATAATCGCGGCACATAAATATAGCAAATGCTATTTTGACACCAGAATCCGAGCTAAATCACTGCATAATACAAAAACCGTCACGCGAGAGTATCACTTAAATGCAGTGGCTTCTCTAGAATGACTCGTTGAAGGGAAAATATGGATGGTGGGCGTCTCTCCATACTCGTTTCCTGCAAAAAAGGGGGAAATTATAAAAACATTGGAAGCTGGTGTTTGAACTCAGACTTTTTATTCTGTGCAGCTGTATGATGTGCAACATTGTTAAAGTATACAAAATAAAAACTTATTTTGCATCCATCTTAACAACATAGCCTCTCGCTCGTTCAGCCGACCGACTCAAAATATCGCCAATTTTATCAGGGTAGTTGTCTGCATAGACATACTCTGTATCGCTGCTGAAAACCTACTATTCGAGCTCCAGGCAATACAAACAGATTAGTTCGACAGGCAGCTCTAAATAATCCACCTCTCTGTCAAAAATGTAATAAAGAGAGTAGCATTTCCGTCAAATGAGAAAAAAACTGATCACGGCAGGTTCTAATAACATTTCATAAAATTGGAAACTGCTTAGAATGAAGTGTAACTACATCCGTTTCTGGTTTTTATGTTCAACGTGGCACCAACATAAGGTTATCATTTCAACGCAACATGGTGATCAGTAAAACATCGATGATGGAGTTTCACTTACCCGTCAATAGTTGCCATGAAAACACAATATCGCAAGTTGCGATGCAAATTATTAATGATTTTCATATCTTCTTCTGATATTGCAAAGTCGAACAGCTGCAATTTAAAAAGAATATCATTAAAATTATCAATATTAATGTATTAAGGTAATGGCGATTCATTTTAAAGATAAAAATTTCTCAGCAACATGAATGTCCTGTCTCACATTCAGACAAACCTTCACGACCATTTCACAATCTGGGCTTTAAAAAAAGTTTATCCTATGATATCTGTGTTAGAAAGAAGAACGAGTTTAGGACTTGTATAATTCTGTACATATTTTAGTTTTTCAAGAGAAACAACCCGAAAATGGATAGTTTTGTGGTAAATAAGACAACATTGTGCAGACCTATATCAATGGTTTTCTACTTAAGACACAGAATTTGGAGATTGAGAGGATAGTTTTTTTTAAGGACAGACAGTTTTACGTTACAGGCAACCAATATTTAGCCAACATAAATATGACATTATGAATTCAGTGAAGCAACAGGGTGAGTCAAGAAGAAGAATTATAAGCAGTCATAAATTTGTCCGGAGGTGTGGTATACCTGAAAACAAGTTGTCTAAAAAATTCATGCTCTGGTCTGCATTTTCCTTGTCTCTGACATCGCATCTGCGGCAGTACAAAAATTTTACAGTTTATACTTATGTTATAAAATAATTCAGGAACAATATGTCGCCTATTTAAAACTCATCTTGTCTGGTATTCCCATGGTATGGGTATTGAACCCAATGTACACTGCAATAACTTGACACATTATTTTGAAATAAATAAGAGACTCTGGGGGTTCCGTTATACATAGATACATGGTCAGATGCCGTTTTAAGATTGGCTAATTGCAAAAGTAAAAACAAACTAATGATTTGTAGTTTTGCAGCAGGTCCTGCAAATAACACACACACACACACACACACACACACAAATATATATATATATATATATATATATATATATATATATATATATATATATATATATATATATATATATATATATATATATATATATATATATAATATATATATATACATACATATACATATATATATGCATATATATACATATATATATATATATTAAGAGAGAGAGAGGGAGAGAAAGAGAGAGAGAGAGAGAGAGAGAGAGAGAGAGAGAGAGAGAGAGAGAGAGAGAGAAAGAGAGAGAGTTATACGGCAACCTGTTACTGCCAGTGTCTGGCTTAGTCTTGACAGTCGTATCCCGAAGAAGTTCCTCAGTGTGAGGCGGAAGTGGCGTAAGTGGTACAAAATACACGTCCAAAAGTAATATTATGTTAGGTCAAAGTAAAGTGCATATTTGAATACATTCAATCATTTTTAGAAGAAAATTCTAAATCTTGCAACAATATAGAATGATGACAGACTGCAGCACATATGCCGCAGAACACTATACATTTCACTGTGATTTTAATCATTTTAAATCAATCCCTTCTTACATTTGCATGAACTAGTTGACAGCTGTACTGTCCAGTGTGCGCTTGTAGTTTGTCTCTTTTATTCGAAAGAAACCCCTCATTCAATGTATTTACCAATGTGTTGCCATGTTCATCCATACCTTTGGCATGATCATAGAAAAAGAAATTTCCATAGGCATTGATATTATTCTCTACAATTCTCAAACGAAACTGGCAATGGCGGGACTCAGTCTTGAGAAGCATCCTTACTCATATGAATAGCCAGTTGACCTCCCAATGAATTTTACTTTTTTAAAGGTTTAGACTAAAAACTTACTTGTTCATGTATAGGTTGGCTTGTATACGTTTAGACCACGTTAGGCATGCATAGACTACTTTAACATGGCTTTGTATTTCAGGTTAAATTGCTTTCCTCCAAGTAGAATTGCACTTACCTTAACCTCAATGCTAACTTACTTACCTCTAACTTGAATTTATGATATACACACTGTTAATTTTGGTATTTGTTAAAGAAAAGCCTCAAAGGGATATACGGGCTTGCAGATAATAACAATTTGCGCATAATTACTCTCTGGTGCTGGCCTATTGGGGTCCTAGAAATGTCTGTTGTTGACAGTTTGAAATATTCTAGCTAAGACGAAAGTTTACGTTAATCACTTCAAGACTGGGTTGTAGTAAAGTATAACCTGGGATGTATAGGACTGAGACATCACGCAAAATTATCAACATTTCCAAAAAATGCCCAGTATATTCTTTCTCCTTCGTCCAAAAACACACTCTAAAAATGTTACTTCAACTGGTTCTGTCTCTTGTTTCTTTCTTTTTTTTTTTATAAAAACGGGTGGCAACATATGAATTATTTCTCTCCCATCTGTGCCCATGTGCAACCCGCGAACCCATAAGCAAACGCTCACTACAAAATGTGTACCAGTATACGGGTGCAAGAGATGCACATGGACGCTGGTCGGACAGAAATATGGACAGCTTTTATTTTTCTTTGTGTTACAGCAACAGGAATATAGATGGCGTCCGTGCATTGTGTTTGTGCTCGTCTTTAACACTTGTCTTTAACGTTCACTCAAGAACTGTCACTCACCCGGTAAAGATATACAGGACATTCATTTTGTGAACGGTATTCCACACAGGCACAGCTAGTGGACAAAATTGAGTGTTCATTTACTCATGGATTCAAACCCGCACTCTATATGCAATTTTACCTTGACGTATAGTCGCATGTATTACTTTCCAAACACCGTCCATTACAACTGGGAAATAAATGTAACACACACTGACTGGATAAGCATTGGTTATGTTATGTACATCTGTACATGTTATCCTATAAGTGAGATTTAAAGAGAATGACCAAAGCTCCCCTTTAACACTGGAGTGTCAACTTGGTCTATACCCTGAAAGTCGACTTACTATATTCTCATAAAAGACTGGGGATTCTCTTGTAAATTGTGGTTGTTTTGCTGTTCCACTCGTGACATTTTATAACGGAGATAGATTTTCCAAGGCACAGGGCCAGCTACATCTATGTATACCATCTACTGTAAATGTGTTTGGTCATTGCACGCCTGAAACAGTTCAATGAACACATACATGCCAAGTACAAGTACCCGCCAAAGGAGAAAATATGAGCGAAGAGCAGTATCCATTTCTTCTCAAAGAGTAAGGAGAAGCCAGATCGCGGCTTAAATGCAAGACCTTAGGACAGTACATGCTAAGTTGCCTAAAAATTGCATCAGGTACAAAACCTCCTGACAGTTCACCTAAAATTCACGATAGAACGTCTGCATGTGCATGTGTACGTAAATTAAAATACAGGGGTATATAGAGTGGATGCTTCAGCAGAACCATAGGGATTTTCACTCAGCTTTGCCACTTGGTGAAGTCATGCTGGATACAAACATGCACTAAACTTTCTGAATCAAGAAATTTCTCTATAGTCATGCAAGCTCACAAAATGTTTGGATCTGAATTTGGTGCAGTAAGTGACAAGTACAATCATCTGAACAAATTACCGCCATTGGTGTGTGTGTGTGTGGGGGGGGGGGGTATGAGATCTATGGCTATGTAAAAAGGGAAACAAATGAGCTTTTAAAGATGATCACTGATTTTGTTCAAGATATTGGGAGTGAGCGAGGTGACAATGACTCAAGGTCGTCAGGACAAATCCCACAAGTCTTGATCTTTCCAAGCCTCTAATGTACCATCAGAGTGTTTAGTGACAGTGACTCATGCAGAATATTTAAAAGATGTGGGAGCTGAAGCCATTAAGCAAGGACCATTACAACAGAAACGCGTTTAGATCAATACGTTGTGCATTTTGAGTGAGGTGGAGATAGCTCAGGCAGAGGGTCGAGGGAAATCAAGCAATATGGTGTCTTGATCACTTGTATGGCCTCTCATGCCATCACATGGAAACTGCCAACTCACTAGACTGCGATGATTCCATCACTCACACGATGCCTTCATCCAGGCCATGCAATAAATTCATTGCTTACTGACATTGGATAGAGGTACCCACATTGTAGGGTCTGAGAAAGCCCAGAGAGAAGCAACAAGAAAAACAAACCCAGAGCAAGTGCAGCAGCATCTGTTGAAGGAAGGACACAACTCGTTTTAGTCCAAAATGAATGTGGTATCTGACAGTCACATAGTAGCATTCCGGTAAACCAGATCAGAAGTGTCAGCAGTATCACTTTCTCTCCACTTGCTCAGACTGCCTCACATCTGAAGGACAAGCTACTGAGAACACATTACTACAAAGCTACTGTCATGGTCAACAGTTGTCCTCTCTCACAGTGGCCAATTTGAATGATCCAACATCCTTGGAGCGTCTAACTCTAAATTATTTACTTGCCAGAAAATCATAATTCCTTCTTTTATCTCCAGGTGTCTTCCGAGGGTGCGACTTATAATATGCATAATAATATGCATGTAGGCGATGACACAAGTACAACACCTTGCTAACAAATTCTGGACATGCTGGAGGAAGAATTTCCTTCAAGCTGTTCAGGTTAAGCAGAAGTGGGTGTGCCCCCACCCACAATCTCTGGACAGGTGACGTTTGCATCCTTAATGATGACAGTTTGGTTAGAAATCACTGGCAGCTAAACTCATGTGGAGCAAATGTGCCTTGATGCAGATGGACATATGCACAAAGTTAAGCACGCAGTGGTTGGCCAATCAGTAGGTTCAAAGGGCAAGAGAATTTATCTAATCACACACTTTGGATGACCCATTCAGAAGTTCATAGTTCTTGCAGAAAGCGACAGGGAAAGTTATGTATAGTTGTTGGTATAGCTGCCTGTGTTTCAACTGTTTGACGACGTTAAAGCGTTTTGTAAATTAGTATTCCTAACTTGGGAAACCATGTTACTCTATCAGGTTCTTTTATAAACAATAAAAGTACAAATGTCCAGGCTCTAACTCCCTCTAAAGATCATTTGTATATCTCTGCAGGGTTGCACATGGAAGCATATGGGAACATGTTTTTGAGCACCAATTGGCGACGTATTGAGGAACCAACTAGGTTAGTTTAATATACTCAGATGACAGACAAGTCAGGAGAACCAAAACGTGATAGGCCTACATTATCTCTTTTTATCATTGGCACAAATGACAAAATTTTCTTTTTAAGTGGTCAGGCCTATATATTGTGGAAAAACTAAAGTCACTTGTTAATAATTAATATTACATCGGTTGAAAGGAGCAATATAAAATCACCAGTTGCCTTTTAAAAATTTTGGATGGACCTTGCATTTAAGATCGTTCTAAACTTTATGCCCATGGTCAACAGCTTTCCCTGGCATACTCTGCACCAAGAACATGCCAAGGACAGCTGTCGACTCAGTCTTCTATCAGGCTGGTTGAGTTAAAGTACATTTGCATGAGTAGCTCAGTGATGGCAAGTTGTTAATTAAAGTAAACTCTTGCTTTGGGCACCAACGTGTACCTGCAGTGTAAGAAAATGGTCATCTCTGGCTTTGCCATGTCACTTCAATGGTAACCTGATGGTCAAATATCTCATATTTGGTAGGAAAAGGACATTTTAGTGTTTCTCTAGGACGCTCCTTATTTTTAAAGCTGTCTTGGAATTTTCGTGGACGGTGGGATGGATGTACAAAGTAAACGTCCCACCATCATCCAGTCAAGATTCTTGCCTTACCATTTCTTAGTTGGACCATTTTGGTGTAGGATGGTATGCAGTCAATTAGATGTAAATATTTGGCTAAATAGAGATCAACATTTTCAAAATTAACAAAAAAAAGTAAAAAAAACAAAACAAAACAAAACAAAACAAAAATACAAAAACAAAAACCATACACACACACACACACACACACACACACACACACACATACACGGTTGTTGACCCCCTTGGCGTACATACACTATCCATTAATATGAAAATGTTGACAAAATTACTGAAGCCACACCTCCAGAATTTCTAGAATTTTTTCCCTAAGACTGTATTAATTATCGCCATATTGAGTTATATACTCGCTTAACTTTGGGGTCAAGTAACTCACCTCAAGATTGGATTGTATTCTAGCTGGAGTGAAACTCTTGGGTATGACTGTCATGCCTCTTTGTATAAGCCAGCGAAGTGAAATCTGCATAAAACAATTGAAAGAAGCCACTAGCTATGTATTTTTTCATATTTAGGATCACATCACGGATATTCTGATTGCCTTCAGATATAGCCCGATGTGAAAGGTAGGGAGTAAACATTCTAAAATTATTGGTAACGTTTGAGTTATAAAGCAGTATTCCCTTAGGTAATAAATAAGTCTTCAAAATACGGTTGGTAGACGATTATTAGTATTTTTTCTACAACTAATCACTTTTTGTCACACCAAGCCCCAACATGAACATCACCATCTAGAAAAGTGGAGAGGGCTGTGGACAACTTAAACGGAATGCAAATTACTGAATAACAATTCAAGAAGTTTACAACTTTAATTTCCTTCAAAAGTTGGTCTTACCTGAGCTGGGGATTTCTTGTATTTTTCACCAAGTGTTTTCAATACTGGATCCTCCAACAAAACAGGATCGTCACTGGATCTCCTTTTGGAGAAAAATGGTATAAACTTTTCTTCAAAATGATCACATTTTATGTACAAGTGCTGGCAAAGATGTGTTGCTGTATGATGAATCCCTAAACATGGGGCCTACTTGCAATATAAAGATATATCCAAACAGTGTATATGTCTGAGGTTGTCCTAATTATCATCTTTTGAGGATATTTTATTTGCCACATTGTTGATTCAACTGGTTTGCCCAATCTGTGCTCTTTAAGTGTTTTTCCAGAGTTGAGTTTCCCAGGGATTCTCTGCTCCAAAGTTGCCTTTAAGTTCGTGGTGACAAAATATGTTTGAAGCAGAGACCAATGCCCACTGTAACAAGTGAGCCAGCCATAAAGATGCATAGCCGTATGCAGAACCTGGCATTATGACCCAGTTTTCCCAATATACCCATGCCAGGTATTTGAGTAACATAACTAACGGTCACTATTTACCAGTTTACTGTGTAAAAGTCAACCTGAAAATGCGATTAACCCGGCCTCATGCAATTGAACCTTCAGACATTATAGAACTCCAAAGCAAGAACTCAACAGCAACTTTCAATGACTTACGAGAAAAAATACAGAAGATGCGGACTTTGCATACATATGCTACAAATGTAAGCATATATATGCTACAA
This sequence comes from Hermodice carunculata, assembly GCA_964020975.1. Lineage (NCBI taxonomy): Eukaryota > Metazoa > Annelida > Polychaeta > Eunicida > Amphinomidae > Hermodice > Hermodice carunculata. The sequence continues at coordinate 79,184,609 of OZ026618.1, forward strand.
TTGTAAGTTGGTATGCAAAAAGGTGTATGTCCACTGTTCTACTGAATTATTGTTTACTTGTGAGAGTAGCCTGCAAAGCCTGCCTATTAGAGGCAGCTGAACCACAAAGATATGTGGAGACTCATGTAAAAATAAAAAAGTTGATGACCAAAAGCAAAGACTGAGCTAGTGGTGATTATCTCATTTAGCTTTGAGGTGTTCATATTTCTGCCCCAAATGTATACAAATGTGCAGTAGTCATCTGGAGAGAGAGAGAGACAGAGAGAGAGACAGAGAGAGAGACAGAGAGAGAGCGAGAGAGAGAGAGAGAGAGAGAGAGAGAGTAATGACTGGCTCAAGACCCTGATAGTACTAGTGGGTCTTATTGAACTTATGAGATCGAAGTCCATGTAGACCAAATCCTATTTGATGTATATATGCCTACCTTTTGTCTGCCCAACTGAAAGTCCCAGGAAGAAGAAGTCGTTATATTAATAATGGACTGTAGATCAACAATAGGAGACAGTCCTTGGCAGATGAACATTACTCCTGCTTGATTACTGTGTTATTGTGGGTTATATTTCGTACCTATAGGCTGTGACCAGTACCTGTGGGATATAGTCAGCCTGGCCTTTAATTGGTACCTGCGGACTGTGGCCATTGACTGAATGATCGAAGAACCACAGCTAAGTGTAGCCATCATTACTCTTTCAAAAAGAGCCCCTATGCGACTTCAAAGGAATTGGCTAGGTCCATCCTACAAGGCAAGTCCGCTGAACTGAAAACTGCTAGGAAACATTTTTTTTATACTCGGACATAGAATTTTTTGCGTCAGACTACACAAGAGTCTGTAAAGGAATTGGCGCAAGTCTGGTCTGGTTAGCGCATAGAAAAAAGGTCAAATATGTATCAAACTTTTATTACAAAAGTCCAAGACAAGGAAAAAATTCAAAGCAAGTTATTTGATACCACTATGTGATTGTAGACCGGTTTTTCCACAGTGAAGTATTGATATATGAGTACACCGTATGCCCTATTGACACCAAAATAATGATTTCTGGCGTTAAAAAGCTTCATTTCAACATTTTACAAGAATCATCAAATACTGCAGAGAATATCTACCATTCCCTTTCAGCAGAGCCCAATGGACTGTGGGCCGTCACAATGATGTCAAGTGACTTGCAAAATTCCAGCAACTTGGACTGGTTCAAATATGGATGGCATTCTATCTAAAAACATAAGAAACACAATTTTGTATTTATCTAACCTTCAACAATTATGTTTATCTGTGTATTTAATTACTCATATGCTATATAAGGTACATGATAACTCTCCAATGCATTATATTACGACCTACTCCTATGTGGGATAATTATATTTCTTTCACTTTTGTGTCTTGGTAAGTTAGCTACTGTGTGTCTATTATTTTTGTAGGCAAATGCAATGATACAGTTACAGCATAACTTTGGTATTAACTGCGGTACCAAGGCTGAATAATACATTCACATTTTTATAATCATTTAAACCATATTTCAGTACAATTTTGAAAAACTGCATTATAAACACACATGTGTTTCTACACTAAATGATTACAGTGGTGTCAGATAAAAAAGGCATAGCCCTATTTAAAGATGAAAATGTGTGAGGTCACTCGACCAGAAATCCAAGATCATGAAACGTATTCTTGACATTATAGGCACCAGCAGTGCATACTACAGATCACCTATAGGGCTCATCACGCTGTACATGTCAGATCACCTATAGCGCTCATCACGCTGTACATGTCAGATCACCTATAGTGCTAATAACGCTGTACATGTCAGATCACCTATAGTGCTCATCACGCTGTACATGTCAGATCACCTATAGTGCTCATCACGCTGTACATGTCAATGTCAGATCACTTATAGTGCTCATCACGCTGTACATGTCAGATCACCTATAGTGCCCATCACGCTGTACATGTCAGATCACCTATAGTGCTCATCACGCTGTACATGTCAGATCACCTATAGTGCTCATCACGCTGCGTTTTGCCATTTCAATTTTCAATATGTAAAAGAAGTTTTCAAAGGGAAATCTCGTTATACAACCATGGTCATGTTGAAATATATACCTGGGCTCTTAATGATGTAAATTGGAATATCATTTTAGATAAACCTGATATCAATGAACGTGTTAAGGTTTGGTCCAATACATTTATGGGTACAGTTGACAAAGTTGTACCGAACAGATAAGTTACTATTAGACCAGACTACCGTCCATTGATGATCTTGAAACTAAGAGGGCTAATGAGGAAACGAAATAGACTGTACAGAAAAGTTAAAAAGTTTGAATAAAAGCATGGATATGAAAATGAATATTTTAAATAGAAAACTTTAAGAAGCATAAATATAACGGCGAAGTTTCAGTAGCAAAAGATCTTACACAGAAAAAATCTAATACCAAAAGTAAATGAGTCAAATGAACGAAATGGAAAGTTATGGCGGAAAACTTTTAAACAACTACACAATGAAAATGGTGATAGGTTTAGTGTATATCCACCCATGAGAGCAAACATCAATGTTTGACAGTCAATGTACTTTCCATGGTTACTTTGCTGACGAGTGCAAGAGTGGAACTTACGGTGAAGCCCTGCGTAAATTGAACTACCCAACTGATTCTCAAATCTCAGGAGTCGACATATCCGAGACCAACGTGAAGCATGCACTAAAATCGCCAAACACAAGTAAAACTTCAGGACTTGATCAACTTGGCCCCAAATTACTTAGATTCATAGCTGATGCAATAGCATATCCCCTTTCATTGATCTTCAGGAAGTCACTGAGTGAATCAAAATTTACGGTTACCCAGAAAAAGTCCAGTCTTACGCCTGTTTACCAAAGTAATTCAAAACTATCTGTAAAAACTTGGGACCTCTATGTCTGCGTAGCGTTACAGATAAGGCATTTGAGAGGTGTGTTTTAAGGTCCTATTCAATTACTGTGAAGCCAACGAAATCTTTCCATGATGGCAGTCGGCATACACTTTAGGAGATTCAACAGTTTGCCAACTCTGATCTATATGATCAAGAAACTAAAGCTCTTGATGAAAATAATTATGTCACATATCTCTTTCTGGATGTAAGCCGTAGATTTGATCTGGTCTGGCATGCGGTACTTTTGAAAAAAAAGCAATCAATCAGTGTTACAGGTCCTCTTCTGGATTGGTTTAGAGATTATCTTTTAATCAGAAAACAAAAAGTAGTAATCAATGTGGCTTTTCTTCACAATGGACAAATGTAGACGCTGGGTCCTTCAGGGGTCAATCTTGGGACCCCTGCTGTTTCTTATTTACATACACGACATTACTGCGCCAGTTGAATCAAACATTAGGTTGTTTAATGATGATACTTCTTTATTTCTCATAATGGATCCCGGCCATGAAGATATCGCAGCAATTACCCTGAGTGCGACATATATCTCTGCATAGACTAAAATATGGTTCATACTTCAAATGAATTAAACACCCAAACTACGAGGAATGCCAACAGCAAAACGCATACATTTTAGGTATCTTTAAATGATCAACCAGTTTCACAGTTACTTTTCATAAGCATCTTGGAGTCAGTTTCAACGAAAACTGTACTTGGACAGACCACATTGAAACAATTTGCTCAAAAACATTGAAACGAGTAGATTGCTTCAGAAGCCTTTAAGACATTTTGGATAGAAAACCCCACGCAAAATTACATCCATCGTACATTCGCCCCTTGCTTACGTATGCTGACGTTTCACACATGATTGTTCAGCCAGCTGCACCCATAATATTGCGAACATCCAAATTTTGGCTGCAAGAGTAGTGACCGGAGCTACTAGACATGTCTCAACGTGACGTACTAAAAGAAGTTGGATGGGAAAGTCTCAACTCTCGCCGAGAATAACACAAATAGAGCCTATTTTTAAAAATAATTAATGGTTTTACTCCTGATATCCTAGTTAAATGCGTGTCTGTGGAGGAAAATAACTAATACACATCGAGACACACCTCTGATATACCAAGAATTGAGCGCAACAATTTTAAGGGAAAATAATTTTATCAGCTTATCTCTGTTCCAACCAAAACTTAAAAGTCCTTCAGCTAAGCCTCCCTATTATTTTTATTATTGTGGAAATTGAGGAGGCCAAAATTTACGTACATGTTTGACATAAGAATGTAGCTCGCTGAACAATCGTTTCTTTAAATGCAAGCTGTCAAAAACGGGTAGGCGAGCCTGGGTCCGCCGCGCGAAACTACAACACATTTCTTTCTTCACTGTCGTAAGTACGATAAATACAGAAGAGACTGGAAAGACAGCTTTCCAACACAACATTCAACACCTTACTTTTTTGAGATAATCCGGTCTCAAACGATTTAAATTGTGAATAATTCAACATTGTGCAGATATTCTTCATTCTAACAAAACGATTCAGCCATTGAACGGGTATTTAGTTTTAGTTCCTAACTAAACATTTTCTGAGTATTGAATATACAGTAGATTTCTAAACATTTCATGTTATAAACTAGGATCACATGTATTATTAGTAATTTTATGTCCATGTACCTGTATTACTCAGGTTGTACGCAAATGAGAGCAGATCAAATAAGCGCGTTATGCTTTTGTCCGATACAAATGGTTTTGAGCTATAAAATGTATGTTTAAAATACGTTTACATATTTTTGAAACAGAAGACTGGATGATCATTGATGAATGGATTGATATTGTCCGAATTTTCTAACCTCCTCTTTGGGAGACATTCTTCGTTCGCTTGAAACAGTGACGTACCAGAAGAATAAAAAATAGAGCATGCATTCAGGTTTTGTCGATATATATTAGGAGCAAGAGAAAGAAATGTCTTAAAATATGAATGAGAATTTGAGGAAAATAATTGAAACCTCATGATGTTTTATTTTATCGTATTTTTTCAAATATCGTTGCGTCATAAGACACACCAGTTCTGTCGGTATATTAGTAACGTCTAAAAGTAACTGGCGTAATGAATTTTCGCCCTTGTGCCC